>OY759165.1:7104729-7444729 GCA_963662125.1 Diplazon laetatorius | reverse complement strand
CAATCCGGAACATAACACGGAAAACGGAGCTTGTTTTTGTTTTTTTTGTTTTCTTTTGCTTTTATAACCGGTCCGACACTTGGGCACAATGCACAGCTTTGTCATTGTAATATATGTACACGAGATTTTTCAAATAATATTATATCGCAATGATATCGACGTATCGCAATCATAATTCGTTTCAGGTTTACGGTTCACGTTATGGTTTTACGTCGTTCAAAATACCGCAAAGATTGAGGTTGTACTGTGTGGTACTGTGAACCTTTCCCTACAGCAGCGCCGACTAGCAACAGCCTTGAGCGATAATTATGCTAGCGTATTCGAATTTCCTCCACTCCGTAAAGTGGGATCAGTTTCAAGATCTGTATGTAAGATCGTGGTCTCAATCGTTGGCGCGGTTTTCAAAGCAGCGCGCCCGGACATAATCATTGAAATTGAATATCTATTGACCATTCAACAAAAACATTGTGCGCCATCGTTCTTTTTTCGATTTTTATAATTTAATTTCTATGTCATCTGTAATTTTTGAACAATTGACGCATCCGCTCGGATTCGACAGCGTTTTGAACTTTTCAAAAAATGTCGTTCACCAATCTAGCGTCCACAAATTTCGAGATGTTCGTACAAATAGTTATTCACGAGTAGGATATGGCTACAGATATTAAGTATTATATTTGAGCCGAATCCATCGATAAGTTCAGATTTTTGTGATATTTTAGTTTTTAGGAAAATCAATTTTGTTGCTCCATGGCTACCGTTAACTTAAGCAAATCATACCCTAATTTTCTACGATTATGGAATATAATTGAGCTGTAATGCATATAAAATTTGGCGGATATCGGTCAAACGGATCGCATTTTAGAGCAATTTGAAATTTTTACGTTCCAACCTCCGTAAATACAAAAATACTTGAGGGACCGTAATGAATTGATAGACGTGCATAAGCCCACGTTTAGACAAATAGAGGTACTGGTTGTGATAATTGGTAGACATTGAACGAGACGTTCTAATTTTCGGAAACTTAAGCTTTTTATATACGGTCTGGTGTCAATAAACAGTAGAATAAACGAGCTGCTCTTATTGAACCGAAACTCTCAACGTGGACGTGGTAGTATTATACATGCTGCAAGACATGTTAACACATCAGTATATATCCATAACATGACATAATGTCAGTAGTGAACGGAGATTCCTTTACGAGAAAGCCAAAAGATAAATACTCCCTCATAGCTCCTCCATTATTGCTTCTTCATAAGGGAATATTCGTTCACTATTTACGATTCAGAGGAAGCAAATTGCAACTCGCAGCTTGGCTTAAATTATGAGGAAGCGATTTAGAAGTTTCAAATTGCAAGCTGTTTTCGCCGTTCAATCGAGAGTAAACATTTTTTCGTTCGTAATTTCACCTTCGTTTCACCTGCCAAACTTGGATAATGGGAAATAACTGCAGTTTTGAGGATAGAAAAAGTTGGAACGCACATAAGAATTGCTTCTAACTTCTTTCCACTTTCAACGTCCTTTACCCTCAAAGTGGTGTTGGAATGAGTTGAAATAAAGGTGAAAATTACGACTCGGACCGAAAAATAGGAAAAAGTAGTGGCTAGCGATGGACAATACTTTGATAAATGTCACTTTTCAATTTCATTTTAAATAAAATTTTGTTTTTTGATAAAAAAAAAACGCTACGAATTAATAATGTGACAGGAAAGTCAGATCTTCCGTTCCTCGACGTCGACGCGTCGAATTTACTCCTCGAGCGCTGGGCGAACATCGAACGTAGAATTGTAAGAATCGTATCGACAACTGTCGTCGTGATCTGTGCGAGGTTACCGACCGCAGATTTCGACAAAGTTTTTCAAAAGAGAGGGGATATTCGTATCAGCGTACTTCGAGGGTTGACAACGCCGCGATCAATTATCGAAAATCACTTCGCGTCCGACTACCGTCTGTCGTAGGTCGATAGGCCGAAGTCAGCCCTCGAGGAAATATATAGACCGAGCGAAAATTATCATTGTAAAAGTGTGTGAGGCAAAGCGGCTCAGCGAGTTGAGAATTGGAACTTGTCAAAGAAGCGGCTCAGCGAGCGATCAATTGTATTTGTCGAAAACGAAGAGATTATCCATAATTGAAGGACGAAATTATTAATAAACAAGGATTCCGAGTAAGTGTAATATTCGTTTTTTTTTTTAAATTTTCTTTTTAATTTATTTCATTTGAATTTTTTAATTTTATTTCATGCACATTTTATTATTTTCATATATTCCGTTCGATTATAGATGATACATATTCGTGTTATTAATAATTGTTAAAAAGAATAAATAGCTTAGATACATATTTATTAAATATCCACCAACACACACATTTTTCAGTTATTCTATATATATATAGCGTATTAAAAATAATAACCCACGGTTCGAGCAATTCGTTATAGCCAATTTTTACAATGATTACTTAACTTCGGTTTTTGTTCTTTGATCGAGGGATGTCAAGTTCGAAATTTCTTCGTCGGCGAGTTTTCGTGAGCGGATTCTATATATATATATATATAGCGTATTAAAAATAATGAAAGATAAGATTCTCGGTTACGTGGTGTGTTTCAGTTGGTGGTTCCTCGGACTCTAACGCTCGTCGTGCTCGTATTACATCTGGGGAGCTCCGAAAGCATCCCCCCACCGTTCCACTCATGATCGTTCGATTTTCTTTCGCACTCGCGCAGCTCTATTTCGCGTTCGAGAGAACGCGGCAATTTGAAATCATTACATTATCCCCCTTATTTTGTATCCATGAAGTGCAGGGATGCAAAATAATTTTCCCCGGCTATCTAAAATTCTTCTATCGTTTCACATTCACTCTCCACACCACACGCATTCAATGGCTCCACCCCACTAAGGGTCTCGCCCTACCATATTCTAAGTAAAATTTTATACATTAAATCCATCCTTTCGTCAAAACGTATTCTTATTTTACAATATTATCAAGGTCGGTTAATTTATTTAAATTCGCATTCACTTAACTAAATTCCTTGTCAATTTTACAACTAGTCACATCACATTTTATTCAAAATCAACAGAATAACGTCAAGGCCTCATACCGATATGTCCGAACTTATTGATCGATGGGCATGTAATATTTTCTTAAATTAACGCGATTGTATATTCCTTTAATTTTCTTATCGTCATCTACTTCAGCGAGAACGAATGCGTTGGGACCTTTTGCCGAAATAATTTTATATGGTCCCTCAAACAAATGAAAAAATTTATGTGTTACTTTATCTAGATTGCTCGAAATATGTGGAACCTTTAGAAGTACCAAATCATTTATACCCAGAGCAATCTTAGATATTTTTCTTTGATGCTTTTTTCGACTTTCAAAATTCTTAAGCAGTCTTTCCTTAGCCAGCGTAATTTTTAAATTATGTGGCACGTCAACCGATGGCGGAAAATCAAATAATTCGTGTATCTCATCCTTGAGTCTAGGACCATAATGTAGTTCGATAGGGACAAATCCGGTACTACAATGTGTAGTGTTATTCAATAAAGTCTCCATACGAGGCAAATAAACAGCCCATTTTGTATGTTGTTCCGAACAGAAAGCACGAAATAATCTCCCAAGCTCTCGCATCACTCTCTCAGTCGGATTTGATTGAGGATGTCGAATAGATGAAAAGCATATTTTTATGTTATTGTCGTTTAATTCTTTTTTCCACATTTTAGCAGTAAATTGTGATCCATTATCAGATAAAATTCTTCGAGGCTTCCCGACTTTTATGCAATAATCTTCCAGAATCTTCTTTACCACTATTCGCGCTGTAGCTTTTTTTATTGCGTAGAGTTTAACAAATTTAGAAAATGCATCTATCACGACGAATATATATTGAACGCCTCCAATAGATCTAGGCAACGGGCCATAAAAATCCACCGTTACTAGATCACCGGGTACATTCGAAGTTACTTGGCAGTATTCGCCCTCCATAGATCGTTGTAAATGTTTGACCCTCTGACATACATCACAACTTATTACGTGTCGTTTTACATCCCTATTCATACCTCTCCAGTAGAAAAATCTCTTCAGCTGACATATAGTCTTATACACGCCCGCATGACCAACCCTATCATGCTCTAATTGAACTATTGAATTTCTTAAAACAAGTGGGACCACAATCCGCCATTCCAATGAATGAGACGGTTTACAAAAATATATTCCTTTATAATTCTGTAAATTATCTGCTGTCATGCTTGCTTTCAACAAATTTATAGATTCGTCGTGTTCTTGTAATTCGGCTAGTCTTTTTAATTCGTTTTTGTACATCGGTGATAACTCGAGCTGCGCAATCATAATCAATGCATCAATTTCAACGTTCTTTGTGTTGTCGACGGCACAAAGAAAAAGGTTTGATATGATCAACCGTTCGAGATCTTCTTCTTCAAACTTCTGTGAAGGATTCCTACTAAAGAAGTCTGCTACAATGTTGTCACGCCCCTTACAATATTTTACTACGAAAGAAAACTCTTGGATTATCAAGATCCACCTGGATAGTCGTGCGGTATGATACGGTGTTTTATTTAGGAATGTTAACCCTTGATGATCGGTAACTATAATAAACGGACGTGCTTGTAAATATGTACGGAATTTTATGATAGAGTAAACAATGGCGAGCAATTCCTTTTCTGTCGTTGTGTAGTTGATTTCTGCTTGACCTAACCCTCTGCTAACTATACTGATTATTCTATGATCATTGTTTTCATCGATTTGAAACAGAATTCCACTGATACCTTTGTCCGATGCATCCGTTTGCAAATAGAAAACTTGATCAATACAATAATGAGAAAGTTCTACGGCTCGTCTAAAATTTTCTTTTAATTCTTTGTACGCTTGCGCGTGGGTGGTTGTCCATTCCCATCGTGAATTATTTTTTAGTAAAGATCGTAACGGCTCCACATACATGGCATGCTGATAACTGAATTGACGGTAGTAATTGCAAACACCTAAAAATCTTTGCAATTGCTGTTTATTTCTCGGCTCTTCAAAATTTATAATAATATCGAGCTTATGTGGGTCGGGAACAATCCCTCGAGATGACAAAACAAAACCCAGAAAGTTTACCGAATCCTTACAAAAATTGCATTTTCCCAAACGCAACGTGAAATTGCATTCTCCTAATCGTTTGAGAATCTTATCCAAATGTTCAATGTGTTCTTCAAAATTTTTTGATGTGATCAGCATGTCATCTACGTAATAATCGAGGAAATCAGAAAAATCATTTTTTAACGCGAGACTCAGGGCTCTTATAAATCCACTTCCTGATGTTTTAAGGCCGAAAGGGATGACTTTAAACTGATATAAATTTCCGTCGAATAAAAAAGCTGTGTATTTTCGCGATTCGGGCTTCAACGGTACTTGCCAGTACCCATGTGTTAAGTCGAGCGTCGTCATGTGAGTTTTACCCTGGTGTTTTTGCATTATTTCACTTATAATCGGTGGAGACTCATGATCTGATTCAATTATCGCATTGAGATATCGGGCATCTAAACAAATTCGCACGCGTCCGTCTTTCTTGTCGACGATTCGTAGAGGATTGCAATACGGACCGCTTCCTCTTTCTATAATATTAGCCTCACACATAACCTTTAACTCTTGACGAACAGATTCTCTGAGATGAATGGGAACTGGATAAGAACGATTTGATATTGGTTTGGATTGAATTAAGTGGATTTCATGTTCGTATATAGATGTGAGACCGGGTTTATTCGAAAAAACGTTTTTGTGTTTAAGAATTAAGTTCAATAGCGCATCCGCTCGCCCCGCATCCATGATCGTTAGCTTACGCGCGAGAGCTCGGAATTCCTCAGAGAAATCGCCCCCGGACTCAAAAGACACGTTATTCACATTATCGCAACTATTTTTATCGGGCTGTAAAAATTCATAATTCATTTCGCCCTCACCATCACCATACGATTGAATTTCAAGGCATCGGTAATGACCGACTCCTCGTTCGACATTCAATGGATTAATTACACCGTTCATTTTGTCATTTTTAGTTAAATCGACTGGGCATGTAATGCATCGTGCTTCTTTCAGCATCGGATTAACACGTTCACTGGGCTTTAATAATGCCTCTAATCTCGATGATTCATTTATATTTATTTTGTCCATTTTTTCAATAGTATTACTACACTCTTCATGATTATTTATCGTGTCAAAATCATTATTGAATGTCACAACTGCCGTCTGAATCATGTGATCAGTGCAACTACCGTTATTTTCTTCGATTACTATTTTTCGATTACAGTGAGATTGCTCTGCACCGTTATTTCCATTCTCATTATAAACATTATCAATTATATTTTTATTGACATTGTTTTCAGGGAATGCCTGGTGATAGCGAAAACGATTATTAGCTGAAGTTTCAGGCAAATTCATTTTGCTCGAAGTATTTACATTCAACAGCGAATTATCTTTATGTGACTCGAATACCCTAATAATTTCAATGTGCGTGTCTCCTCCAGTCCGAGTCATTTCCAACCTCTCTGAACAATCCCGATCAAAAGTCACAAGAGCGGGATCGAGCGATTGTCCTTGAATGCAAATTGTTTTATTTTCGTAATTTATAATCCCCCTGTTCTGGTGCAACCAGTCATTCCCGAGTATGCATGCTGACGATAAATAGGGAACAACTAGAAATACCTGTCGAAATGTACAGTTTCCGATGTTAGCCTCGAAAAGAATCTGTCGTTTGATGTTTGTCTTTTTATGACCAATAGCGGTCGATACGTAAATATTTGTGACCGGTAGCTCATTTATTTTATAATAATGTTTCAACTGGAGATATGTGTCTTCGGAAATACATGTGACCTGACTACCAGTGTCTACCATTACGTTTATTACATTTCGTCCCAGAGAAAGCTTTACGTGTGGGCTGGGCTTGATTATTGTTCGAATTGTTGTTGATTGGGGATTATCGCCTTCGATTTCTTCATATATGTCCTCTACAAAATCGAAAATTCTAGGACACGATGCGGGACTACACTTCATCGTGCCCGCAATCAGTTTAACGGATTATTACGATTTTCTGGAACATTTTGTGCTGGTTGACTATTTATTTGACGGTTTTGTGCTTGATTGTTTTGAAAATTAGGTGGTGGAATGCTAAAATCAGGGATTTGACTTGCTTGTGCCGAGTTATACCCCGATGAAATTGAGTTTGTATTTTGCCATTGGGATCCCCCGTATGGTGATCTTGATTGTGCTGTTTGATAATTGTTTACTCGCGAATTTCTTCCGCGAAAATTATATTGATAATCCATCGGATAGTTATGGTTTGAACGATTTGGCCTTGAAAATTTTAAACTATTGACTCGACCATTCGATACCGGATAATTGTTTTTTAATTCTCTATTTCGATTAAATTCCTCCTGAGCGATGTCGAGCTGTGCGAGCGCCTGGGCGACTAAATTCGTGTCTGAGTAATTTACCGTTGCTAGACTTGCTCGCACTCGCGATGGAAACTGTTGTATTATGGAGTAATTTATTTCATATGGAGTCAAGGCGGGTCTAAAATGCCCCGAATCTTTGATCTGTTTATAAAAATACGAGTGCATGGATCCTTCATTCGCTCGATATCTACGATTTGTCCACTGATTTTTGAATCGAACCTGAACGGGAACGGAATAAAATTCCGTGATGAAAGACTGCTTAAAATCATCGAAAGTCGCGATTGTGTTTTTAACTACATTATACCATATTTTCACCCTTCCCTCGATTATGTTTTCAGTTACAACTAGTCGGTGTTCATCGCTAACGTTTTTTAGCTTGAAATAGCGCTCTACGTCTTCGATATATTCAAGAGGATTATTTTCTTCACAAAATTTCGGAATATTAATATTGATATGTAAATTCCGCAAATGATTAACGAGTCCATTTACCAATTGATCGTTCGGGTGGTCGTTTTCTCGGTGTTGTGAATTATCGGGTGGGAACTCTCGTTGTCCCGATTGTTGACCATTCGCCATATAATTTTCACGCAGCCGAGCGTTCTCGGCTCTCAGCTGCTCCAATTCTGTTCGCTGTTGATCGATGCGTGTTTCTTCCTCTCTCAGACGTTGCCATTCGTTTTGGATTTCGCCGCGAATCTCGTCGTTCGTTTCTGACATGTCTTTCGATTTGCTTGTCTTTCTGTAAATATTCGACTGTGTATTAATACATTTATTGGTACGTACGACGCGTGATACTAGCCTCGGCGAATTTATGAGCCTTCGCGTTCGATTCGGTAATCCGGGCAATAAACCGGCCGGATTAACTCTATTCACTGAGTTCGATCGAGTAAGACGTGGCGATTCTGTGTTTGCTTTATTTTTCATTAGTACCGGCTATGTGATATCGTGCCAGCAAGTTGGGCGCCAAATTGTAATATTCGTTTTTTTTTTCAAATTTTCTTTTTAATTTATTTCATTTGAATTTTTTAATTTTATTTCATGCACATTTTATTATTTTCATATATTCCGTTCGATTATAGATGATACATATTCGTGTTATTAATAATTGTTAAAAAGAATAAATAGCTTAGATACATATTTATTAAATATCCACCAACACACACATTTTTCAGTTATTCTATATATATATAGCGTATTAAAAATAATAACCCACGGTTCGAGCAATTCGTTATAGCCAATTTTTACAATGATTACTTAACTTCGGTTTTTGTTCTTTGATCGAGGGATGTCAAGTTCGAAATTTCTTCGTCGGCGAGTTTTCGTGAGCGGATTCTATATATATATATATATAGCGTATTAAAAATAATGAAAGATAAGATTCTCGGTTACGTGGTGTGTTTCAGTTGGTGGTTCCTCGGACTCTAACGCTCGTCGTGCTCGTATTACATCTGGGGAGCTCCGAAAGCATCCCCCCACCGTTCCACTCATGATCGTTCGATTTTCTTTCGCACTCGCGCAGCTCTATTTCGCGTTCGAGAGAACGCGGCAATTTGAAATCATTACATAAGTACCTGTCTTTTTGGTAAAACTTTCCTCTGAATCCTTTGGCTTCCAAAAAGGGTCTTCGAATCGAATCCCCCTGAGTTCATATATGATAAATTAAAATATAAAATAGATAATTCCCATATTAATTTATTAGTTTTATAAAAACTAATTGGCGCCCAAATCGTAAATTTAAAATATAATACAGAGCCCCGGCAGCCACTGACCCAGGCCGCGCCGGGTGAAAGGGCGAAATATAAAAACGCCTGTCTCAATAACAACTCCCAAAATTTGTCGAAAGGTTCAGGCGAACGGCTTACAGTCTCGCTGTAGCCGAGACTCCGAAGTCGCGTTATCAAAATGTTTATCCATTGGCTTTTGTGCCGGTAATCGATGTTGTTGCTGCTCTCGAATACTAATCGGTCGCGACAATTTCGGGCGTCAAGCGAAGGCATTAGCTGACTCAACGTCGTATTTCGAGTCAACTTGTGTCGGTCGTCCACGTGGGTAATAAGCGCAATTACTACCTCAAATGCGCTTATAAGCTAGAACGGACCAGTTCAGAGGTGCTTATTACACAATTTCGAGCTGCACGCGAGGTTGTTCGGCCAGGTAGTCGAAACTATCGTGATTAGGGTAAGATGGGGTTAAATCGCCAGCGGGTAAGATAAACATTGAAGGCTCATATTTTAACCAATTAATATAACGAGTAGCCGTTCATAAGGTACGTCGTGGTCGATAATGCATACATTGTTATTTAGTTAGACTGCCGCATCTGCATTTTTACAATTTTTACAGCGACATAAGTATTTTGAGCGATGTAAAAAAAAATTTCTGTTTTCTGACGGTTGGTCCAAGTTGTAAAAATCGGGCTTCAAAAAATTCGGTAATTGTTTCCTTGGGTGGGGCTTGAAATTCAGAATGAGCAATGCTCAGAAGGGCCAAAATTCCGAACGCGCAATGCTTCGAACGACAATTTTACGAACGGCTGCGGCGCACAATGAAATTGTTTCGAATTGTCAAAATTTCGAATCGCATTGTAGCCCATGTACAATATTCCGAAAGCCTACCAGTCGCCGCGGTTTTCAACATTTCCCGACTTTCGAGCTTTTCCACGGGTAAATTATCAAAGTTAGATGTATGCCGTCACTGACTTTTTTATAGGAAATGTATTTCTCTACACCATTGTTCATGTTAACTTTTGGTATATATAGCGTTGTTTATCCAGCGTTTAGACAGAAAAAAAATAAAACGATCAGAAAATCGATGCATTTTTACCTTCCCGTCAAAACGCTGGTTAAAAAACGCTTTGTAGACCGAAAATTTACATGAACAATGTTGTGGAGAATTAAATTTCCTATAAAAAAGTCAGTGACGGCTTATATCTAACTGGGATAATTTACGCTCATTTTCAAATTCGCGATAATTTAAAAAAATACAAAAACCGCGGTGGTTTTTAACATCTCCTGACTTTCGAGCTTTCCCACACGTAAATTATCACAGATAGATACATGCCGTCATAATTCCCGCGTGGGAAAGCTCGAAAGACGGGAAATGTTGAAAACCGCGGTGACTGGTAGGCGTTCGGAATATCGTACGTAGGCTACAATGCGATTCGAGATGTTGACAATTCCAAACAATTTCATTCTGCGCCGCGACCGTTCGTAAAATTGTCGTTCGAAGCATTGCGCGTTCGGAATTTTGGCCGTTCTGAACATTGCTCATTCTGAATTTCGAGCCCAACCCGAGCAAACCACAAATATTTCAGGAAAACCGAGGAGCAACACAACATACGTCTGACCCGTCCTACAGCACGATTGGTTCCCCCGGCTATCCCTAATTAATTATTATTAATTGTTTATTGATGCTCCAAGTAGAAATCATGCGATGCTAGATTCAACAGATGAGTTCCGTGTTGTTTTTTCTTCGTTTTGAACGAGAGTCGTCGAGTGTTTGAATAACGTCGAAAGGCGTTCTAGCCTCTGGCTATTCTCAATTTATTGTAATCATCATTATTTACTTTAAATGACTCGAAAATAGAAAGTTATTGAACTTTGTTTTGTAAAATGCGAAGTGTTATGTTTTACCCCGCCTCGAGGTCAAAAGTAACAGTGCTGGGGCAAGTTGTAACACGGCGTTATAAAGACATCTTAATTGAAAAATTGTATAATAATCAATGTTTAAATTCAGGTCACAAAAACAATGTAATAGTTTCGGACAATATGATAATACATAGCTAAATCCACTAACTTGTATTTTTCTTTGCGAAGAAGAAAGCATTTCAAATTTTAAAAAATTATCAGTCAATTAGCGTTTTCAAAGTAAAATAAAATATCGATCAATCAGACGTGTTACCAATGTTTCGCGCCAATCCTAAAGTTCTATCATCTCTAACAACATCGGAAATTATAATTCTATCGTTAAATACCACGATACGTTCTTTATTCCAAACGTTGCAGCATCTTTACATTAATGTGGTCAGACTTCGCGACGTAAAAGACTGTCGCGTCTTGCCCCAACCAAGTGTTACTTCTGATCGCAAATATTTTATGTGGCAGTTTGTGAAAAAATAAATATAAACAAACAGCACCCGAATAATGCGAACCCATAAAAGGAGAGCCGAGGGAGGTACTTATCGCGGTCGGCACCGTCGTAATAAAATTAGAAATAACACGATGAACTACATTTTTAATATTAACTTTATTTACAAGGTTAACAATTTTTTCATATACTTTTTGTTCATATAAAATTTTTTTAAATAACAATTTTTTTTCCATAAAAAATCTTTTTATGTAACATTTTTGTATTATATGTGTTTTTATATGTATTGCATGTGGCGTTGAACGTGCAAACATGCACGATACCGTGTAGTTCAACAATTACAGTCACTTCCATTTGTCACCGGTTTGCTGTGGTTATCCGATGATGATAATCCAATGCACATTTCTTGTGAGCATAACGAACTCCTACAACGGTCGGTCTGGTGACTTGTTTGAGCTTCCCCTGCATGGGGTTAAAAAAATCATGTATATTTGATTAAAAATTATATTTCGAAGATAATAAACAAGGAGGTTAGAAAAATTACAACTTACGTTCACGAATCAATGCTTTCATTACTGGTACATTGTTTCAGTACGTATGGAAATGTGCGTATAGATATACGAGGATTAATCCCGACCGTAACTCCACACAAATTATTTAACTTCGATATTTAATGACGAGTCCAATACTTTTCGTTGCACCAAATGCACCGTGCGGCTCGCTTGCTTGGTTTAATTTCTTCAATGAAAAAATTTCAGGGAAAAAAATCAAGAAAAACAACGTCGATGAAATTTTCTTTTAATATTTTCAGGCGCACATTGGTTAATATCTGTCAAGGTCACTTGATCACACGTACAGCCACACTAATGTTGCTTAAATCTTTAGACACTAAATGTTGTTAATGTTGTCGAAGTTTTTAAACCCGGCTATTTTTCTTTCGTGAAGCGAATAAAGTCGTAAGAGAAGCGAACACCTCAAAAACATCAAGGCAGCGGTAATTGAGCTATCGACGTGCCTATCATTATCTTTCAATTATCATATAATGAGACGTTAAAAATGCGACGTAATTATTTACTATCGTCACGAATGATCATCAATTGCATGAAAAGTTTGGTATTAATAGCATGAAAAAATTCTACAATACGGTACAAAGAATATTGCAGTCGAAACTGAACCATCATATTTTTGAAAATTGGGTTTGGGAAAGTAAAAGTCGTGATCGTTCTATCGAATAACAGGTATATCGACGACACTCAATTATCGTTACATCATTGATGATTTTATAGACACATGGAAAAATTGTCAACATTTTTTCGTTGATCGTTATTCAGTTTGAATAGAGAGTGAAACTTCACGATGATATTCAATCCCTGGTACGTAGTGACAATGATCGTTTGGACAGCTGTCGTTGTTTATGGTGCAGAGGAGGACCAATACGTGGGGGGCGTTTTAGGTTCAGATGTAAGTTAGACACTGTATAATGGACCTCACAATAGTGGAAAATATGGCACCTCTCTCGAACATTTTGGAATTTCATACAGTGTTGCTCAAATCGAAGTACATAATTTAATATGTATCCTAAAAAACGTGCGCATTTAAAAATTCCCAATTCAGCAATATTGATTTTTTCCCGAATTTTGAGCAATTTCACTTCCGACAGCTACGAATTTCATATTTTTCACCTATTCAGACCTTATTATTTGGTTTGAACACTGTGAAACCTGATTTTTTCCAGTGTTTAAAGCTAATGATGAGGACTGATGAGGTGATAATTTTTTGATAACATAATACGAACTTCCAGGAGCTGTGAATTGTGAATTATTGGATGGAGGCTATTTTTACTGCAGACCTGTGTTATAGAGTATTCAATTGGCTCTAAAATGTATCTGTACATTTCTCTTGTAGAACGAAGAGCTTATAGTTATATAATAGAAGCGGTCAATCCGTTATCTAAAAAAAGGTGGGAACCGACTTTGGAAAAGTTATTTTACGCCGGCCAGAATAACAGCACTCCCATTCACTATACATTTAAACAAAAATTAGTCGATATACTTCAATGAATATACTTCCGATCAAAACTTACACCAATTCATTCGAATCAATAGTTTTTGAGATAATTATTCCCAAAATTCACCCATTTTTCCGGCAATGTACACAGTGTCACCCTTAAACGGGAAAGGACCCCCCTGGCGAACCTTAAAAAAAAAGCATTTTCGAGTGTGTTCCTCGCGAGGATTTTTTTTACGCCTACCACCAACTTTTAAGAATTCGGGAGGCACGAAAAAAAAATCGGTTTTTGACATAGTCTAATACATATATATATATATATATATATATGTATATATATATATTTTTTTTGTTACAGTTAGTGGATCTGGAATAATTTCGTATGGTACCGAAGCGTTATTCAATGCAGCGACAGCGAAGGGCGCGTGCGTAAATTGTCAACCATATCCCCGAAATGTCGATACTACGGGGGAAGGTACATCACGTGGTCTCGAAATCAGAGGTACGGTCGCACATAGATCATCGATCGACCAACACTTTCATCCCGAATCTCGACCCATGACCTGATACAATGTGAAGATATAGGAAAGAGCCCGTCGTTTAGAATTCGCGTCGCAAGTAAATTGTCCTTGTTAAATTAATGTAAAATTATTAAAACGTCCTTCAATCGTGGTATAGAATCATTGTCAATCTAATATAGAAAAACCACGGACAAATAATCGGAATAGTTGAAACATAAGTCTTTCTAAAATAAACTAATGTTTCGCTTTCTGAATCACGCATATTTTGGCTGTTGGTTTGTTTGAATTGAGAGAAAACATCCTTACCTATATATTAGGGTGTTTTAAAAAAACGAAATTTTTATTTTCCAACGGGCCCAACCCAAAATCGTTAGCTTGGATAGAAAAAAAAATTTGACAAAAGATGAGAATTTTAGGTTGAGTTTTAGATCCCCGTCAATTGACTTTTGTATTTTTTTTCCTTTCTTTTTATTTAACACAGATTATTTTTAGCAAAAATTTTTTTTGTTCCCACAGCTGCCAGGGGATCAATTTATGTCTTAAATAAATTTCTCTTAGAATTTTAACTCTTCAGTTAAATCTAATAGGGGAATTATCCAGGGTGGTAACGTGTGTACCTCTTTTACGACCAAAATATGCGTGGGACGAAAAAATGTAATATACAAAAGTTACATGGTTTATAAGGCTACACTATGCTCGTTAGCTATTAGGTTTAGGGCTTATCAAGGTCTATACTTTTTTACTCAGAATTCGCTACCCTACCATATTACGCTATAAAAAATGAAGCGTTAAAAAAACAAAGTTGACCTTCAAATCTTTGAAGCGCCCTCACCTATTAAAAAAGTAAATGCACTACATAGTGGAGCCTTATAAACCATGTAACTTTTGTATATTACATTTTTTCGTGGAACGCATATTTTGGTCGTAGAAAAGGTACACACGTTACCACCCTGTATATCTCCCTTATTAGATTCAACTGAAGAGTTAAAATTCTAAGAGCAACTTATTTAAGAAATAAGTTGATCCCTTGGCAGCTGTAGGTACAAAAAAAATTTTGCCAAAAATAATCTGTCTTAAATTTAAAAAAAGGAAAAAAAATACAAACATCAATTGAGGGGGATCTAAATCTCAACCGAAAATCAACCTTGGATCTAAATCTCAACCTAAAATCCTCATCTTTTGTCAGAAATTTTTTTTCTATCTTCGCTAATTATTTCAGGTTGGGCCCGTTGGAAAATCAAAAAAATTTTTTTTTACCACCCTACTATATATGTATCCTATTTAAGACTGGATCAGTCAATTGGATCCACTTCTCGTGCAGATTACCCGGCTAAATTATAATTATTGCTATTCGTCAAATTAATAAGAGTTCACTCGTTATCGACAAAATTAGTTGCCGTCCAACATTTATAGATTATCATTCATTCGTTAAAACCAGAGCCTTGGCAGCCACTGACCCCGCCCGCGGCAGGTGTAAGCTTTAAAAGTGAAATAATATACGTTTATTTTTTTTTTTTTTTTTTGCCTGTTGTTGGCTCGTCCCGCCCTGGGGACCTGTGCCACTCTCTTCTATACGTTTATTTTGTAACGACAAATACCTTACCCTGAGCCTCTTACGAGACCCCACTCCGCGCCGCCGCCGTGGCGCGTGGCGCATGGCTACCGTGGGAGTTGTCTACCGTGGCAGTTCGACCTGAATTCATCCCGATCCGTGCGCGCGCGCGTTCCATTCAGGTCCAACTGCAACGGTAGTTAACTCCGATGGTAGCCATGCGCCACGTTGGCAGAGCTGCCAGATTTGTCCTGCAGGGGCGGAGCTCAGCTACCCTCTCCACAGAGCCACGTTCTGATATTCCTACCCGGGTAGAGTAAGAGTCGAGTCGGGTTAACTCTCGAGTTGGCGTATTTCCTGAACGACGAGAGTAAGTATCAAGAGTTAACATGGCGGTCTCCCGTGCATCATATACAACGAGACACAATATGGCGGCATGTCAAGTCCGTATCAGTAGTAGTAGAAGTAGTTTGTTTGTGATTGGTTCTGGTTGGCGCACTGCCGCGCCTTCACTATACGGCCAATATCAGAAGCTTATTACGTTTGAACGGGTTAGTTTGAATATTTTTTATGTATTATGTAAAGTCTGCACAATAGTTTGGCCTTAACGAGATGGCGAAAGCGGAAAAGTGTTTGAAAAACTATTTTGCAATCATTAATGAATTTCATAATGGATTAAATGATGCGGTATGATGGATGGGCGATGAGTGATTCGATGTTGTGGGGTGGGAATATTTTATTGGTTATTAAGAAGCGGATTAAGCTGGAGCGGTCGTGGTCAAATCGTTGACAAGCCCAGAAAACGTGCTTCAAGTCTTCAGACTCGAAACCGCATGAACATACGGGAGAATCGTTCATGTTCATACGAAAAGTCCCGTTTATTAGATGAGCTATGAAATGATTTGAAGTAAGCAACACCTTCGAATTTTCCGTCCTGGGTGAGAGCTCGGTTGGTGGAAGAGCTGCATTTAGCACGAACGATCGAGAAAAAATCCGAGGCGGGGAGGAATATGTCCAGGAGAGAATCCGAAGTTACAGCTGTTTTCGCTGGAGTGTCAGGTGTTTCGTTGCCGGAGATTCCCACATGGCTAGGAACCCAGATGAGTTGGATGCATAGGTTTTGTCCAGGCAGGGAGGACATGATTTCGCGAATAGCTAGAACCACGGGCGAGATGTTAGAGTTTTTCATCGGGCCTAACAGGGCTTGGAAGTAGTTACGGGAGTCGGAGAAAATGATGGAGTTCGTAATCTCGTTTTCCATAATAAATTCTAAGCAAATGCAAACAGCTAAGGCTTCAGCTGTGAAGACTGAGGAGAATTTGGAAATTCTATGCTGTAACGTCAGGTCTCTTGCATGGCAGTGGATTGCTAAGCCTACATAGGCAGCTTCTTGTGATTTGGAAGCATCGGTATAGAAGAAAACTGTGTTTTCCGAAAGATGATTGTACATCCTGAGGAACTCTGCATTTGGCTCTTTTTGATTTGGTCGATATCAGATTCGGCGAAAGTCAGATAGGGCGCTAGATTGGCGGATAGTTAAATGGAGCAATATCTTCTTCAACTTTCTTCAGTTTTTGGGAAGCTTTAACTAAGGGAAGATCGTATGGAGATTCCAATAGTTATCGTATCTGTGTAAAGAAGAAATCAGGTACGGGAGAGAAGCTAAAAGAGGATGCCACGAAGTGGAAAATGTTTTTAGGATGAATTTATCAGCAAGAAGTTGGATGCGGAAGCGTAAATGTGGTTCTTTAGCTTCAGCCAATACCACATTATTGGGGGTGGAATTTCTGAACCCTAGTGCGAGTCGTAAAGTTCTTCGTTGAATAACTTCGATTTTAGCGAAAAGTGAGTTTTCTTGAATTGGGAGAACCACGGCTCCATACTCTATTAAGCTGCGGATCAGAGCTCTGTAGATAGTAACGAGAGAAGGTGGATCTGCGCCCTACCAGGTGGAGCGGAGGCACTTGATTATATTTAAACGCTTTTTGTACTTGGCGGCAATATTATTTCCATGTGGTTTCGATGTAAGACGATAGTTGAAGGTGAGCCTTAGAAATTTTGTTTGCGAACTAGCTCGAATTCTAGTGTTGTCGATGGTGATTGAAAGTTCAAGGGGGTTGAATTATTTTCGCGAAAAAAGAACGAGGTTTGATTTGGTAGGTTCAATGGACAATCCTTTATTCAAGAGAAATGGAACTATGTTGCCTATACTGTCTTCTAGTGAGCATAGGGACGAACGGACGTTTGAAGATCGTGAGTAGATGACGATGTCGTCCGCGAATGGCAGACTATGACTGTTGCGATCCACCATCCACTCCAATTTGTTAGTATAGAGGATGTATAGCAGAAGGCTCAGAATACATCCCTGGGGGACGCCTTTGAAAGCAAGGAATGGACCATGAGTTTGGTCATCGATTTTGAAATATATCTTTCTACTGCTAGTAAGGTTCAAGATAAATTTGCAGTACGACCAGGGGAGACCCATGTCTCTCAGACAATGAGCGAGAATGCCAGGGTCAACGTTGTCGAATGCTCCGGAGATGTCCAGGAAGGCACAAGGCGTAAACTTTTTGTTTGCGAAACCAGAGTAAATTCCAGAAGTGAGTATAAAGAGATTGTCAGCACGAGATCTGTTTTTGGGGAATCCGAACTGAGAAGGTGAGAGGCAAAGACCTTTTTCAAGCCATTGAGTGGGGCGGCGCTGTAAAAGCCGTTCCATAAGCTTCAAGAGGCACGACGCTAACGAAATCGGCCTAAATTTGTCTGAAATGGGTTTGGGAATGAAGAATATAGCGAAATTATGCTTCTTCAGGGAAAAGTCCTAATTTGAAGATGCTGTTATGTGTATTCAAAAAGATTTCACGGGTTGATTGTGGTAGGTTGCGGGTAACGTTGTTATCAATTTTGTCCGGTCCAGGAGCTCCTTTTGTTTGGAAAGAGTGATTGCATGATCGAGTTCCGCCGTGGTGAATGGTGAACAGAATTTTATGTTAGAAGCAAAGACTGTCGGAAAGTTAGGGTAGAAACAGCACGGTGGACAAAATTTAGGGATGAAATCTATTCTTTTATAAATAGCTTCGGAGTCACCAGGTCTCGTTGCAGGAATTCCAAGGTTTCTGTGTCGGAAACGTTTGATTTTCGACCAGACAAAATTGGATGGCGTACGAAAGTCTATGGATTCGGTAAAGTGGACCCAAGACTCTACTTGGAGTTTTACTTGCACAACTCTTTGAGTTTTTTACAAGGTTAGTCTCCGTTATATTCGCGTTCCCCATGAACATCCTAAATGTGCTCTCCCCTTTTTGCGTCTGCAGACGACTTTACCTACCGCTGTACCGCATTTGCCTTGGACACGGGGAAACTGCAGAAAACCCGTGTCGGTACAGTCGGCCCCTGTTCTTCTGGTTTCGTGGCGCATGCGCAGAAGTAGCACTTCAGCGCAGACATCACGGCCCCAGAAGGACTGGCCTCCCGCTCATCGATCGATATGCCAGCCGGTGCACGGCTAAGCGGTCACCCATCCAAGTACTGGCCGCAAGAAATGCTGCTTAACTTGTGGGACCGCCGAAGCCGTACACCGACCGCACACCTATCGGTGTCGGTGGACCCAAGACTCTTTTTAGCTATGCGGAAGGCTTTTTGCGCGAGCGCGTCGAGTTTTTTGGCCTTGGTTAGATTTTCTACATTGGCGTTGTTTCGAAAGGATGACCAAGCTTCTCTACGAGCTAAATTTGCTTCCCTGCAGCTATTGTTCCACCAAACCGCTGGATGAGCTTTAGATTTATTACGAGGTTTGTGCGAGGCGGGGCATGATTCAAAAATTGCTTCATTTATAGCACTAATAATATTCTTGTACTACGGCAATAGAGCCTGGTTTCTGATTGAGGGAGCCGCTGCATCGAGATGGACCTTGAATTCTGACCAATCTATTTTTTTTAAGGAGGGACCACGATTAGGAGAGGGTGTCGATATGCGCGGTATTCCCAAAGAGATTGATATTGGAAAATGATCCGAGCAGTAGGAATCGGGTTCCACCATCTACGAGGATAGATGGAGAAGATTTGGGGAGATGAAGGAGACATCGATTGCCGAGATGTTCCGATTCATAAGAGTAATCCGAGAAGGAGAGTTGTTTTCGGGAGCGTAATATGTTCCATTCGTATTTTGTTCGTGGCTAGAAACGGGAGCGTTGGATTGTTCTAGTACAGCCCCAGTGTGAGTTGGAGACTTAGCCATCGCAGCGATCTGGCTGTACGAATATAGACTTCCCTCTGAGGCAGGTTGGTACGGTAATAGATGGGCTGGGCTGGTAGAGTGGGCGCTGAGGAAGAGCGGGAAACGCGACGTTAGAGCTAAGTGAATGTCATCGAAGCTCCGGTGAGACACCGACGAGCTTCTGTGAACGATATAATTTTTTCAGCCGCATAGGCGCGTACAGCTTTTCCATTTAGAAACATCGGACATGCTCTGTCGATGGGTAGGTGTGCTCCTTCACAATTGGCCCAGCACGGTGCCAATTGACCATGTTTTCTTTTCCCACATCTGATGCATTTTGCTCGGCTTTTGCATTGTTTCGCTAAATGACCAGGGATGAAGCACTGAAAGCAAATTTTTACTGGCGCACACCAAGGTTTGACGCTGTGACGAACCATGTACAGCGACACTTGGCCTGGGCGAGCTTTTCCTTCGAATGTGAGGCGAATGGACTCCATTGGGATGAGGTCAGATTTCTCATTAATGGTAGCTTTACGGTTTTGTCTAAGAGCAGCGACGACCGGGATATGTAAAACAATATTTCCAATAATCTCTTGCTCAGTAATATTGCCTGGCACCCCCTTGATGAGGCCCAAACAAGTAATGCTGGTATTGGGAATAATAGCACGCATTTTTTTAGCTGGAAGATCCGGGATTGTCAGAAGCGTGTTGACCTGTTCAACAGTGTTAAGCATGGCGGTACATTGGTGTTTTCCGGATCTGTGCACTCTTATACTCTGGTCATATCGAAAAATTGAAATGAGTAGCTTACCCAGATTCGTTGCATTCATGCGAGGAGTGTCCTCAGGCGGGTCGACCCTCTCGATGATCACTTTAAACGGGCCTTTAGCCGGAGGTGGAAAGCTTGTACTTACAGTCTTTGTCGGAATCTGCTTTAAACCTACTGGGATCGTCTCAACTCGAGACCGTGTGTTGTTCTGAGAAATATCGGAATCAGGTCCTGAAGCTTCTTCAAACTGACGTTTTCGTGGATTCGCTGGGAAGGTTTCAGCATTCAGGCAAGCAATTTGAGAATGAATCGAAGCGATATCGAGGTTCATTTCATGATCCTCAGCAGAAACTTCTTCGGATGTCCCCTCGGGGCCGAACTCCCCGTGCGAGGCCATGCCTTGCCGGGCGATGGAATAACCACAGCCGAAGCCGTATGCCACCAAAAGTAAGGTTAGAAATAGGAATCGCAGTTTAATGCGAACCGAGCTCTCCAAATACAATTACACAACCAAAACTAGGTATATTGATTTAAATTGGGGCGGTGGTATCGCCCTTTAGACCGATAAGGACCCACCAAGAACTAAAGAAAAAGAAACTTCGAGGTAGAGAAATTTTTGAAACTTCTACTCGGAACAAGCCTTATCTCCGACTCAAGTCCGTATCATACGAGAAATCGTCTTTTGCGCATGTCGAGTCATTCCAACCCGCGGTCTTACATACAGATTTTGAAACTCCGATGGTGAGAGATATTCAGCTAATAACATTTTTTTGTTGCTCGAAGCAGCCAGAAGTAGGGCGCCACTGAGACCATAGTAGTTTTTATGTTGCTCGAAGCGCCCTACTTGCGGCCGCTTCGAGCAACATAAAAATTTTATTAGGTGAACACCCCTACCACCAGAAATTTGGAGGAGTTTCAAGACCTGTATGTAAGACCGTGTTCCAACCTACCTCGCCGACAAAGGTTGGAAAAGTTAACTCGAGAGTCGACTCGAAAGGGTTCCTGAACGCCGCGAGTCGGGTCAACTCGGGGCTTTTGAACGGCGCGAGTTAAGTATAGTTGACTCGAGAAGGGATTCAGAACGCAGCCCAGGCCATGTCGGGCCAGGCGGCTTGGTCTTGAGCTCCGATAAGCGGCCGCAGCTAGGCGCAGGTATTCGCGTCACCCTGATTATCCGCCGATCGACTTGCTTTTCGCGACCGGCTTCGTTTGCGCAGTAAGATATGATTTGGATTAAACTTGTTAAAATGCGATTTATGTACAATTATTGGCAAATAATTGGATCGTTATTTCAATAAATATTGTATGATTTAATCGTTCAGTTCGAGATTGGTTATATAATTTTATAAATTAACGTGATAATATTGAAATGTCGGTGCGATTGGAAATTGCTATGGCCGCGAGAATTCCAGCATGCATTGTAAGTATGTGCCTGGGTCGCGGGCGCACACTCACAATGTCTGCTGAGTTTCTACTGATTACGAGTGCGGAAACGCGAGATGCGCTCAATCGTGGCATTGTCATTCGGTTAGGTCGGCTCGCGCGAAACGTCGAAACACCTAAAATTTTGCTTTGATCGTTGTCAACCGGGTAGTTAGACTGAATACGACGAAATAAATGGTGCATTACAGTTTATTTCCTTAATAGAAGTATCATTTTCAATACAGAAACGTAATGCACCGTTTATTTCCAAACGGCTTCAATGGTATGTTCGTATATATTAATCATCAACTCTAGGTTCTTTAGACCCGTCTATTCGACAACGACAATTCTGACTAATGAAAGTAACAAAATTGTTTTAAAGTAATAGTCGTGCATTTTAGAATTTTAAATCCGTGACTTGTCGAATCAACGGGCTTTTATAAGCGAAATCTTCGATTCATATTGAGCGCCGCGTACGTGAGAGAGGCGGAGCGTCAGAGTTACGCGATTGGCTGACACGCTTTCGCAGCGCCTTTTGCCGGGTGCCTCTCCTCACACGCTGTTGCGCCGAAAACCGTGTGGAGAGGGCACCTTGAATACTTCGCTTCCCCTCAATCTCGCAGCTCTGCTGGTACAGTCACCAACACATTTGCGTCATCTCTGCTCTCCCGTTCTGACCTACCCTCATCCGATAAGCGAGATTCCCCCCACCCCCGCGCGGAATTTCTAGAGATGCAAGACTAGTGGTTTTTTTTTATTTCACCTCATTTGATTCCTCTTCCCTTCTTTTCTCCTTTCCGAGTGTCGAGGTAACTTAACTGGCAAGAGCGGGAAGCAAGGTTGTCCCCCCACTCCCTGGAAGCTCCCCGTGTTCGCCAACCGTTAGCCGTGCCGTGGCGTATCGGTTGTTATTTTCATATTTATTAACGGTTCTACTGCCGATCGGTAACTGGCCAGTGATGCCAGATTAGGGGAAGTGGCTCGAAAAATCTACCCTCTTTCCATGCTTGTTTCGAGCGGCGCTTGAGGAGAAGCGGCCTGCTGACACCGCCCACGGCAATCACGGCATTGCATGCAGCCAATAGCGTACCCGAGCGCTCTTCTGGTCTTTCGCCTATCGACAGGCTTGTTCCGATGCGCGCCAACTTTCAAAAATTTAATTCAAAAAGTAGCTAATCGAGTTAACCCCGACGAAAAAATTCGATATCTGGTAAACTAAGCGAGATAGCGAAATTTTTCGTTTGTATTTTTCTGCTTATTTCGGGGTTTTCTACAAGAATAGTGCATTAGGTCGGAGTGTCTCGGATAACGTACTCTTGACATGTTGCTGTAAACATAAAAAAATGCATGTAAATACCCTATTAAAAGATTCAATGTTTCTGCAGCCGTTAGCAAATGAACAGCGCATTACATCATTGGTGGCAATCAGTCAATGTGAATATGTACTGTTCATTACCCAGGTCCCACCACGTGGAGGTCGCTGCATAGGGACCCACCCGGGGGCCGTTGCTGCGGCCGTATAGCATGCAAATACGGACACACAGCAAAAGCCCCACTCCCACCCTCCAGTTATGGAATGAAAATGAAAAAATAATCGAATAAAAGAAAAAGCCATTTTGAATTGGTATGAAAATGCGACGATATTTTCTAGTCACGAAAAAAAAATAAAACATGAAAATAAAACAAAATAAATCTTTGGTTTTTAGCATGAAGGCGATTATTTGTCGCAAAATAAAAGAAAATATAAAAATAAAATAAAACGAATGTTTGGTTTCAGCATAAGGGCGATTATTTGTCGCAAAATAAAACAAAACATAAAAATAAAATAAAACAAATCTTTGGTTTCTGCATAAGGGCGATTATTTGTCGCAAAATAAAACAAAACATAAAAATAAAATAAAACAAATCTTTGGTTTCTGCATAAGGGCGATTATTTGTCGCAAAATGAAACAAAACATAAAAATAAAATAAAAGAAATCTTTGATTTCTGCATAAGGGCGATTATTTGTCGCAAAATAAAATAAAAATAAATAACCTAGGCTAAGAATTAAATAAATAAATAAATATGTATATATATATATATATATGTAGAAACAACATTTACATATAAATCAACAAATAATATAATTATTCTATTCAGTCATTATTTTCCTTATCTAATCAGTCTTCGATATCACAGAAAATTTCAATAATTGATTGCATAATTGATATATATATATTGAAACGCTTTGATCGTTGTCGTAGTGGTAGCGATTATGCAAAAATCCGAACTTGCTTAAACGGCGTCAGGCTGTTGCGACGGGTATAAATTTTCACTGGTGAGGAGGGCCAAATGTCTTTCATCTACTTTAAATTCACTACAATTTGTTCCATCGTTTTGAAGAGCGAGTCGGAAGCGGCAAATGGCATTGAGGCACTTTTGGCCTATACGATTTCGTTTATTGGATTTGACATCGGTGACGATTGAAAATATTCGTTCGGCCTCTGCATTTGAATGGGGAAGTGACAAGACGATTGAAATTAACTGCTCTATGATCGGAAACTGTTTTTCATCTGCAAAATTCTTCGTGTTCAAAACTTCTTTCCAAAATGACTCGACGTCGAACGTTATAAGCTCTTGCTTTTTTTCGTTCGGGAATGCAAAGGGCAAAGAGGACCATTCTATTTCTAAATCTGTGAGGTTAAACGAGGCGAAACGCTGAGCAACATTTATTACATCTTTTAGTTTTTTTTTTGTTATTGTTGAGATCGAGGGCAATAGTGGGGACGACGAATCGCAACTCATCCAAAAAGGACGGCTTCAACGGTAGCCGCTGAGCCATCTCAGTCACAACCGTGGTATAAAATCCCAAGCAAGTTCGGCGGATTTCGATCGCGTCGATATCCGGCATTCTAGCCAGCGCCGCTGCGCATTCTAACCCGAGGTTGACCTCGTCGAGGGGGACAAAGTTCCGGGGATCAGCAACATTCAAGTTGCCAGCCATCAATTCATGCAAAACTTCCGATTTAAGAAAATTTGAGCCGAACTGCGCGATGAGGAGCCTACTGCTTTCGGCCAATTGGTGGATTAGGACTCTCCGCGATTGAAAAAGGATATTGAATTTTGTTATTAAGGTTAACGAATATTTGAGAAAAAGAAAATACATTTTTACACTGTCACTGCAAAGGGCTTCGAGAATTTCTTCGGCTGATTTAAGTTTGTCTTCAGTGACTGCAAGCGCGAAATACATTTGTAAAACGTCCCAATTTTCGAGGAGACGGACGACACATTGCTGCATCGACAGCCACCGCGTGTTCGATAATTTTTAAATCTTCCGTTTTTCTGCACCTAAAAGTTCCTGAAACTCGCGCAACACCGCACTGCGTTTTGCACTACCGGACGTGTACGAGGCAATGCTTCTAAGTAAATCTTCAAGGGCGCGAGGCAAACGAGCGCACCCTTTGCTAGCAATTATCGCCGCCGAGTGGCAAATACAATTCATTACCGCGAGACCTGGCGCGTCCGATGCTAAGCGAGTTATAAATGAGTTATTTTTTCCTATCATTACCGATGCATTGTCGGATGCCATCCCGACAATGTTCGTGACCGGGACTTTGTTGGATTCGAGGCAACTTTTGAATCTACCATATACAGCTTCGGCTGAACAATCGCGTGCATCTAATTCTATCAACTCGAAAAGAGCTGTCATCACGTTTTTTGTTTCGGGGCAGAGGAATTGAACAAGAACACACAAAAATTTCGCGTCGGTTTGGTCCGTGGTTTCGTCGATCAAAATTGAAAACCGTTGTTTTTGAATGGTCTCTACGATTTTTTCCAATTCGCGCTTGGCAAGGCAATTAACGATTGTATTCGAGCATTTTGTCCGGCCGAGGGTAACGTCTTGCGCGATACGAGAGTCTTTGAATGCCGATTTACATACCGGGACGAGGTGATCAACAGCCTGAATGGCGATGTTGTGTTCTGCCATAAAGGCTGACATTTTAATTTCCGCGATTTTAACGTCCCTATCATGAGCATCTACCAGTGGCTCGGAAGCGGACCCCACATTGACAGATAGTGCGAGTTCTACTTTTTTTATATGATTTTTTCCCGTAGCATGCTTTCACTTTTCCCACCCTGCAAATCCCGATTACAATAGTTACAATGTGCCCCTTGAGAATTTCCAGTAATTGGTTGCAGCCAGCCAGAAAACTCTGGTAGCTGCAGCCAGGCCAACTTAAAATCTTTTCCTCTACCGCGTTTTTTTAGCGGTGCTCCTTGAATGTGCTCTCCACTGGGTTGACCACCCTGATCCACCGGATTCATCGTCGGTTTCACCCCAAAAAACTTTATTAACTACGATAATTAAAATCACTTGCTCGACAACGATCAAATCTTTGTTTACTTATTTCGCGCGCCCCAGCTGATTAAACCTATCCCGCGATTTCTGTCGTGAAGCGACTCAAGCGACATCTGTTTGTAGTATACGTAACATCTATGAAACAATTGACGATCTGCCGTATGCATGCTCACACGCGTCGGTTTTCGTCGTTTTCGTGCAACAACAAAGTAACTCATATTTAACGACGAACCAGATTGCCTCATGCGAGAAAACCTCATTCGAGCCGCAGTAATCTTCGCAGCAAATAATAAGGCTATAATCTGCAATCTATTCATGTTTCGATCATCAAGAATAATTTTGTAATAACTGATCGTTAATTTGGTTAAATTTTCAATTCGATTTCTGGCGCGGGTGAAACGTACCCGAGGGATGGCATTTGATTGGCTCATGTCGGCTGGAAAAAAAGATGGCCCCAAGGTCACCGATACTAGCGACGCCGTGTGTGCTTGCACGCAATTAGCGAACCCGAGGCAGACATTGGATTGGCTCGTGGCGCCAAGGTCACCGATACTAGCGACGCCGTGCGTTAAAAATAGGTCTTTGATGGGCGGGGACTGTTGGAGTACCGCGATTGGCTGTGTATTGCGCTCGCGCGAGCTGTGGGCGGGCCGGCGATCTGCAAAAGAGGCTGGAAGGGGAACAAAATCGGAAAAAATCCCGGCATCTGGCAAGACTGAACTGGCGCCCAATTCCCTGTAAGTATTCTCTTCCCCCTCCCCCGGTGACGCCCTCTTCCAATGACAACATCATAATATATACAGAGTGTCTCATTTGAAAAAATAATGGCATTTTTAAGAAATGAAAACAATACTTATGAGCCACCTAAAGTTGTTTTTTTTCCGAGATGAATTCAACGATACCCCATGTTATGGATTTCTCATCGATTTTTCATGAAAAAATTTATCGTATTGAATTATGAAATTCTGGGTGCCGTAGTGCGTGGAACACCCAAATTGCGTCCAATATTACG
The DNA here is from genome assembly GCA_963662125.1 of Diplazon laetatorius. Lineage (NCBI taxonomy): Eukaryota > Metazoa > Arthropoda > Insecta > Hymenoptera > Ichneumonidae > Diplazon > Diplazon laetatorius. The sequence continues at coordinate 7,417,375 of OY759165.1, read as the reverse complement.
TAAACTAATATGAGGATTATTATTATTAGCTCATGTTGGTTTACGTGATATTGGACGGGATTCGGGTGCTCCGCGCAGTGAGACACACCGAATTTACGATTCGATACGATCGATTTTTTCATGGAAAATCGATGAGAAATCCTTAACACAGGGTGTGTTTGAATTTGTCTCGGAAAAAAGAACAACTCCAGGTAGTTCAAAAATATTGGTTCCATTTCGTAAAAATGCCTTTATGCCTGCAGCATAAAAACATGAATTGTAAGAGCATAGATTTCATCAACACTGAGTGTTCCACTTCGAACCCTACAACTTTCATCTGATCCATTTTTTGTTGTCAGTCCTGAAGAGTTATTCGACCATATTTCTTTCAAATAGGACACCCTGTGTATATGTAACGCGGCGTCCGGTAAAGATCACGAGCTTTCTATCGCATCGCAAGGTCCGGACTGGCGATCGTCGTGCTAGATCAGGATCGATCGATCAAATATCTTGCGAGTTTAATCCACCAGCCTCGTATACGCCGTGTTATTCTCGCGACCATTACGAAACCTGGTTCACGATTTTTCTCTCCAATTTTAATTGCAAAGACTGTGCCCGTTCCAGTCCTTGCTTCTTGGTCCACACAGTGCATTGCGGGGCTAGAAAAACACCCGTGGATGAATTGACTTTCGAATCTCAATTTTCATCCCATCCAAACGGTGTTTTTTTTTTCTAATTGAAGCTGATGGAATTTTGCATACATTCTCCATCACCGATTGAGAAGAGCAACCCCCAATATTTGCTTATCCGATAAACGAAAGACAACATAAATAATGAATTTTAATTTTTGCTTCCTCATAGGGGAAGCTTGGTTTTGGTGAAATTTTTTTTTTCGAGATGTTCATTAAAACGTGTTCAAAATGTCCCGAAACATTCAAAAATCACATTCAGAAAAAATGTCCGGATGTATGTGTGTGTGTGTGCGTGTGCGTGTGCGTGTGCGTGTGCGTGTGCGTGCGTGTGCGTGTGCGTGTGCGTATGCGTGTGCGTGTGCGCGTTCGCGTGCGTGTGCGTGTGCGTGTGCGTGCGTGCGTGCGTGCGTGCGTGCGTGCGTGCGTGCGTGCGTGCGTGCGTGCGTGCGTGCGTGTGTGTGCGTGTGTGTGTGTGTGTGTGTGTGTGTGTGTGTGTGTGTGTGTGTGTGTGTGTAAGCGTTCATAACTTCAGAACGGCTCGAGATATCAAGCTGAAACTTGTCACACATGTACAGGGTTCTCGGGGCATAGCACAATTAATTTTTTAGAAAAATCCATGCAGATCTTCCGATTTTACGCGATTTTAAGAAAATTCAAAAGTTATTCGGTCTCTAGCTCCCACAATTTTAGAGATATCGTGCCCAAATTTAGTATAATGTTGAACGACTACAGAGAGATGCTTGTTACTGAATTTGAAAAAGATCCATGGAGTTCTTTTGTTTCAAGAAATTTTAAAAGGTGTAAAAAAACGGTGTGCGCACTCTAGCTGGCGAAATTTTCTAGATATCTGACAAAATTTTTGTACGAAGTTGCACTATTATCAAAAGGTGTTTCGGATTGAATTTGGGCAAAATCCATCGAGCCATTCATTTTTTACGTCGTTTTGAAAATTTTCAAAAATCGACATAAGTGCTCTAGCTTCCACAATTTTCGAAATTCCGGGCTAAAATTTAGGACAAAGTTGCACTACTATCGAAAGATGTTTGGTACCGAATTTGAGCGAAATTCATCGGCACGTTCAGATTTAATGGGAACTATAATTTTTCAAATTTGACACAAATTGCCCCATATACATATGTAAATTGATTTCGACTCACATTACACTGACATGGTGCTCTCAACGCCACGAAAGTAAAATAAAAAGATGCAAAGTAAAGCCTTGTACATTGCTTTCTCATAATTTTTGTACTGTTTTCAAATTATTGAGATGTAAAGTAGAACCTTGCTCATGGCTTACTTATCATTTTACACATTTGCCAAAGCTTCCTCTATGAGGAAGCCAAAATTGATCAACACATGGTTCCTCATAGAGGAAGCTTTGGCAAATGTTTAAAATGATAAGTAAGCCATGAGCAAGGTTCTACTTTACATCTGAATAATTTGAAAAGAGTACAAAATTATGAGGAAGCAATGTGCAAGGTTCTACTTTTTTTTAAATGTGCCTATGGCCGACCATATAAGACCGACCCGACAGAAGGATTGCGCTGTCAAGCGTAACAAGAGTAAAATGGAGGAAATTTTCATACTGGTGGATAGCTTCATCTATAAACTTCAAGAAAATCGTAGTCTCAATCCATTCCGTCAAGTCATCAGCACTGATCTATTGATAGATAAAGCCGGGCTAGTGTGTGCTCCCACTACCGACCAAAAATTCGTCTAAAAGAACAATAAGTCGAAAAGAGAGAGAAGGAGAGAAGAGGAGGCGGGGGAGGAGGAGGAGGAAGGGAAGAGAGAGAAATCGTAAAACAATGTAAATAAAAGGAAGAAAAAGAGGCGGGGAAAGCGAAATAAAAAAAAGCGTGGCGAAAAGACGAATAATTATATATATATATATATATATATATATATATATATATATATGTAAAGGAAGCGAGGTGACGGACAAGGCAAGCGACGAGCGGACAAAGATAGTGTAACGGTAGAATAAGGATAGATTAAGATAGAATGTAAGGACAAAGATGTAAAAACAGGTTTAAGGAAATGTAAGAAAGGAAACGGAAGGCATTGTAACCCCACGGGGAATCAATAAACCATACAACAATTCGTCTGAAAACAATTCGTCTAAAAATAATTCGTCTAATAACAATTTGTCTATTAACAATTCGTCTAACATCCAAAAAAAACCCATAAAATGAAAAAACCAACAAAGAACCCAAAGAATCATCCCCTAAGAAACTCCAAAGAAAGAAAGTAAAAAAACACAAAAAACCAAAGGAATCGAAAGAAACAATCCCAAAGAAACCCCGAAGAATGAAAAAATATATTTATCATACGTTCCCGAGAAATGATTTTGAATAAATTACTACACAACATTTTGTTCTGTTTATTATTGTACACCAATTGTTATTAGACGAATTGTTATTAGACGAACTGTTTTTAGGCAAATTGTTATTAGACGAATTGTTATAAGACGAATTGCTTGGGACGAATTGCTATCAGATGAATTTTCCGTAAACCCCCATTACCGACCATCGTTTTTTCGATCCATCTCCGCGTAATGTAATCTGCGTAGAATTATTCTTATGCACGCAGACTTTGATCACAACACGGAGAAAAATTTCTATGTCACGACATCTCACCCCACGCTACTGCAGCAAATTTTCTATGTCAGCTGAGTGACAGCAAATTATTTAGTTACAGTGACAAAAGAACATTTGCTACGTTTGATTTGTCATCGGAGCAAATATGATTTGTTAAGATAGCAAATGGTGGTTTGTTAATATCGCAAATCGTGGTTTGCTATCGAGAATAAAAAATCATGTCACAGAACAAAATGATTTTTTTTTTTTTTTTGAGAAGTTGCAGTTGCGGGGCTTGAACCTGAGACCTACGAAAGCTACTTTCTTACCGAAACTCCCTAACTACCTATCGTTATCCATATCCACTACACCAATCTAACTTTGAGAAACGACCCGACTTTAATGTGACAATAAGTACATCTAACGAGAAACCGCCCGAGGTTAACCCCTCCGATCTAATGCAATGTTCCGATCGGCATGACATCGATAGGTTAATGGTTCGACAGGTCGACGTTTCGATGGATCAGAAGTCCGAAACCATATGTATATGTACAGTTGCTGAAGGAAGATTGAAAAAGCGGCGATCTTCAAAGTTGATCGACCTGTCGAAAGATTGACCTATCGATCTCATGCTTCTGTAACAAATATCCGTTTATCCGAACTACATATTTGCTCCATTGACAATTCGTATTGCTACTGCAGCAGAGCGATGTATTGCTACTGCAGCAGAACGAACTTTCGTCGCAATAACTAATCTATTTCAGTCCGTGTAGCAAATTATTAAGGTCACGCTTACTGAACGTTAGTTACGTAAGCAGATCATCGACAACAAATATTGGAATGCTCGTGTAACAAATATTCGTTTACTAGTAGGACTGAATATTTGCTAAATAGTAGCAGAGCAAGGGCCAGCAAACGAACTTTTGCAACGATGTGTTAACGTCGTGGTTTTCGTTAAACCCTTTTCGTGTCAGGTCCGTATATTGAGGGTAGGCGCAAGAGAAAACTCGGGGTTGTGCACGTAAACTTTAACTTTTATTTAAAGAAAATGTAATTAAAGGTATATGACCGGTAGACAAAAGGCTGTTTCGTAATCGTTCGATTGCCCGCGTATCGTCGTTGCGGACGTTCTTTTTATTCTTTTCTCGTATTCGTAATCGTAATCGTAATCGTAATCGTAATCGTCCCCGTTCTGAGCTCGTCGCTCCGTTTCGTTCGTCGTTCGATCTCCGACTCTCTCACTCTCCCATCCTCTCATTCGTCGATCTTTTCGACTCCGCTCGCATCGCGCCATCTGTTCGGTTCGGTCGATCGCGCGCGCGATTTGAATGCTCTCGTTTGTCGCTAACATTCGGCCATCCTTAATTCAACTCGTCCTCGAGTTGCTCCGCCAGCACGTAATCTCGTAGATATCCCGGCGTTTTTCGTTGCCGTCGCGACGAAGTCTTCGGGATCGGTACCTCGGTTTCAGGGTCGTCGTTCTGTCCTAGGTCGATGTTTTCGCAGGTCTCGTCGTGTTCATCCTCCTCGCTGTTGCTAACGTCGTTTCGGTGTCGAGGCTCGTTTTCCTCGTCGTATGATTCGTCGTTACCCGGAGTTTCGGCGCGGGACGGCGTCCACAGCTTCAACTGACTGGCGTGTGCTGAGGTTGCGTACTTCCGCCCCGTGTTGGAGTCGGCCAGGTCGACAACTCCGTACGCGTCCGTTCCTAGGCGTCGAGTTATCGTTAGGGGCCCTCGGAATTTCCGTTGCAGTTTTGTACTGTCTCCCGTAGCGGTAGGTGACGTCCTCATGTATATGATATCTCCTATATCGAACGCAGTCTGACGTCGGTTTCGCGTACCGTTCTTTGTACTTCTCTTGCGAGCAACGTATTTGTTCGCGCATCTCCCGTTGGAGAATCTGTGGTGGTCGATACGCTCCGTTCCCGTCGACGGTCAGTTGAGTGAGATTTCCTTCGTCGTGTCTCGGTGTGTACCCAAACAGTGCTCGAAAAGGGCTTTCTCCGGTCGATTTGTTCGGGGATTCGTTCAAGTCTCGTTGAATGGATTTAAGTTTCGCGTCCCAATCCCTGCCATCGGGATCGCAGACGCTAGCCTGAATCGCGGGGAGTAACGTACGGTTCACTCGCTCGATCTGTCCATTCGCTTGAGCGTGTCGAGGTGAGTTTAGCACGTGCACGATGCCGTGTTTACCGCAGAAATCCGCGAATTTTCGTGCCGTGAAGCATGTCCCCCGATCGGATATGATTCGGCGTGGCGCACCGTAATCAATCACGAACTCGTCCAGCATGCGTATAACGTTGCGTACCGACGTATCACGTACGGCTTTCAGTACGACAAATTTCGTGAGATTGTCGATGAGTGCAAGCACGTAGCGGTTTTTACGTGTGCTTGTCACGAAAGGTCCCTCGTGGTCGATGTGGATGGTCTCGAAGGGTCTCCGTCCCGGTTCGATGGGGTGAAGCAATCCGATTTGCTTTCCCGCTTGAGCTTTCGTCGTTATACATTGTATGCAAGCTCGAATATGCTGCCGTACATAGGCTTTTAAGCCCGGAAAATGATAATGCTTCGTCATTCGATGTATTGTGCGGTCGAGTCCGGGATGACTTTGCATGTCGTGAAATCTAACGGTTAGACTTTTGCGTAATGCGCGCGGTACCGCATATCTCAAATCGTCATTCACTCGTTTATACACAATTCCATTCCTCAGTTCGTAATCCCGCGTTTCGGATTTTTCGTGCGCGCTTCTTTCGTCGCTCTTTTTCTTAAGAATGTCGTATTTTCTTCGTAGTATTTCGTCGGTACTCTGGTACATGAGCACTTCATCGTTCTCGCTAATTAACGTATACACCGTGTCCATCGTCGTGTCGTTCTCGTTCTCGAAATCGCTCACTGGAGCCCGGCTCATCGCGTCGACGTGGGTCATCCGTTCGCCCGGTCGATGCTCGATGTCGAAATCGAATTCGCTTAGGAGGGTATACCACCTCACCACCTGAGCATTCTTCGTTTTATTCGCACTTAGGTAGACTAACGCTTGACAGTCGCTCACGACTTTGAATCGAATATTAATTAATAACGTACGTAATCTCGTAACGGCCCACACGATCGCCATTAATTCGAGTTTGCTCGAATGATAATTACTCTCGGGTTCGCTTGTCCGGCGGCTGATTGCATAAACCAAGTGCATTCGGCCGTCATCCCCTTTTTGCAACAACATCGCTGCTAGCCCCACGGCACTAGCATCCGTGTGTAGTTCCGTTTGTCGCGTCGGAACATATATTTGCAAAACCGGTTTGCTCGCTAATATTGCTTTTAAACGTTCGAAAGCTATTTGCTCGTTCTCGCTCCATTTAAAACTTGTATTCTTACGCAGTTGGCGCGTTAACGGTTCAGCTATTTCCGCAAAACGTGGTACGAACCGTCTGAAAAAACTGGCCATACCTAAAAATCGGCGTATTTGGTGCGCGTCGTTCGGTCGGGGAAAATTTACTATACCGTTCAACTTATTTTCTCCCGGTTCGATACCGTTGCTCGTAATCGTATATCCGAGATACGTTATCCTTGACATGAGAAATTGACACTTTGCTAGTTTTATTGTAAGGCCCGCATTTCTCAAGGCCGTTAAAACCTGAACTAGACGTTCGCGTAAATCGGTCCAATCTTTTCCCGGAATAAGTATATCGTCCAGGTAAAATAGTATCACGCGGTTTCGGAGCGGTCCGAGTACTCGCTGCATCAGTTTTGAAAAGGAAAATGGCGCGTTCATAAGACCGAATGACATACGCGTAAATTCGCCCGTGTCGTCGGGAGTTATAAATGCGGTTTTTGGACGCGCTTCTGCCGTAAGTGGTACCTGTAGATAGCCGTGTGCTAAATCTAACGTGATGAACATTTTCGCGTCCCCTATCATAGCGATGTGATCATCAATATCTGGGAGGGGAAAATGTATACGTTCCGTTTGGCTATTCAAACGGCGAAAGTCTATTACGAGTCGCGAATCCCCTTTCTTTTTACGCACCAGAAGAACGGGCGATGCGTACGGAGAATCCGTCTCGGTGACGATACCCGCGCTTTTCCATTCGTTGACAATTTTTTTTATTTCGTCTCGTTCGTTGCCGCCAGCTTTATACGGTTTGCTGTACACTGGTCGGCTGTTCGGTATTTCGTCGATACCCATCGCTATTTTTGTCGTACATCCCAATTCAAAAATGTCTGTCGCGATCGTATCTCGAAATTCGTTCAAGACACTCACTAAATCGTCTATTATTTCACTCGAGTTCCCCTCACCCACAACGATGTCGTGGCGTTCGACCGGTCTTCGGTCAGAAGGAGGTGTGCGTACCGGGAGATCCACGATCTCGCCGCACGTCAGCACACTGCCCCTCGGCACTGTGCGTTCTTGTCCGTCCATGTTGATCAGTGGAAGATCGTAAGCAGTCGTATTATTCACGACTTGGACCAGATTTATCGTGTGTGCTGGTAGAATCACGTCGTTTATCGTACCAACATCTTCTTCGTTCGATGGTGTAAGGTCCGCGTAAGGAAGTGCGTCAGTCCCTGCCTCCGTAAAGGTAAGTCGATCACCGACCTTGTGATAGTCCACCTTCGGGCTATCTGTAAAAGTACGACCGATTATCACTGGGGTTGCCTGAGCATCGTCGGGCACGACTCGTATTTCAATTTCATTGACAGTAACACCGTCGATGGTTATACTGGCGTGGACGATTCCTGGCGAAATCACTTTATAATGGGCCGGTCCGAAGCATCGTAGCTCCGTTCTGACCAATTGCATGGGAAAATTTTCCTGCAGTACTGTGGTCGACGTAATTGTGCAGTCCGACGATCCTTGATCGATGAGAGCTCGCAGCGGTCGGTCGTCGACGGATACGAGTTTGAGGTACTTCGCCACGGTGGTCTGATCGTTCGAACGTATCTGTCGCACTGACGACTGACCTCCGGTCGCTGCTTCGGGGCACTGCCTTGCGCTATGCCCTGGCTTGTTGCATGATCTGCAGAAAAATTCACGTTTAGGTTCGGTACAATCTCTCGAAAAGTGCCCATAACCATTGCAATTGAAGCACTTTGGGTCTCCAGCGGCATTCTTGACTGGCAAACGTGAACCCGGTGTGTTAGTAGCGGAGGCTTCGGTCGGTGCAGTAGAAGCGATAGAAGAGGAGCGTTTAGGCGTAATTGGAATGGTTTTACCTCTCTCGTTGTTGTTTGTATCTCGACTTGTGCGTATACGTCCCATTCGTTGTTGATCCAACCTTTCGTAATCCATCAAATCGTGGTAAAGGGTTTCGAGTCGCTGATGGTCCCGTGATGCCATTGCGTTGCACGCGTCCTTGGCCCACAGTCCGATCAAAACTTGTTCCTTGGTATCGCGTACACTGAGACCTAGTTCGTGACACAATTTTACTTTCGCATGGAAATACGTCTGCGTAGCCTCTTCCTTCGACTGCGTGCGGTTGGACATACGATTCCATTTCTCTGTATGGCTTTCGTACGTCGCGAATGTATACTGAAATGCATTGCGAAATGCAACCCATGATTTTAATTCGAGAGAACGCATACGGTACCAGTCTTTGGCGCCGCCCGTCAAATGCATCCTCGTCGTTTCGAGTGCGATGCTGTCCGGCCACCGATGTAGCTCGCGCATGCCATCTAGAGTACGTAATCACTCACGTGCTTTGGATCCGCCGCCTTCGCCGTTGTACGTGTCGATGTGTTTTGACAGATCCGGCATCACCTGGTAACATAGGTTAGGATCACTTACGTTTGCTCTTCCGGATTGCGCCATTAGGCAAGACATCATGCGTTCCAGCATATCGTCGCGTCGGCGATTGTCTTCGAGCATCGCGTGGAAGATATCAGCGTACGGTGGTGGCGAAGTGACAGTTGGTATCTGACCAAAATTCGGGGGTGGAAACGCGTAAGGATTGTGATTATTCTGCATTCCCGGGTCCGTGCGTTCGATTCGGCTAAAGTCCGCGACGTTCGGTGGAGGGGGTGGCGTTGTTCGCGTCTGTGCGTTGACGCCTCGTTGTGGCGCCACGAAGTTCCCGTGGCCTCTAGTCGAACCTCGTTGCGTCTGCTTGGGGCGATTCGGGCTTCCTCGTAGCCCTCCGTGATTCGTTGCTTGGGCCGCTCCGTTCCCATTGGCGTTATTTTCGCGGCTATTGTCCCGCGTCGACGTTCCGCTCACGCCGGGGGGGAGGGGTTGATTCCCAAAAACCCGCGCAAATTCTTCGAACTCGACGTCTACGGTCGGGTTTATCGCCCTCGCCATCTTGATTATTGTGCAAAATCGATAATCACACTTACACACGGTGATTAAGCCGCCATTTTGATTACGTGCCGGCACTATCCGTCCTCGTGGTCCGCACTTTCCGTACTCACTTAATCACCGGCGTATTTCACTCCGAATTTCTCAAAACGCACTGGGGTCTTCAAATCCCACTTCTGATGTGTTAACGTCGTGGTTTTCGTTAAACCCTTTTCGTGTCAGGTCCGTATATTGAGGCAGAGATGAGTTGGGAGATGTCTGGAGGAGGCCTTTTTAGTGGTTCCGATGGAAGACGTGCGAACCTGGTGGCGAAATCAGAAAGTTGGAGGTTAACAAGGGTAATCAACCAAGCAATCTCGGGCGCTCGTCGGATTGCGCTCGCGCGCACGCAGTGGGCGTGGATAAGCGCCACAGCCGTGGTGCGGCGAAATTGGAAAGTTGGAGGTTAACAAGGGTACTCAAGCAAGCAATCTCGGGCGCTCGTCGAATTGCGCTCGCGCGTACACAGTCAGCGTGAATAATCCAACCGGCAAATTACCGACGGAGTCGATCGATATTTGATCAGGCCTGGTTCACTCAATGCTAGAAATATGAAGAAGGATAGTCGACACTGGCGCCACCTGAGCGTTCGCACATTGAGCTACACTCGTCCATGTGTGCTATCCGTGTACTGCACTTGTGTTGATGTGTGTGCACGTATGTGAACATTCTGAAAATAAAATTAAATGATTCAAAGAACGGATAAAACAAGCGACGGAGAAACAATTAAAATACACGAGTGCTTCGAGAAAAAGTTATTCATGCGCTCATGTATTTTCGTTGTCTCTCCCCCGCTTGATTTATCCGTTCTTCGAATCATTCAATTTTTTTTTCAGAATTTTCACATAATAACACAACACAGACTGCATAGATGTAGCAAGATATATAAAAGATTGAAAATGCTTAGGGAATAATTATTCATCATTAGTAAATAATTACTAATGGTCTCATCTGAGTTATTCACGTTATATTTCTCTTGAATTTCGCGAAATGTCAATATATTAATATCAATATATCATTATAACTGTGACTAACTGCAGAGATGAGTTGGGAGATGTCTGGAGGAGGCCTTTTTAGTGGTTCCGATGGAAGACGTGCGAACCTGGTGGCGAAACCCGAAAGTTGGAGGTTAACAATGGTAATCAACCAAGCAATCTCGGGCGCTCGTCGGATTGCGTTCGCGCGCACGCAGTGGGCGTGGATAAGCGCCACAGCCGTGGTGCGGCGAAATTGGAAAGTTGGAGGTTAACAAGGGTACTCAACAAAGCAATCTCGGGCGCTCGTCGAATTGCGCTCGCGCGCACACAGTCAGCGTGTATAATCCAACCGGCAAATTACCGACGGAGTCGATCGATACTTGATATAGCACGCGCGCACGTAAATGCTTGTGGATGACGGCTTCGGTTCGGAGAATTTTTTCGCCGTATGCGTCTCGTTCGCGACAATCCAGTCGCGCGTTTCGCTTACATTGTAGCTATGTTTACCAGGCTCTCTCGCACCACCGTTATCTTCAATTAGCACCTGCTCACTTGGATTCCGTCTTTCTCATTGCATGAGGTCTACTGCATATTTATACATATATATATATATATATATAAATATATATATATATATATATATATATATATATATATATATCTTTGAGGCATGAACCGTTATATCATATCGCGGAGATATGGCAACGATGTGATCTCATGGTTGCCGAATCTCCGCACCATCTGAACAGCTGTCGGCGAGAATCCGCAAAATCGTGTTTCGCTCGTTTCGCTGAGAAATACATACGGGTAGAGCACGGGTTTATCGGAAATGCTCGGGACAACTCGGCTTTCTACGCCGCGATAGCAGACGTATGTGCGTTGAGACTGGCTCGCGCCGGTAATGAACGTAGCCTTCTGATTGGCCCGCTCTGCGCATGATCGGACCGGAGGCGGGACATGCGAATGTGACAGAAAGAGTTTATAACTTTCTGACACTGCGTTTGAGGTTATTCGTCCATATGTTCACATTCGCATCTCCCGCCTCCGGTCCGATCATGCGCAGAGCGGGCCAATCAGAAGGCTACGTTCATTACCGGCGCGAGCCAGTCTCAACGCACATACGTCTGCTATCGCGGCGTAGAAAGCCGAGTTGTCCCGAGCATTTCCGATAAACCCGTGCTCTCCCTCGTATGTATTTCTCAGCGAAACGAGCGAAACACGATTTTGCGGATTCTCGCCGACAGCTGTTCAGATGGTGCGGAGATTCGGCAACCATGAGATCACATCGTTGCCATATCTCCGTGATATGATATAACGGTTCATGCCTCAAAGATATATATATATATATATATATATATATATATATATATATATATATATATATATATTTATATATATATATATGTATAAATATGCAGTAGACCTCATGCAATGAGAAAGACGGAATCCAAGTGAGCAGGTGCTAATTGAAGATAACGGTGGTGCGAGAGAGCCTGGTAAACATAGCTACAATGTAAGCGAAACGCGCGACTGGATTGTCGCGAACGAGACGCATACGGCGAAAAAATTCTCCGAACCGAAGCCGTCATCCACAAGCATTTACGTGCGCGCGTGCTATATCAAGTATCGATCGACTCCGTCGGTAATTTGCCGGTTGGATTATACACGCTGACTGTGTGCGCGCGAGCGCAATTCGACGAGCGCCCGAGATTGCTTTGTTGAGTACCCTTGTTAACCTCCAACTTTCCAATTTCGCCGCACCACGGCTGTGGCGCTTATTCACGCCCACTGCGTGCGCGCGAACGCAATCCGACGAGCGCCCGAGATTGCTTGGTTAATTACCATTGTTAACCTCCAACTTTCGGGTTTCGCCACCAGGTTCGCACGTCTTCCATCGGAACCACTAAAAAGGCCTCCTCCAGACATCTCCCGACTCATCTCTGCTAACTGTCACCGTTCAAAACACGGATATCGATTAAAATCGAAGATGGCTGACGCCGGCGACAAGAGCACGACGACCATGAGACAGAGACAGTGTAAACAAGTGCAAGTGAGTAAGGGCAACAGCGGCGACTTTCGGCCGGCGGGGTGAGGTGTGAGCGGGAAGAACGAGGAGCGCCATCTTAACGTTCGCACATTGAACTAGTGAAAAAAATAATAATCATAATCCTTCACACCGCCCTATTCGAGTGAACCAGGCCTGTATACGCTATAAACTGATTTTTAACAAATTACGGACTATTTAGGCGATCGACAATTCTTCGAGTCATTCGGGGTAACTGTACGCAGCGAGTAACGGGTACGCAGTGCCTATATCGTCGTAAAGGGGCGAGGAGGGTGGGGCATCGTTTTGGTGGAACAGTGGCGTCACTGCCACGATATAATTTTGACAAGTCATAGCGTCTCGCGCCGCATGGTTACTCAATTTTTTGGAAGAAACGATTTTCATAGTTTTCATCCGCAGTTTCTCGCGTCATGGAAAAGTTTGTCATACCCAGTTTATCGACTTGTAAATTCTAAGTAATTTTTTACGTTTTCCTGTGACATAGGAGTACAAATATCAGAATAAAGTTTGAGATCAGGTTTTTTACCGTCGGATATGTGATATTTTTTTTTCAAATTGGCATCAGTGGGGGTAAGTGTACGTCCGAAACTACCTTACATGGGTATAGCCTCTTATAACTCACAAGTGTTATTCTGGTTTTAATCACTGGTATATTGTTCCAGTCCGTATACAGGGTGTTCCAATAACTATTAGGACCTCAGATATCTTCGAAACTACTAGGTTCACAGAACTATTTGCTGAATCAAAGTTGCACAGCACGAAGGGGGCCATCCAATGATACCAAAGTGCCTACTCCCACCCCCACCCCCAGCCCAGAGGGTGGGGCAACTTCAAAATCTTAAATGGGAACCCCTATTTTTTATTGCAGATTCGGATTCCCCATAAAAAAATACGTAACTTTTATTTGAAATTTTTTTTTCGATTCGTGATAGATGGCGCTGTAATCGCAAAAAATCCCCGAAAGTACAGAAAGGCGATAATACTTACAGTTTCGGTGGTAAATCGAATCACTACGTTCATAGTAAGTGTTCGAAATGACGACCATTAGTATCAATGCAACATTGAATTCTTTTTTCGATTGATTGACCTGCAAGTTTTACAGCGTCGGAACTTATTGATGCACAGGCTGTAATTATTCTTTGTTGCATATCTTCACGTGTAGTTGGTACTTCCTTGTAAACGTTATCTTTTAATGTTCCCCATAAAAAGAAGTCTAACGACGTTAAGTCTGGGGAACGAGCTGGCCACGATATTGGACCGCCGCGTCCAATCCAACAATTTCGAAATTTTATTTCTAGTTGCCTTCGTGCAACCAATGAATAATGTGGTGGACATCCATCATGTTGATACCACATGGCTTGTCGTGTAAATAAAGGCACCTCTTCTAGCAAAGGTCCCAATGTATCTTTGATAAAATTACTGTAGGTGTTGCGATTCAAATTTCCATTGATAAAAAAAGGACCAATAATTTTAGCACCTATGATTCCGCACCATACGTTCACAGACCATTGCCTCTGGTGTTCAACCTGCCGCAGCCAATGTGGATTTTCCGTTGCCCAGAAATGCATGTTAAGCAAATTAACGTTCCCATGATTTGTGAATGTTGCCTCATCAGTAAATAAAACGGTATTAAGAAATGACTCATTGTGTTGAATCTGACGTTGAACAGTTCGACAAAACTCTACGCGATTCATGAAGTCGTTCCCATGCAATTCTTGGTGAAGACTAACATGGTACGGGTGATATTTGTGACGGTGCAAAATGCGGTGTACGCTGGTCGTGGAAATGCCAGATTCTTTTTGAATTTGTCGCAAACTAATGTGAGGATCTCGAAACACACTTGCGAGCACACCGATTTCCATTTCTTCATTCGTTACCACCGAAACTGTAAGTATTATCGCCTTTCTGTACTTTCGGGGATTTTTCGCGATTACAGCGCCATCTATCACGAATCGAAAAAAAAATTTCAAATAAAAGTTACGTATTTTTTTATGGGGAATCCGAATCTGCAATAAAAAATAGGGGTTCCCATTTAAGATTTTGAAGGTCCCCCACCCCCTGGGCTGGGGGTGGGGGTGGGAGTAGGCACTTTGGTATCATTGGATGGCCTCCTTCGTGCTGTGCAACTTTGATTCAGCAAATAGTTCTGTGAACCTAGTAGTTTCGAAGATATCTGAGGTCCTAATAGTTATTGGAACACCCTGTATAAACATGCGTATACATACATGAGGATGAATTCCAGCCATCACCCGGTTACCGAACATCAAATTGCTGCTGCTAAAGTAGTAATTGCAAAGGGAACAAGTAAAAAAGGTTGCTGCTCGTGGGATTGGTATCAATCAATTGTGTCTTAGATCGAGACTTAAGTTCAGCACAGTTTCTTTTACTATGCGTCGCTTTAAGGGGACTGAGTCACCTGAGGGGTATAAAAAATCGGTTTGGAAAAAAAATACGATTTTCTACCTACGTACCAAATTTTAGACCGCGATCTTCAAAAATAAAAAAGTTATGAGCATTTGAATAGAGTCGTAAATTTTTTTAAATTATTCAATATTCACATCTGTACTCAAGTACTCATAACTTCTTTAGTTTTGAAGATTTTGATCTCGAATTTGTTACGTAGGTAGTAATCAGTGTGAGATTCAAAAAAAAGAATTATACTTTTTTTTAATAATATTTTTTTTTGTAATAATCCTCAGCCTAAATTCATGGAGAATCGTGCTTGGGTCTTGATACTCTATTTAAAAAAACGGTGTTGGTTCTGTTTTTTTTAGTTTGACCGCGATTTCGCAATATCAAACAATATGGCGATGCCAGCGCTGGCGACCGAAATGTGTACTACAACGCTGTGCTGATCAGGGGGGTGAATGCCTTACCGACCGTATGATCGATACTTCTAATATAGTGCAGATTATCGCCGCTGCCGATCGACGCTCCATCGGGTAAGCACGGCCGATTGCGAATGCACGTATCCATTCCAGCGCCGCCAGATTCGTGGGATTTTCCCCACGCGTGGGGAACTCCGATGCCCCCTCCACGACCCGATTCCCACAGCGTCCCATTTAGGCGGCTCGGCTCCCTCGCTGCCAAGAGCTTTCGTCGGCGCATCCAATACCGGAACTCCGGTGCCGGTATTGGCTGTCGACTTGTGCCCTCACGGCTTGCTTTGTTGCGCGCCAATGTTCAAAATATGAATTTCGCACATATAGCATAGAATTGTCTTGAAATACACAGGCCAACAAAAAAAGTTGATGATAAATGAGAGCCGATTCTTATAGGTTTCCTCGAAGAATACGAATCCGACTTCAGAAATATCAGATTAGGTCCAGTTTTCGAAAGAAACAAACCCAAAAAACGTGTCTATGACCATCACTATATCACATTCACTATGAGTGTAGAAAAATATCACGAGTTGATAAAAACCTTCCAAATGGGATGAAATGAAAGCTTGAACCTTGCTTTATTAGTCTGTAAAACAAGGAATTAGGTGCCGTTACCATAAAATGCTCGGAAACAGTTTTTTATTCGAGCACGCACCATTTCCTCGCTTTTTGGTCGAAAAACACCCGTGGATGAATTAACTTTCGGACCTGAATTTTTAATTGACTCGATGGAAATTTCGTTCTTATTAAAGATAATGGAACTCTGCATACATTCTCTATCACCGATAGTGACGGGAAAATCCTAATATTTATTTATCCAATAAATAATATGAGAAAAAGACATTTTTTTACTTTTGAAGACAATCGCGTTTTTTTAAATGGTCAGGTCCATCTCAATATGCCTAAGATCAGCGACGCTACTATCTCAAATATTTATCAATAGCAGACACAAAAAATAAAAAATTATAATTCATTTTTTTTTCTCTTGTCTGTCGGATAAACAAATATTAGGGATTCCCTTTTCCAATCGGTGATAGATGATGTATGCAGAATTTCATGAGCCTTAATTAGAAAAAAACATCGTTCGAATGCGATAAAAATTCATTTAATTATTCAATATGATACATCGGTACAGCGAAGCTGCTGGACGTGTGGGGAACTGTTTCAGGTTTCTCACGCGTGAGGAACCTATGCAAGATTTTTTCCCCACCGCGTCCTACGTCGGCGGCAAGGCCTCTTTCGGCCTCCTTCGGCTCCTCTCGGCCTTCTTCAGCTGCTCGACTGCACGCGCATAGCGAATTTCCTCTCCTCAAGCGCCTAGCGTTTCTTGCCGCAAACGGCGTGGTGGGGGCGTGTGGGACTTTTCCCCGCCAAGGTATCTGGCAGCTCTGACGATTACGCGAATATCGTTGATCGAGATTTCGCCAGTCGGTCTCGGGCCTTCAGCCCGAGCACAGCTCCCGAATGCTTCTCCCACCACCGCTGGCGCGCAAGGGACGGGTGGGGCGTAAGATTTCGCTGGTCAGTCGGTCTCGGGCCTTCGGCCCGAGCACAGCTCCCGAATGCTTCTCCCACCACCGCTGGCGCGCAAGCGACGGGTGGGGCGTGAGATTTCGCTGGTCAGTCGGTCGCGGGCCTTCGGCCCGAGCACAGCTCCCGAATGCTTCTCCCACCACCGCTGGCGCGCAAGCGACGGGTGGGGCGTAAGATTTCGCTGGTCAGTCGGTCGCGGGCCTTCGGCCCGAGCACAGCCAGGGGGGCAAAACTCCAATGGTGCCAGCGAGGTTCGAGTTACGCAGAAACCGACTACGCGCGGCGCTGCTGAGCATACTCTGTCTCACTCGCACACTATTCCTTTCTCTCTCCCACTAACATCCGATGAATTCACGCAACAAGCTCGATGATATAAGAACGTCAAATTTGGTGCCCGCGCGCGCATAGCAAAATAGCTCAGTGGTAACGTGCACATGCTGGGTGAAATTCTGAGGTAGTGGTTCGAAACCCCGCATTGAATTTTTTTTTTTTTTTTTATTATTAAAGCATTGAAATTTTATTAAACATGGGATAAAAACATTATATTTCGCAAGTCACTCAAGTAAAAATAATATTTATTATGTATAACATCCACGTACAAGATATAACATTTTTAATCTTAATGATTATTCAATAAGTATTGTGAATTGTATTTACAATACATACATTATTGCACTTGTAAATTATATTTACGATACATACGTTATCACACTTGTAAATTATATATACAATACATACGTTATTACACTTGTAAATCATATTTACGATACATACGTTATCACACTTGTAAACTATATTTACAATACATACGTTATTACGCTTGTAAATTATATTTACAATACATACGTTATTACACTTGTAAATTATATTTATAATACATACGCTATCGCAATTGTGAATTATATTTACGAGTGTAATAATGTATGTATTGTAAATATTATTTTTAATACATGTTTTGGTCCAAGGCTGAAATTAATTTCATGTTTTGTTTTAATTTGTTTATTTTATTTTTGTCAATACTTCATCGTTCGTTAGTACATTATGACATTAGTACAAAAAACTATTTTCCGATGAGTGGGAGTTTGCAGCCCAAGCCCAAGGCGAGTGTTGCAATCACACGAGTCAAGAAATTGTTTTTCGTACGGGTGTCGTACCAATTTTTATAACACGAGATGTGTAAATGTGGTTTGAAGGGAACTAAGTGAGCGTAAAACCGCACTTTTACGCACAGCATGTTATAAATTTGGTTTTTTTGGAATAATAGTAATGTGTAAAATGTTTCTTTGTGAAATCGGATCGTCGGGTCTCCTAACCTATATACGCAATTCGAATTCCGCGTCGCGAGAAAGGCGGAGCATCAGAGTGATGACCTAACAAAACTAAAAACGAAAATATAATGAACTATTAATTTACCTTCGATGTGTTCGAGCAAACGTTCTTTCTCCCTCGTGATCCATCCTGAAAGGCTGGCCAACGCCGACGGATTCAGGTGATTTACCCAACATTCGGCCGCGATGGATTTCGTTATCGCTGCCGGGAATTGGCCCGGGTGTCGCAGCTCTTCCGTGTAGGGGACTAAAGCTCGAACAATTTTGGGATACGTTTCGGGTCGAGAGGCGAAGTGAGCGTTTCTTCGATGCATTGTTCTCGTCAGTTCTCGTTGGACTCACTCACTCTCCGTAAGTTCAATACCAATGCGCTACCGTCGTCGCCGTTCTTTGTTGTGATAAACTGTTGTTTTCATCTTATCCTTTAAATTTTTATTTGGCGATGTCACTTCATAAAAACGCTGCGCAATTTCTTGCAGATTTCAAAAGTGCTGTCTTACTTTTATCTCGTGCACCATCGCGATTAGCCGTTCTTTGTTGTGATAAATTGTTGTTTTCATCCTATCCTTTAAATTTTTATTTGGCGATGTCACTTCATAAAAACGCTGCGCAATTCCTTGCAGATTTCAAAAGTGCTGTCTTACCTTTATCTCGTGCACCATCGCGATTAGCCGTTCTTTGCTGTGATAAACTGTTGTTTTCATCCTATCCTTTAAATTTTTATTTGGCGATGTCACTTCATAAAAACGCTGCGCAATTTCTTGCAGATTTCGAAAGTGCTGTCTTACCTTTATCTCGTGCACCATCGCGATTAGCCGTTCTTTGCTGTGATAAACTGTTGTTTTCATCCTATCCTTTAAATTTTTATTTGGCTATGTCACTTCATAAAAACGCTGCGCAATTTCTTGCAGATTTCAAAAGTGCTGTCTTACTTTTATCTCGTGCACCATCGCGATTAGCCGTTCTTTGTTGTGATAAATTGTTGTTTTCATTCTATCCTTTAAATTTTTATTTAACGATGTCACTTCATAAAAACGCTGCGCAATTTCTTGCAGATTTCAAAAGTGCTGTCTTACCTTTATCTCGTGCACCATCCGGATTAGCCGTTCTTTGTTGTGATAAATTGTTGTTTTCATCCTATCCTTCAAATTTTTATTTGGCGATGTCACTTCATAAAAACGCTGCGCAATTTCTTGCAGATTTCGAAAGTGCTGTCTTACTTTTATCTCGTGCACCATCCGGATTAGCCGTTCTTTGTTGTGATAAATTGTTGTTTTCATCCTATCCTTTAAATTTTTATTTGGCGATGTCACTTCATAAAAACGCTGCGCAATTCCTTGCAGATTTCAAAAGTGCTGTCTTACCTTTATCTCGTGCACCATCGCGATTAGCCGTTCTTTGTTGTGATAAATTGTTGTTTTCATCCTATCCTTCAAATTTTTATTTGGCGATGTCACTTCATAAAAACGCTGCGCAATTTCTTGCAGATTTCAAAAGTGCTGTCTTACTTTTATCTCGTGCACCATCGCGATTAGCCGTTCTTTGTTGTGATAAACTGTTGTTTTTATCCTATCCTTTAAATTTTTATTTGGCGATGTCACTTCATAAAAACGCTGCGCAATTTCTTGCAGATTTCGAAAGTGCTGTCTTACCTTTATCTCGTGCACCATCCGGATTAGCCGTTCTTTGTTGTGATAAATTGTTGTTTTCATCCTATCCTTTAAATTTTTATTTGGCGATGTCACTTCATAAAAACGCTGCGCAATTTCTTGCAGATTTCAAAAGTGCTGTCTTACTTTTATCTCGTGCACCATCGCGATTAGCCGTTCTTTGTTGTGATAAACTGTTGTTTTCATCCTATCCTTTAAATTTTTATTTGGCGATGTCAATTCATAAAAACGCTGCGCAATTCCTTGCAGATTTCAAAAGTGCTGTCTTACCTTTATCTCGTGCACCATCCGGATTAGCCGTTCTTTGTTGTGATAAATTGTTGTTTTCATCCTATCCTTCAAATTTTTATTTGGCGATGTCACTTCATAAAAACGCTGCGCAATTTCTTGCAGATTTCAAAAGTGCTGTCTTACTTTTATCTCGTGCACCATCGCGATTAGCCGTTCTTTGTTGTGATAAACTGTTGTTTTTATCCTATCCTTTAAATTTTTATTTGGCGATGTCACTTCATAAAAACGCTGCGCAATTTCTTGCAGATTTCGAAAGTGCTGTCTTACCTTTATCTCGTGCACCATCCGGATTAGCCGTTCTTTGTTGTGATAAATTGTTGTTTTCATCCTATCCTTTAAATTTTTATTTGGCGATGTCACTTCATAAAAACGCTGCGCAATTTCTTGCAGATTTCAAAAGTGCTGTCTTACTTTTATCTCGTGCACCATCGCGATTAGCCGTTCTTTGTTGTGATAAACTGTTGTTTTCATCCTATCCTTTAAATTTTTATTTGGCGATGTCAATTCATAAAAACGCTGCGCAATTCCTTGCAGATTTCAAAAGTGCTGTCTTACCTTTATCTCGTGCACCATCGCGATTAGCCGTTCTTTGCTGTGATAAACTGTTGTTTTCATCCTATCCTTTAAATTTTTATTTGGCGATGTCACTTCATAAAAACGCTGCGCAATTTCTTGCAGATTTCAAAAGTGCTGTCTTACTTTCATCTCGTGCACCATCGCGATTAGCCGTTCTTTGTTGTGATAAACTGTTGTTTTCATTCTATCCTTTACATTTTTATTTGGCGATGTCAATTCATAAAAACGCTGCGCAATTTCTTGCAGATTTCAAAAGTGCTGTCTTACCTTTATCTCGTGCACCATCGCGATTAGCCGTTCTTTGCTCGATCGATTTCGTAGAAGAGTTCGCTGGAAAGCCGTGTTTATCGTCGGCCAGTTTGCAAGAAATTGCGCAACGTTTCCACGAAGTGCCATTGGCTAATAAAACGTTAAAGGATAAGCTAAAAACATTAGTTTATCACAACAAAGAACGGCTAATCGGGATGGTGCACGAGATAAAGGTAAGACAGCACTTTTAATATATGTTTTTCTTTGTTTTCGAGGGGATGGTGACAATTCCTTATAAATCCTACCCCAGCAACTCGAGAAGCTAGCGTCGATCTTGATCGATTTCGAAGAAGAGTTCGCTGGAAAGCCTTGTTTATCGTCGGCCAGTTTGCAAGAAATTGCGCAACGTTTCCACGGAGTGCCATTGGCTAATAAAACGTTAAAGGATAAGCTAAAAACATTAGTTTATCACAACAAAGAACGGCTAATCGGGACGGTGCACGAGATAAAGGTAAGAGAGCACTTTTGATATATGTTTTTTTTTGTTTTCGAGGGGATGGTGACAATTCCTTATAAATCCTACCCCAGCAACTCGAGAAGCTGGCGTCGATCTTGATCGATTTCGAAGAAGAGTTCGCTGGAAAGCCTTGTTTATCGTCGGCTAGTTTGCAAGGAATTGCGCAACGTTTCCACGAAGTGCCATTGGCTAATAAAACGTTAAAGGATAAGCTAAAAACATTGGTTTATCACAACAAAGAACGGCTAATCGGGATGGTGCACGAGATAAAGGTAAGAGAGCACTTTTGATATATGTTTTTTTTTGTTTTCGAGGGGATGGTGACAATTCCTTATAAATCCTACCCCAGCAACTCGAGAAGCTGGCGTCGATCTTGATCGATTTCGAAGAAGAGTTCGCTGGAAAGCCTTGTTTATCGTCGGCTAGTTTGCAAGAAATTGCGCAACGTTTCCACGAAGTGCCATTGGCTAATAAAACGTTAAAGGATAAGCTAAAAACATTAGTTTATCACAGGAAAGAACGGCTAATCAGGATGGTGCACGAGATAAAGGTAAGACAGCACTTTTGATATATGTTTTTTTTGTTGTCGAGGGGATGGTGACAATTCCTTATAAATCCTACCCTAGCAACTCGAGAAGCTCGCGTTGGTCTTGATCGATTTCGAAGAGGAGTTCGTGGAGAAGGCTTGCTTGTCGGCGGCCAATCCGCAAGAAATTGCGCAGCGTTCTTATGAAGTGACATCGCCAAATAAAAATTTAAAGGATAGGATGAAAATAACAGTTTATCACGGCAAAGAACGGCTAATCGCGATGGTGCACGAGATAAAAGTAAGACAGCACTTTTGAAATCTGCAAGAAATTGCGTAGCGTTTTTATGAAGTGACATCGCCAAATAAAAATTTAAAGGATAGGATGAAAACAACAGTTTATCACAGCAAAGAACGGCTAATCGCGATGGTGCACGAGATAAAAGTAAGACAGCACTTTTGAAATCTGCAAGAAATTGCGCAGCGTTTTTATAAAGTGACATCGCCAAATAAAACTTTAAAGCATAGGATGAAAACAACAGTTTATCACAACAAAGAACGGCTAATCGCGATGGTGCACGAGATAAAAGTAAGACAGCACTTTTGAAATCCGCAAGAAATTGCGCAGCGTTTTTATGAAGTGACATCGCCAAATAAAAATTTGAAGGATAGGATGAAAACAACAGTTTATCACAACAAAGAACGGCTAATCGCGATGGTGCACGAGATAAAAGTAAGACAGCACTTTTGAAATCTGCACGAAATTGCGCAGCGTTTTTATGAAGTGACATCGCCAAATAAAAATTTAAAGGATAGGATGAAAACAACAGTTTATCACAGCAAAGAACGGCTAATCGCGATGGTGCACGAGATAAAAGTAAGACAGCACTTTTGAAATCTGCAAGAAATTGCGCAGCGTTTTTATGAAGTGACATCGCAAAATAAAAATTTAAAGGATAGGATGAAAACAACAGTTTATCACAACAAAGAACGGCTAATCGCGATGGTGCACGAGATAAAAGTAAGACAGCACTTTTGAAATCTGCAAGAAATTGCGCAGCGTTTTTATGAAGTGACATCGCTAAATAAAAATTTAAAGGATAGGATGAAAACAACAGTTTATCACAGCAAAGAACGGCTAATCGCGATGGTGCACGAGCTAAAGGTAAGACAGCACTTTTGAAATCCGCAAGAAATTGCGCAGCGTTTTTATGAAGTGACATCGCCAAATAAAAATTTAAAGGATAGGATGAAAACAACAGTTTATCACAACAAAGAACGGCTAATCGCGATGGTGCACGAGATAAAAGTAAGACAGCACTTTTGAAATCTGCAAGAAATTGCGCAGCGTTTTTATGAAGTAACATCGCCAAATAAAAATCTAAAGGATAGGATGAAAACAACAGTTTATCACAGCAAAGAACGGCTAATCGCGATGGTGCACGAGATAAAGGTAAGACAGCACTTTTGAAATCTGCAAGAAATTGCGCAGCGTTTTTATGAAGTGACATCGTTAAATAAAAATTTAAAGGATAGGATGAAAACAACAATTTATCACAACAAAGAACGGCTAATCGCGATGGTGCACGAGATAAAAGTAAGACAGCACTTTTGAAATCTGCAAGAAATTGCGCAGCGTTTTTATGAAGTGACATCGCCAAATAAAAATTTAAAGGATAGGATGAAAACAACAGTTTATCACAACAAAGAACGGCTAATCGCGATGGTGCACGAGATAAAAGTAAGACAGCACTTTTGAAATCTGCAAGAAATTGCGCAGCGTTTTTATGAAGTAACATCGCCAAATAAAAATCTAAAGGATAGGATGAAAACAACAGTTTATCACAGCAAAGAACGGCTAATCGCGATGGTGCGCGAGATAAAGGTAAGACAGCACTTTTGAAATCTGCAAGAAATTGCGCAGCGTTTTTATGAAGTGACATCGTTAAATAAAAATTTAAAGGATAGGATGAAAACAACAATTTATCACAACAAAGAACGGCTAATCGCGATGGTGCACGAGATAAAAGTAAGACAGCACTTTTGAAATCTGCAAGAAATTGCGCAGCGTTTTTATGAAGTGACATAGCCAAATAAAAATTTAAAGGATAGGATGAAAACAACAGTTTATCACAGCAAAGAACGGCTAATCGCGATGGTGCACGAGATAAAGGTAAGACAGCACTTTTGAAATCTGCAAGAAATTGCGCAGCGTTTTTATGAAGTGACATCGCTAAATAAAAATTTAAAGGATAGGATGAAAACAACAGTTTATCACAGCAAAGAACGGCTAATCGCGATGGTGCACGAGATAAAGGTAAGACAGCACTTTTGAAATCTGCAAGAAATTGTGCAGCGTTTTTATGAAGTGACATCGTTAAATAAAAATTTAAAGGATAGGATGAAAACAACAATTTATCACAACAAAGAACGGCTAATCGCGATGGTGCACGAGATAAAAGTAAGACAGCACTTTTGAAATCTGCAAGAAATTGCGCAGCGTTTTTATGAAGTGACATAGCCAAATAAAAATTTAAAGGATAGGATGAAAACAACAGTTTATCACAGCAAAGAACGGCTAATCGCGATGGTGCACGAGATAAAGGTAAGACAGCACTTTTGAAATCTGCAAGAAATTGCGCAGCGTTTTTATGAAGTGACATCGCCAAATAAAAATTTAAAGGATAGGATGAAAACAACAGTTTATCACAACAAAGAACGGCTAATCGCGATGGTGCACGAGATAAAAGTAAGACAGCACTTTTGAAATCTGCAAGAAATTGCGCAGCGTTTTTATGAAGTGACATCGCCAAATAAAAATTTAAAGGATAGGATGAAAACAACAGTTTATCACAGCAAAGAACGGCTAATCGCGATGGTGCACGAGATAAAAATATATTTTTGGATGAAGAATGGAACCAGTGAGTATTTACACATTTACCGTGAGTCCCGGCACTTGCAGCTATTTTTCAATATTTCACTCTGACATTCTATGTTCGCAAATTTTTTCCAATTAATCACCATAGTATACTGGAAAGCTTATACTAGTGTTCT
Source organism: Diplazon laetatorius (assembly GCA_963662125.1). Lineage (NCBI taxonomy): Eukaryota > Metazoa > Arthropoda > Insecta > Hymenoptera > Ichneumonidae > Diplazon > Diplazon laetatorius. The sequence continues at coordinate 7,392,130 of OY759165.1, read as the reverse complement.
TCAAGCTAATAATAAGACATACAAAATTCATCAAAGTAACGATCTATATTTCGCCGCACCGACAAGGCAGATTGCGTATGACAGTCGCTGACTTTGAAAAAAAAATGGCTTTGACTGTATATAAAATTGAACTTTTAAAAAATTAAATACAAAATACCGCACATTTATACTACACATGTAATTTAATCAAAAATGTCATCGTCAATACAACTATTAGGACTTATAAATAAACATTTTATGTGAATTTGTACTGAGTAAAAAGTTCGATTAAAAAATTATGCACAAAATTTAAAACGTTAAAAAAATAATATAAAAAGGTTAATGTAAGAAGATAATACAAAAAAACATCCGATGAAATTAATTAATAAATGTCTATAACATTTAAATTTTCGTCAGCTATATTCAAATAATCGCGCCGTTCGCTCATGATTGGCAGAAAGCGAAAAACTCGGACCGAACGAATTTTGTTTCTCGGTGACGTCAAGATGTTTACTTTCTACCACATCGTATCCCGCCGGCCTTTCCGTGTACGTGAACGTACGCACACCGACTCGAGCTATCCGTCACGCTCGAGCGAGTCTCTTACTACTACATGCGTATGAACCCAACCTTCCGTGTACGTGAGCGTACGCACACCACTTCGAGCTATACCGTGAGCGCGTCAGGGGTATCCCCTCCACCACGGCCATCTGCACGAGGGGTTTTTAATTTCAATCGCGTCTCCTGACTCACCTAATGATTTTACGAAAAAAAAGTTCGAATAAAAATGTCATGGTTTTTTTTTTCTCTACAACTTTTGTCTGAACATTTTTTTCATACATGCAACCGTTCTCGAGTAATCGCGATTTCAACCCTTAAAAAGGGGATGCTCGAAAACCCCATAGGAAAAAAACTTTAAAACCTCGATATTCGTGTTCGCAAGGTCGAAATCTATAGGATAGGACCCCTCTCATTGCCTCGACAAAAAAACGTGAACTTTGGACTTTTCGCCTGGACTACTACAACCTCGGATCTTTGCAGAAAAACGTCGATTTTCCATAAGACCCAATAAGCAGTTAGCGCCTTTGGTACCTCCGCGCCCCTGCAGATACGATTTTTCGCGATTTCGTTGATTTTTAATAAAAAAAAAATGTGTGCGTGGAAACCACGCGCGACTGAAGTGAAACTTCGCGCCTGTTAGTAGTGTACATAATCCCCCATATTTTATGAGTATAGGATGCAGGTATGATCTTAAATGAATTTAAAAAAGACAATTTAGGATTCATTTTTGTGGATATATATTTTACATGAATTGGTGATTACATTGAAAAATGTATGGAAATGACATTAATCCATGATTGATTAGCGAATTTTTGCATTTACAACTCTCGAAGATTTAGTATTGATCATTGAGTTCTGCATTTCGAATGAGACTTATACAAAATTTGTAATTATATTTAAAAATAATTCTCGTGATTTATGGAAATTCTACCCTGATTTTTATGGTTCGATTTCTATGTCTCCATTCTAACTATCGGGCTCTATCATTGTCACAATTGGTTTGTGATAACTAAAATAGGACACAAATGTCTGTGACTTGATATTCGTCAAATGCCTGCTGAATACAGCATCAATCGTTGTACCCGACCTGGTTGTTGGAGAACTAACACTACTATTGATTTTTTTCTTCAAATTTCGTCAGCACCTATACCCAAATCACTCTTACATGAGAATGTTTTATACTGAATGAACTTTTTTATACAAAAATTAAAAGTGCAATGTAAGAAATTTGCTTATTTTGTATTTTTCCTTAATTCTAACTAACTTACAGTACAAAAATAATAGTTAAATTTTTATGGCGTTCATTCTTTTTTATATCGCACTTTGTTTTTCCTTACAATCACGTGACCTTTTAATCTTGCTCCAAAGTTCCGCAGGAGCCCGGATGATATTCATCGTAAAAGCAAGGAAAACAAAACGTTTTACTAAAGTGCAATAAAAAAGAATGAACGCCATACATTTAACTATTATTTTTGTACTGTAAGTTAGTTAGAATTTAAGGAAGAATATAAAATAAGCAAATTTCTTACATTACACTCTTTATTTTTGTATACAAAAGTTCATTCAATATAAACATTCTCATGTAAGAGTGATTTGGGGGTATAGGCGCTGAAAAAGATTTGAAGGAAAAAAAATGTTATCTGTTTGGGGCTTGAACCCGCGATCTCATGAATACCTGTCTAGTACGCTATCCACCGACCCGCGATCGGCATTTGAAAGTACCATCACTTCAGCGGATTTCCGTCGCTCTCCTTATCAGTCAGACTCAATCTTTACTTGTCAATGATTTCTTGTTTTATTGCAATATTCTTTAGTTTGTGTTATTGAAACAGAAAAGTTATAGTGTTCAATTGTATTCTCAATGATAAATATTTATTGTGTATTTTAAGTACATTCATATTGACTATTCATCGAAAATGAAAAGTTCTAATCTAGTACATATATATGTGGAATTGGATATAATAAATATCTATGTAATAAATACATAAATATTGTTTTATTTCCAAAATAAATCAAGTACCCTGTAACATGTCGTACTTATGCCATTGAGGTTGATTCGTGACGTCACTGGGCGCTAGTGTGAGAGAGAGAGAAAGAGCTATCTCTCTCTCTCTCACACACACTAGTGTGCGAGTGAGACAGAGTATGCTCAGCAGAGCCACCCGTTTGCCACCCTGTTTATTTTTTTTTTTTTTTGCCTGGGTTTGCTCGTCCACATCTAGGGGCCTGTGCCACTCTCTTCTGCCCCCGCCCCCCCTGTTTTTCCTACTGCCAGATACTAACGCGCCATGCCATTTCCCGCCCCTGCCCTTCTCTTCGCTACGCCGTCCAACGTATCCCCGACTAAGCGCTACGACGAGCAGCTGCTACAGTATGCGTTCCGAGCGCCATAGTATGCGTGCAAGAGGTGTCGCTGCCGGGTCCGACTCCCCAGTCTCGCCGTTCCCCCCACCACGTATCGGCCTATTCCCCTCACGGGATCTTAATTTTCGTAACGCTCTGAAAATCCCAGACCCTCGCTAAAGAAGTTTCACTTCAAAAAACTATTAACAATTTTGATGTTCTGCAAACGGCTACGTATTGGGGGACCCTAAAGCTTACCGAAAATGCAAAAAAAACGCATTTCGGAAAATTGTGGGTTAGCGCCTTTGGTACCTTCACCCCTCAATTGTTATACAAACCTCCATCATCAGTCTCCAACGCTGTTTTTTTTTTTTTATATCACTCAAAATGTATGCATAGGAAACGACCAAGACAAAATAAAGAACAATCCTTTTATTCGATGAGAGTCGTGAATGTTTTTTTTTTTCTTTTTTTTTCAATTCTTCATCGACCCTTGACTCGTCACCAATTCATTGCAAAAACGTTTGGCACAAATTTTCAATTACCATAGAGAACAATAACAATCGAACAAACAAAAAAATGTCAGCGATCTATTTACATGATTCGTAAAATTGTCAAAGCGTAAGATTCAAAGCGGTCGGAACAAAATTGTAGGAATTACGAGCAAATTTCTCTGACCATGGTCCCCCGAAGGCCAAAATGAGAAATATACGAGTTTACTCGCCGCAAACGCTCTATCTTAATAGAAAAATAAAAAGACGCGGTTTTTCTAGATGCCGGGATTCAGAAAGGACTCCTTTAATAATGTTGGAACGATTGCGTTATTTGTCGGTGATTAATAACGCTGTATACGCGATATGAGAACGGTGACTCGAGGCGAGTGGCGTGATTGGTCGGCACGCTCAGGCACGCTGACGCGACATGGTAATTTCACGTTATCGATCATAAAACCGACGATACCCAACGGATTCTAGCGCAAGAGGGCTCGTTCGATTCAGAAACAATTTCGTTGAATTGTCTGAACGATTGCGTTATTGCTCGGCCATTAAGAAAAACAAACCCGATCGGAGACGTCGTCGGTCGCTCGAATGAGCCGACAGATGGCGCTGAAAATCACGTTGAATCTTGTTAGGCGTATAGGATTAACAATTTTCGATGGATTTCAACGTACGAGTTCTCATTCGATTTTGAATGGACTCCTTTAATTCGGTTTGTGTAATTTCCGACTAATTACCGTTAATTATTAGGAATTATTTGAAATCAATTCGGTAAAGTCGATCCGCTCTCTTAATGTCGGTCCTTTCCAGCCCCCTGGCGGGTTAGAGTGAAAAGAGGGAGTGACCACGTGCCCGCGCGCGCGAAACAATAACAGCGCCGCGTTGTCAGTGATGCCAGATTAGGGGAAGTGGCTCGAAAAATCTACCCTCTCTCCATGCTTGTTTCGAGCGGCGCTTGAGGAGAAGCGGCCTGCTGACACCGCCCACGGCAATCACGGCATTGCATGCAGCGAATAGCGTACCCGAGCGCTCTTCTGGCATTTCGCCTATCGACTGGCTTGTTCCGATGCGCGCCAATTTTCAAAAATTCAATTCAAAAAGTAGCTAATACAAGCTAACCCCAACGAAAAAATTCGATATCTGGTGGACTAAGCGAGATAGCGAAATTTTTCATTTTTTTTTCTGCTTATTTCGGGGTTTTCTACAAGAATAGTGCATTAGATCACGGTGTCTCGGATATCGTACTCTTGACAATGTTGCTGTAAACATAAAAAAATGCATGTAAATACCCCATTAAAGTATTTAATGTTTCTGCAGCCGTTAGCAAATGAACAGCGCATTACATCATTGGTGGCAATCAGTCAATGTGGATATGTACTGTTCATTACCCAGGTCCCACCACGTGGAGGTCGCTGCATGGGGACCCACCCGGGGGCCGTTGCTGCGGCCGTATAGCATGCAAATACGGACACACAGCAAAAACCCCACTCCCACCATCCAGTTATGAAATGAAAATAAAAAATTAATCAAATAAAAGAAAAAGCCATTTTGATTGGCATGAAAATGCGACGATATTTTCTAGTCGCGAAAAAAAAATAAAACATGAAAATAAAACAAAATAAATTTTTGGTTTTTAGCATAAGGGCGATTATTTGTCGCAAAATAAAACAAAAATGAATCTAGTCGCGAAATAAAAATAAAACGTAAATAAAACAAAAGAAATCTTTGGTTTTTAGTATGAGGGCGATTATTTGTCGCAAAATAAAACAAAAATGAATCTAGTCGCGAAAAAAAACATAAACATAAAACAAAACAAATCTTCGATTCCAGCATGAGGGCGATTATTTGTCGCATAATAAAATAAAAATAAATAACCTAGGCTAAGAATTAAATAAATAAATAAATATGTATATATATATATGTATATATATTAGACTGGTTCTTAGCAAGGGTCATTTTTGAAAAAAAATAGGACCGCACCCCACATAGTTTCCAAATAATTAAAAAAAAATATTCGCAAAGGGCCTCCTCCCTATTTCAATATTTACCTTAGCCTAAGTAATTTAATATTTTTTGTCATTTGATAACATGCAATGCTTGTCGAATTAATTTACTATAGCTAAAATATCAACAGAAGACAAATTTGCCCAATGTGCTTTCTTTATCAGAAAGATGTGTACTTTAAAAAAAAAAATTGTTCATCACTAAAAACGAAATAGCTGAACTAATATGGCGGCTTGAAAGTTGGAAATCATTCAAATTACGATAAAAATTGCGTTTTCACTTTGCTGGGGTCATGGGATGGGAATTTGGGACTAAAAATATGACAGACACTTAAGTGCAAGTCATACGACGAAGTAACAAACCAAAAAAAAAATGTTTACTACAACAACTTTTATCTATGGTTTTTTGTGTTTAGGTCTTGTGTAAACTTTTAATTCATGGAAATTAGGGAAGAATCAGGGGGAAAATCAAGGAAAATGAGAAAACCAATGAGTTGAGATATTATTTTATTTACGGTACGAATTCTCTTACGCTGGTGTCTTTATTCGCATCCGGGAATTGTTTGCGGTACAAGGCAGTTACCTTCAAGATATACTGTTTCTGTTCCTCGTCTGTTGTCAATACGCTGTTATAATTTTGAACTAAATTTACAGCTCTCTCCGCACAATCGTTTACTATTTTAAACCCTTTGACGATTGCCAGGCCCTCTCGAAAGTTTTTGTTATGTTTCCACTGGAAAGGATCAAGACTCAAAAACTCCGTATCAATTTCATATCGATCAAAAAAATTCTTCGTTGCAGAATTTATGAAATAATCCATTTCTTTATCTGCTAGATTTCGACAAACTGTATTTTTAATCTTTATTTTTCGACCTACTGAAAACACAAAAGAAATACAAATTTTGTCTATTATGTCCAAATACGCTTTTCCTTATTTGGGGGTAGTTTTTCATTGTTTTTGAGGTTACAGAGAGATCCAAAAATTACGAAAAAACACAGGTACTGCTTTATGAAATAAGCAGAATTTATGAAATAATCCATTTCTTTATCTGCTAGATAAAGAAATGGATTATTTCATAAATTCTGCAACGAAGAATTTTTTTGATCGATATGAAATTGATACGGAGTTTTTGAGTCTTGATCCTTTCCAGTGGAAACATAACAAAAACTTTCGAGAGGGCCTGGCAATCGTCAAAGGGTTTAAAATAGTAAACGATTGTGCGGAGAGAGCTGTAAATTTAGTTCAAAATTATAACAGCGTATTGACAACAGACGAGGAACAGAAACAGTATATCTTGAAGGTAACTGCCTTGTACCGCAAACAATTCCCGGATGCGAATAAAGACACCAGCGTAAGAGAATTCGTACCGTAAATAAAATAATATCTCAACTCATTGGTTTTCTCATTTTCCTTGATTTTCCCCCTGATTCTTCCCTAATTTCCATGAATTGAAAGTTTACACAAGACCTAAACACAAAAAACCATAGATAAAAATTGTTGTAGTAAACATTTTTTTTTTGGTTTGTTACTTCGTCGTATGACTTGCACTTAAGTGTCTGTCATATTTTTAGTCCCAAATTCCCATCCCATGACCCCAGCAAAGTGAAAACGCAATTTTTATCGTAATTTGAATGATTTCCAACTTTCAAGCCGCCATATTAGTTCAGCTATTTCGTTTTTAGTGATGAACAATTTTTTTTTTTAAAGTACACATCTTTCTGATAAAGAAAGCACATTGGGCAAATTTGTCTTCTGTTGATATTTTAGCTATAGTAAATTAATTCGACAAGCATTGCATGTTATCAAATGACAAAAAATATTAAATTACTTAGGCTAAGGTAAATATTGAAATAGGGAGGAGGCCCTTTGCGAATATTTTTTTTTAATTATTTGGAAACTATGTGGGGTGCGGTCCTATTTTTTTTCAAAAATGACCCTTGCTAAGAACCAGTCTAATATATATATATAGAGGAACAACATTTACGCATAAATTAACAAATAATATAATGATTATATTTAATTTTTTTTCCTTATCATCAGTCTTTGATATCACATTTTTTTACTATATCACAGATAATTTTAATAATGATTGACTAGTGACTTTAGTATTGGGCTTAATTGATATATATATATATTAAAGCGCTTCAATCGTTGTCGTAGTGGTAGTGATTGTACAAATATCCGAACTTGTTTAAACGGCGTCAGGCTGTTGCGACGGGTATAAATTTTCGCTGGTGAGGAGGGCCAAATGTCTATCATCTACTTCAAACTCACTACAATCCGTTCCAGCGTTTTGGAGAGCTAGTCGGACTCGGCAAATGGAATTGAGGCACTTTTGGCCTATACGATTACGTTTATTTGTTTTGACATCGGTGACGATTGAAAATATTCGTTCGGCCTCTGCATTTGAATGGGGAAGTGACAAGACGATTGAAATTAACTGTTCTAAGATCGGAAACTGTTTTTCGTCTGCAAAATTTTTCGTTTTCAAAACTTCTTTCCAAAATGACTCGACGTCGAACGTTATAAGCTCTTGCTTTTTTTCGTTCGGGAATGAAAAGGGCAATGAGGACCATTCTATTTCTAAATCTGTAAGGTTGAATGAGCCGAAACGCTGAGCAAAATTTATTACATCTTTCAGTTTTTTTTAAGTGAATACTTCTTAAACGACACAGGATCGGCTCGCCAGCCGGCGCGTTGTAGGACGGGACAAGAGAATGAAGGAATGAAAGAAGAGAGAGAGGGGGCGAGAATGATGCGTAAGCTGTGGGTATGCGAGTGAGAGCGAGCGAGTCAATGCAGAGAGGGGGCAGGATCGCGTGCCTCGTCATCGGCAGTATACCTGGAGTATACGTGCGATAGTACGGACAGACCTCGTGCGAGAGAGATAGCGCGATGGGCGCTCGCGGCGGAGCGAGAGAGAACGTGGATCTTAAGAGGATCCCGAACGTTTGGGCCACCTTCTCTCTCGCTCCGCCGCGAGCGCCCATGGCGCTATCTCTCTCGCACTTGTTGCGGCCGCGAAACGTTTGGGATCCTCTCAAATGGCGGGTAAGGGCTGGAGCGTAAGAAAAAACACTTCTGCGATTTTTTTCATAAATAAATAAATAGAGATAATTCATTCAAACCTTTTACCCATCATTAAGTATCATTTCGATAACATTCTGTGATTGTTTTATGCGAAAATATCGAAGAACAAGCCGGTGACAAAGCTTTTCCAACAATGTCTTTGGATAAAAACTATTTGCGGTAATAACTGTATCTCAGCTGAAAATTATCTCAAATCAACGATCATCTAAATTTAGTCGAAGTATCATCAAATCCTCCCTTTTACGGTCTCTGATTTTTTTTTCATTCTTAAATTTTCGTTGGTCATTTAAAGTGAAAATTTCGTGGTCATTTTTCATAAAAAATAGCAGTTCTCACTTTCGATAACCACCAACAATTTGAAAATTAAAAAATAATAATCAGAGAACGTAGGGGGGAGGATTTCATGATATTTTGACTACATTTAAATGGTCTTTGATTTTAGATAATTTTCAGCTGAGATATAGTCAACACTGCAAATCGTTTTTTTTCCAAGGACGTTTTTGGAAAAGCTTTGTCACCGGCTTGTTCGTCGATATTTTCTTATTAAAAGATTACAGGATGTTATCGAAATAATACTTAATATTGTTCAAAAGATTTGGGTAAATTTGCTCTATCCGTATTTATAAAAAAAGACGTCTACCCTCCAGCCCTTATGCCTCCCCCCCTCCCGTTAATAAATAAAAAACATTTTTGAAAACACAAATATCAACGTGCAGGCTACTTTCGACTTCCTTGTCAATTCATAATTCGATCACTGACTTTTCCTCTCCTCCCCTTCTCTCTCTCTTTCTCTTTCTCTCTTCCTCTCCTGCCCTTCTCTCTCTCTTTCTCTTTCTCTCTGGAATCATCGGCAGAAATAATTTACCGCGCTAGCGAAATGCATACAAGTATTCACTTCCATCGTGTGTGATTCCCACACACTCCATTTTTTTGTTGTTGTTGAGATCGAGGGAAATACTGGGGACGACAAATCGCAACTCATTCAAAATGGACGGCTTTAATGGTAGCCGCTGAGCCATCTCAGTCACAACCGTAGTATAAAATACCAAACAAGTTCGGCGGATTTCGATCGCGTCGATTTCCGGAATTGTAGCCAGCGCCGCTGCGCATTCTAACCCGAGGTTGACCTCGTCGAGGGGGACAAAGTTCCGGGGATCAGCAACATTCAAGTAGCCAGCCATCAATTCATGCAAAACTTCCGATTTTAGAAAATTTGAGCCGAACTGCGCGTTAGAAAATTTGAGCCTACTGCTTTGGGCCAATTGGTGGATCAGGACTCTCCGCGATTGAAAAAGGATGTTGAATTTTGTAATCAAGGTTAACGAATATTTGAGAAAGAGAAGATACATTTTTACCCTGTCACTGCAAAGGGCTTCGAGAATTTCTTCGGCTGATTTGAGTTTATCTTCAGTGACTGCAAGCGCGAAATACATTTGTAAAACGTCCCAATTTTCGAGAAGACGGACGACGCATTGCTGCATCGACAGCCATCGCGTGTTTGATAATTTTAAAATTTTCCGTTTTTCTGCACCTAAAAGTTCCTGAAACTCGCGCAACACTGCACTGCGTTTTGCACTGCCGGACGTGTACGTGGCAATGCTCCTAAGTAAATCTTCGAGGGCGCGAGGCAATCGAGCGCACCCTTTGCTTGCAATTATCGCCGCCGAGTGGCAAATACAGTTCATTACTACGAGACATGGCGCATCCGATTCTAAGCGAGTCATAAATGAATTATGCTTTCCTGTCATTACCGATGCATTGTCGGATGCCATCCCGACAATGTTCGAGATCGGGACTTTATTAAATTCGAGGCAACGTTTAAATCTGGCATATACGGCTTCGGCTGAACAATCGCGTGCATCTAATTCTACCAATTCGAAAAGAGCTGTCATCACGTTTTTTGTTTCGGGTCAAAGGAATTGAACAAGAACACACAAAAATTTCGCGTCGGTTTGGTCCGTGGTTTCGTCGATCAAAATTGAAAACCGTTGTTTTTGAATTGTTTCTACGATTTTTTCCAATTCGCGCTTGGCAAGGCAATTTACAATTATATTCGAGCACTTTGTCCGACCGAGTGTAACGTCTTGCGCGATACGCGAGTCTTTAAATACCGATTTACACACCGGGACGAGGTGTTCAACATCCTGAATGGCGATGTTGTGTTCTGCCATAAAGGCTGACATTTTAATTTCCGCGATTTTAACGTCTCGATCATGAGCGGCTACGAGTGGCTCGGAAGCGGGCTCCACATCGGCAGATAATGAGAGTTCTACTTTTTTGATATGATATTTTGTCGTCGCATGCTTCAATAATTCGCTCTTTCCACCCTGCAAATCCCGATTACACATGTTGCAATGTGCCCCGTTGGAACCCCCAAAAATTGGTTGCAGCCAGCCAGAAAACTCTGGTAGCTGCAGCCAAGACAACTGAAAATCTTTTTTTCTACCGCGTTTTTTCGGCGTCGCCCCTTGAACGTGCTCTCCACTGGGTTGGCCACCTTGATCCGCCGGATTCATCGTCGGTTTCACCTCAAAAAACTTTATTGATTACGATAATTAAAATCACTCACTAGACAACGATCAAATCTTTGTTTACTTATTTCGCGCGCCCCAGCTGATTGAACCTATCCCGCGATTTCTGTCGTGAAGCGACTCGAGCGACATGCCTACCATCTGCTTGTGGTATACGGAACATTTGTAAAACAATTGACGATATGCCGTATGCATCCTCACATGGGTCGGCAATAATAATATCTTTATTATTGCCGAGCAATAAATAAATCATATTCAACGACGAACCAGATTGCCGCATGCAAGAAAATGTCACTCGAGCCGCAGTAATCTGTGCAGCAAATAATAATATGCAATCTCTTCTTGTTTCAATGATGAAAAATGGCTTTGTGATAACTTATCGTTAGTTTGGTTAAAATTTCGATTCGATTTCTGGCGCGCATAAAGCGTGACCGAGGGACGGCATTTGATTCGCTCGTGTCGGCTGTGAAAAAAGACGGCGCCAAGGTCACCGATACTGGCGACGCCGTGTGCTCTTGCACGGAAGTAGCGGACCCGAAACACGACATTTGATTGGCTCGTGTCGGCTATTAGAAACGATGGCGCTAATGTCACCGATACTAGCGACACCGTGCGTTGAAAATTGATTCTCATATGGGCGGGGGCTGTTGGAGTGCCGTGATTGGCTGTGTTTTGCGCTCGCGCGAGCTGTGGGCCGGGCCGGCGTGCCGGCGATCTGCGAAAAAGGAGATGGAAGGGGCATCGCCGAGGGAAAAAATCCCTCAGTCTGGCATCACTGCACTCGGCCACCGACCGTTGAGAATCAAAACATCGACACCGAGCTGTTACAACATCGCCGCGCAGGCGCAGACCGACGAGAACGTGATTTTTTTGTTGCAGGGTCCGAAACGGCCGACAAAACCCCCAAACTCGGGAGATCGACAAAGAAAAACGCGGAGTAAACCCAAAAACAACAAGAAAAATCCCGGAAAAACGGCCAAAACACGAGGAAAACACAATTTCCGGGAGAGAGGCACGAGCGACGAGGATCTCACCCGACGTAGTTCCCGCCATCGGACGCCCCATAGCACGCCGAAAGCGCCCCGCGTCACGCATGACCCGCAGCGAAAGCTCCCGCGAGGAGGGTAGAGCCATCGATATCGACCGTTATCGAGTGATTTATCGTCGAGGTATCTGAGGGCGGCACCGTACGGCGTCGAGAGCACGCGCGTTTTTCACCGGTCATCACTCTTAGAGGTCATCACTCTGATGCTCCGCCTTTCTGAAAGGCGGAGCATCAGATTGATGACCTAACTAAAATAAAAACGAAAATATAATTGAACTACTAAACGAAAACTGACTAAACGAAAATATAATTGAACTATTAATTTACCTTCGATTTGTTGGATCAAATGTTCTTTCTCCCTCGTGATCCATCGAGATAAACTTGCCAACGCCGACTGATTTAGGCGATTGACCCAACATTCGGCCGCGATGGATCTTGTTATTGCGGCCGGGAATTGGCCCGGGCGTCGGAGCTCTTCTTTGTACGGGGTTAAAGCTCGAACAATTTTTGCATATGTTCCCGGTCGACACGCAAAATGTGCATTGCTGCGATACATTTTTCTCGGATTCAATCACTCTTCGGTTTCCGCCAATTCTCTACGGTTGTCGCTCAACACTGACCATCAGGCGCGATGAACACTGACAACGCGCAGTGATGCCAGACCGAGGGATTTTTTCCCTCGGCGATGCCCCTTCCAGCTCCTTTTTGCTGGTCGCCGGCCCGCCCACAGCTCGCGCGAGCGCAAGACTACTCCAACAGTCCCCGCCCATCCTAGAACCCATTTTTAACACACGGCGTCGCCAGTATCGGTGACCTTGGCGCCACGAGCCAATCAAATGTCTGCCTCGGGTTCGCTACTTGCGTGCAAGCACACACGGCGTCGCTAGTATCGTTGGCCTTGGCGCCATCTTTTTTTAAAGCCGACACGAGCCAATCAAATGTCTCTCTCGGGTCCGCTACTTCCGTGCCGGCGCACACGGCGTCGCTAGTATCGGTGACTTTATGGGCGCCAAAAATCGAATTGAAAGTTTAACCAAATTAACGATCTGTCATCACAAAATCATTTTTGATTATTGAAACATTGAAAGATTGCAAATTATAGCCTTATTATTAGCAATGATGACTGCGGCTTGAGTGGCATTTTCGCTTGAGGCAATCTGGTTTGTCGTTGAATATGATTTATCTGTTGCCATACAACTGGGCCGCGTGGCGAAAATCGACCTGTGTTAGTATGCATACAGCATATCGTCAATTGTTCTATATATGTTACGTATACCAAAACCGTATGGTAACTATATTTTTGAGACAGTCACTTTGACACAGAAATCGCGGGATAGATTCAATCAGCTGGGGCGGGCAAAATAAGTAAACAAAGATTCGATCGTTGTTTAGTAAGTGATTTTGATCGTCGTAATCAATTGAGATCTTTGAGGTGAAAGTGAAGATGAATCTTGCGGATCAGGGTGGTCTACCCAGTGGAGAGCACGGCGATATGCTTCGGTTAGTCTGTGTTAGTTTAGATTTACTATTTTAATTAAAATTTCGAAAATTGGCGCGCATCGGAACAAGCCAGTCGATAGGCGGACGGCCAGAAGAGCGCCTGCTTACGCTATTCGCTGCATGCCATGCCGTGGGCGGTATCAGCAGCCCGCTTCTCCTCAAGCGCCGCTCGAAACAGGCATGGAGAGGGCAGCTTTTTCGAGTCCCTTCCCCTAATCTGGCATCACTGGGCCCGAGACCGACTGACCAGCGAAATCTTACGCCCCACCCGTCGCTTGCGCGCCAGCGGTGGTGGGAGAAGCATTCGGGAGCTGTGCTCGGGCCGAAGGCCCGAGACCGACTGGCGAAATCTCGATCAACGATATTCGCGTAATCGTTCGATAACTGTTCGATAACCGCAGCCCTCTCTCTCGGGTTACCTCCGAACCATAGACGAGACCATAATGCCAAAATATGCCGCTATCCTTGTGAGGTCGCTCAGGATCGCATCCCCTGGCGTATCACGTGAGAACAGGGCACTTTCTCCACAAAACGGAACATACACAGCACAAGGGGTCCCACCCTTGCCCGGAACCGAAAACCTCCGCCCGTTCTCCATAGTGACGCACTCTCTTTATGGGGCGCAGGCATTGCAGCCCGATCTCCACGAATCCCTGAGCGAACCAGGTCAGGCGCACTCCACTGTCGGGTAGCTCATTTCTTCGAGCGCCACTCCGCACGACAGTGTCGTGCGCTCCGAACACAAACACATTCACACACACACACGTAAACGCAACCAATCATATCACAGTTACACTCATGACGAGACCCATCGGAATCCGAAATTCATTCGATAACTGTTGGTTACCTGGAGAGTAACCGGGAGAGAGAGACGGAACACGCAACCGCAACGGTCACATCGGTACAAACGGGATCCTTGTGACCGTGATTCAAAAAATCACGTCACAATATATATATATATATATGTTTTATTTGGAATACCATATATATATATATATATATATATATATATATGTAATACCATATATATATATATATATATATATATATATATGGTATTACAAATGAAACCGCGGGGTGATTCCCCTCGGATCCGCGATCGTTGCACACATTTCTCTGGCGTTGCTTCGACTCCAAGTAGACTCTAATTTTTTTTCGGAATTCTTCCGCTACTTCTAAGGGTAATGCGCGCGCATGAAAGTTGCAAAAATAAGAACAAACCGAAAGAAGGGCCGTTTTTAAAATTCTGATTTTTTTCTAAAAATTTTGAGTGATAAACTTACAGAGAGAACTACAAGAAAAAACTTCTGAGTTGATTTGCGAAATATGCAAAATATCAACATTTTTCAAGACATATTTTTTTTTCATTTTTTCTTTACATATGTAATGATTTTTATACTTTGAAACTTTTTCGATTTGGAAGATTTGAAGAAACAAGAAGTTTTTTTTAAATACAAGCATTCCTCGGCCCACTCCCAAATTCAGATAAAAGTATTTGTTTATCACTCAAAATTTTTAGAAAAAAATCAGAATTTTAAAAACGGCCCTTCTTTCGGTTTGTTCTTATTTTTGCAACTTTGATGCACGCGCATTACCCTTAAAAGTAGTGGAAAAACTCTGAAAAAAATTAGAGTAGTATTTTTCGAGATAAATCAGGTGTAAGATTAAAATGGGACACCCGGTATATATATATATATATATATATATATATATATATATATATATATATATATATATATATATATATATATTAACCAATCAACGTTGAAAACATTGATGCGAGCGACGTTACACCCCACTCTACTCATTTGCAATAATCATTGCCCCCACTCCAAAACAATTTAAGTAATTTTTTGGGACTTCTCAAGAAATCAGTTGTCTTCAAACCGTCAACCAAGACAGACACTCCAAGAACCGATAGTCAGAGTCTCTCTACTCGGATTCTTGATCTACATCACACCACTCGGCACTCTATTCGTAAAACACACAACTATCTACAACGATACACAAACACATACAACATTTTTTGCAAGGAATATTTTTTGTTCTCAGTGTTAAAGATTTTCACTTCACTTACTGCATTCATAATTCAGATATTAATAAAGTTCTATATACGTTGTTTTTAAATAAAGAAATACCCGCGTCATTTTAATTAATCGCGCGGGAGTTCAACCATTCGCGGTTCATTATTTCGTGAGACGCGGATTTACGACCCGCGTCGGCTCAAACGCAACGGAGCCATCCGCAAAGGCTGAACATCAATAAATACCCGAACATAAAAGACTTATTTGTTCGTTATAATACGCCACTGCCGTCATCTGCACCGGTTGAGAGGTTATTCTCATATGCGACAATGATGAACTTGCCACGCTTTGACCGTTTGACCGACGATAATTTCGAAAGAAGAACACTCGCAAAATGCAATTCTAGCATTTCCGGATTCAGGCAATGCTAGAAGTATCCTGAATCCGAATATAGAAGTATCGGGAATCCTGAATACTTCAATCGATAATTGATAATTAAATATTGATACAGTACCAATATTTGTCATTTTTTAATGTTGAACGTCTGCGGCCCTGATATATTTGACGTTGAATCTCGTTGATACACGTCGATCAATCTGAACACCGCTTCCTGGATGTTGGGTAAGTTCTCAACGATAGTACAAAAACTAAATCGTTAAGGTTGTTGTGGGGTTTAGCCGACGGAAATTGAATATAAAATTGTATCATCCGCAAAAACCACGCTCAACGGTTGTATCGGCCTGACATAAATACATTCGATACATAAACATCACGCAGCGCCTGACCGTTCTTCAATCCCAAACTCATAATTTTAATACACAATAGAATTAGAAACGTATGATTTTGGGATTTTTTCCTTCACTTGTGCTATGAGACCTTCCACCATGCCAAATTTAAAAAGTCTATGTCAACGAACCGGAAGTATATCGCTATAAATGTATAAAGCGCATAGCATACGACGAGATTCCCGACCCAGACCCGGGATTCACACTGTATGGTAGTATTTTGAATGAAAACGTATTTTGGGTTTACAAAATGGAAATGTATTTCGAATTTCAGGCCGGACAAAATACAAAATGGACAAGTATTTTGTATTTTGACCAGAGCAAAAATGTATTTTGCATCTCAGGCCGAGTAAAATACAAAATGGGCAAGTATTTTGTATTTTCGGCCAGACAAAATACAAAATGGACAAGTATTTTGTATTTAAGGTCGAGCAAAATACAAAATGGACAAGTATTTTGTATTTAAGGTCGAGCAAAATACAAAGTGGACAAGTATTTTGTATTTTAGGCTGGACAAAATACAAAATGGACAAGTATTTTGTATTTTAGGTCAGACAAAATACAAAATAGAAAAGTATTTTGTATTTTAGGCCAGACAAAATACAGAATGGACAAGTATTTTGTATTTTAGACCAGACAAAATACGAAATGGGCAAGTATTTTGTATTTTAGGCCGGACAAAATACAAAATGGACAAGTATTTTGTATTTTCGGCCAGACAAAATATAAAATGGGCAAGTATTTTGTATTTTAGGTCGCACAAAATACAGAATTGAAAATTATTTTGTATTTAAGGTCGGACAAAATACAAAATGGATAAATGTTTTGTATTTTGAACCAGACAAAATACGAATGGAAAAGTATTTTGTATTTCAGCTCGGACAAAATACAAAACGGAAAAGTATTTTGTATTTTTTTTTCCTTTAAATAGATTATGCCCATCCCTGGTCACGGAACAGTATTTAGCGACACGAATGCCAACGTTTTTTATCATTTAAAAAATAAAAAATGAAAATAAAAAATATATAACAAAAATAAGATTTTTTTTTTCAATTGTCAACGTTATGATATTTACAAAGCTCAAAGTGCATGTTGAAAAACGACTTTGAACATTTTTTTCAAATTTTTTTGTCTATTGTTTTGGCCATTGAGGTATTTTTTATTTATTTCGTTTTCTTTTTTTTTCTTTTTTTTTTCCAAGTATTTTTTTTCACATGCTTACGCTGTTGAAAAAATATATTAAAAATCTGTTTGTCGCGTGAAATCGTCTCACCTTTTCGTCAAACGTTCTTTCTCCCTCGTGATCCATCGTGAAAGGCTGGCCAACGCCGACGGATTCAGGTGATTTAAGTAAGTAAGTTCACTACCAATTCGCTACGGTCGTCGCTCAACACTGACCATCAGGCGCGATGAACACTGACCACGCGGTGCTGTTAATGTTTCGCGCGGGGCACGTGGTCACTCCAGGGGTCGGACACTGGTATACGGAATTCCGGAACAGCGTTTTCACCGGATACAAACGGGTTTCATAAAGTGGTGGCGCTGTAGTCGGCGGCGTCGTTGTGTTAGTGCACGTCAGTGTGCGACAAACAGCTTGTGGTACGACTGCACTCTGCTTTCCGTCTCTCTTGCTCCTTTCCGCACTCGGTCCTGCTCAGTGCCCGGACACTCAATGCAAACCGAGACCGTCTTATTCGACCAATTCGTGCCTCGCTCTGATTGGCTGAAGCTGATTCCAGCAAAACTGCAACTCTCGTTTGGGTAGTATCGATACAGCGTAATCGATATATCGAAACTACCGATGTACACACACACACACACACACACACACACACACACACACACACACACACACACACACACACACACACACACACACACACACACACACACACACACACACACGAGCCAGCTAGCCTAAAAAACACACACACACACACACACACATATATATATATATATATATATATATATATATATATATATAAATGTGTGTTATACATCTGATTGCCGTTAATTATAAACAAAATAATACCATTGATAAATAATTGAAGACAAAAATAGTATATATATTGTTATTTATTATCGTCGAATTTTGTTATTTATACATTGGTTATTTACGATGTTTTTAATTTTTTCACAACTGAATTTTGCCGCTCTGAGTAACGTGAACTTAAAACTATAAAACACTTGACACTATACACAAGTTTATTATTGTTACGGAAAATTGAAAAATTATGAAAAAAACTATGAAAAAAAAAAATTACTGCTATGGAAGGTGAACGCAAATAACCCAAAACTTTGTTAGAAAAATCGCGTCGGAAATTGGTTGAGGCCACTAGTCTTGACAGATGCCGAGATTTTTTCCCGATTTGATGCCCCTTCCAGCTCCTCTTCGCAGATGTTGGCCCTGCCCACAGCTCGCGCGAGCGCAAGATTACTCCAACAGTCCCCGCCCATCCAAGAACCTATTTTTAACGCACGGCGTCGCTAGTATCGGTGACCTTGGTGCCACGAGCGAATCAAACGTCTGCCTCGGGTTTGCTACTTGCGTGCAAGCACACACGGCGTCGCTAGTATCGTTGACCTTGGCGCCATCTTTTTTTAAAGCCGACACGAGCCAATCAAATGTCTCTCTCGGGTCCGCTACTTGCATGCCAGCGCACACGGCGTCGCTATTGTCGGTGACTTTATGGGCGCCAAAAATCGAATTGAAAGTTTAACCCAATTAACGATCTGTTATCACAAAATCATTTTTGATTATTCAAACATGGAGAGACTGCAAATTATAGCCTTATTATTTGCAATAATTACTGCGCTCGAAGCGATCTGGTTTACCGTTGAATATGATTTATCTGTTGCTGTACAACTGGGCCGCGTAGCGAAAATCGATCGATGTTAGTATGCATACAGCATATCGTCAATAGCTCCATATATGTTATGTATACCACAACCGGATTGTAGGCATATTTTTGAGACAGTCACTTTGACACCGAAATCGCGGGATAGATTGAATCAGCTGGGGCGAGCAAAATACATAATCAAAGATTTGATCGTTGTTTAGTAAGCGATTTTGATTGTCGTCAGCAATTGAGATATTTGAAGTGAAAGTGCCGATGAATCGGGCGGATCAGGGTGGTCAACCCAGTGGAGAGCACGGTGGTCAGCTGGGGTTCGTTTGTGTTAGTTTAGATTTACTATTTTAATTAAAATTTCGAAAGTTGGCGCGCATCGGAACAAGCCAGTCGATAGGCGGACGGCTAGAAGAGCGCCTGTGAGCGCCTGTTTACGCTATTCGCTGCATGCCATGCCGTGGGCGGTGTCACCAGCCCGCTTCTCCTCACGCGCCGCTCGAAACAGGCATGGAGAGAGGGGAGATTTTTCGAGCAACTTCCCCTAATCTGGCATCACTGAATCGAGGCTCGCGATTCAATTGTTTGAATCGGGCGCAATTCCAACCAATGCCAACAGCCAGATGTGTGAACATCGCTGGATATGGATTGGTGTGAACATTGCGGCTTGCACTTTTGCTGGAATCGTGGCCGAGCGAATAAGAAGTGGTGGGGGTATACGAACTGTCCGGGCACTGTCTGGTATGGCGACAGTGGCTCCTCGAGGCACATGACTTTTCATCGCGAATGGTTCTGTGAGTTTCGGTCGAGAGAAGGCTCTACCATTACATTAGGTGATAATACAGAGTGCGACGTGACCGGCGAGGGGACAATACTTATCGACAGGCTAGTGAACGGCAACTGGAGCGAAGCGAGAATCGAGAACGTACTGTATGTGCCGTCCGTGCGTAGCAACCTTTTTTCGGTGGGCGAGTGCGCGTCACGAGGGTACGAAGTAAAATTCGTAGGGGACCTTATACACCTAGTGAAGAACAATTCGACAGTCGCGACTGGCGTAATGCAGTCGAACAAAATCTACCGGATGTTCTTTTGAGTGAAAAACGCGCGCAATGTTGACCAAGTGAACGTGGCCACGACGACCCTCAAGGTCTGGCACGAAAGACTTGGACATTTGAACAAGCGCGCGTTATCCGATCTCGTCAAACAAGAGTTCGTAGAAGGTGTCAAAGTGTCGAATAACACGGATTTTTTCTGTGACGCCTGCCAGCTAGGCAAGGCTCACCGATTAACGTTTCAAAAAAACGAAAAAGAAATAAAAACGAAACCGGGTGAACTTACGCATAGCGACGTGTGCGGGCCGGTTCCCGAAGCTTCTCTAGGGGGCACGCGGTTCTTCATCACATTCATTGACGACGCGTCGGGATACCGCCATGTGTACTTTATCAAACACAAGTCGGAGGTGTTTGAAAAATTTAAAGAATACGAGAGACTCGTCGCTAATAAGTTCGCGAAGCCCATGAGAGCGTTTCGGTCAGACAACTATCGCGAATATTGTAATGACAAAATGCGGGAATACCTAAAATCGAGAGAAATTCAGTTCGAACCGAGTGCTCCGTACACGCCAGAGCAGAATGGCAAATCTGAGCCAGATAACCGAAGCATTGTTGAGTGCGCGCGTACGATGATCAAGTCCAAAGGCTCGCCGACGTTTCTGTGGGCCGAGGCGGTTAACACCGCAGTGTATCTACAAAATCGAGTGTCATCGTCGGTAAGGAGGGGGGGGGGGGGAACTCCATTCGAGCTTTGGACAGGCACCAAACCGGACCTGAGTCATGTCAAAGTGTTCGGGTGTGAAGCCTTTGTGCATATTCCAATGGAATTCACGAAGAAATTTGACGCGAGGTCAAAGAAAGTGTTGCTCGTGGGGTACGAGGGGTACTCCAAGAATTACAGGTTGTATCACGCAGAGACGCGAAGCGTCAAGGTGTCAAGGAATGTGGTATTCAACGAGACGAGCCCATCAGCAGAAGCGAGTAAGCACGAGGCATCGAACGAAACAGACGAATGGAGTGACGGAGAAGAACTGCAGGGCCGAGAGGAAACTGATCCTTATGTCGGTAACGACGAGCCGGCAGTCGGTAACGTCCCGGTTGCTCCCAACGACGGAGTCGAACCTGCTGTACCCGCGGTCGGTAATCAAGGGGCTTGAGCCCAAAGACGACCCAGGCCGGAGTTACCACCCGTCGAGCGTCGAAATCTGCAAAATAGAGAAACTCTGAGGAAACCTGCGAGGTACAGAGAAAATAGTTCCGAGTCCGACGAAATCGAAGAAGTCGAGGAGCTGCACGTGGCGCAATATGAGCCTCCAGCCAACTTCAACGAGGCTATCACCTGCAAAGACGCGGAAAAATGGAGAGAAGCAATCCAGGACGAGCTGAGGGCCCACGAAAAGAATAAAACGTGGACGATTATTCCCAAGAACGAGAAAAAAAACGGATCGACTCCAAGTGGGTTTTTAAAAGGCTGCCTGACGGTTCGGAAAATGGTTTTCGATACAAGGCTCGCCTGTGTGCGCGGGGATTTCAACAGCGAGAAGGGATAGACTTCACCGAAACGTTCTCTCCGGTAGTGAGGAGTTACGTCCAGATAACATAAATTAAGAATATGCCCTCTTTTGGACCTTAGCTACGGCTAATTAGTCCGGGATACGGGCTAGAAGATTTGGTCGAATAAATGAATTGTTAGACTCAATATTACTTGAATTGAATTTAGGTTTTCATTTTATTTATATAAAAGTTGCGACGAGGATCGTCTTTTGGTATGAAATATCGTGAATTGAATGATTTGAATATGGATTTGATTTTAATTTGACTCAACGAGACCGACAGGAACCTCGTGGATCCAAGGATCGAGAAGGGAAAATATAAGAGTCGTGGCGTACCGCGCAATCCCTTATATTTTTGGAAAAGGAATAAGAGTCGCGGCGTACCGCGCAATCTCTTATGTTTTGTGGGAAGGAATAAGAGTCGTGGCGTACCTCGCAATCTCTTATGTTTTGTGGGAAGGAATAAGAGTCGTGGCGTACCTCGCAATCTCTTATGTTTTGTGGGAAGGAATAAGAGTCGTGGCGTGCCGCGCAATCTCTTAGATTTTGTGGAGAGGAATAAGAGTCGTGGCGAACCGCGCAATCTCTTACATAGGGTTTGAGAATGATTTTAAGATGTTAAATTTTAACTTACTTTTTACTTAAAGACTTTAAACTTTGTACAAGTCGGAAGAGCTGTACAATATTGAGCTCGTTCCGGAGGGTATGCTTCTATTTTAAAGAATACTTGTCGTCGGTGGTGGATTTTCGTTGAGTGACGAAATTACGAAAATCTCTCGCTTTTATACCCAAGTCGCGAGTTGCTAGTCGTAAGGGTGGGAAAGGGCAAATTTTCTTTGCATCTCATTGGCTGAAATTTCCCGTTTCCCACTCCTTAGTTTTTCCAAAAAGGT
The DNA here is from genome assembly GCA_963662125.1 of Diplazon laetatorius. NCBI lineage: Eukaryota > Metazoa > Arthropoda > Insecta > Hymenoptera > Ichneumonidae > Diplazon > Diplazon laetatorius. The sequence continues at coordinate 7,369,421 of OY759165.1, read as the reverse complement.
GGGGAGAATCGCTCTTATCTTTCTCGAGCTGAAGGCCCAAGAACCTCCCTCCCTTATGTCTTTGTAGGCCCCTTGAAAAGGGCATACACCCGCGCCTGCGTTTGGAGGGTTGCAGCCCTACAGGCGTCTTTGTGGTGGCGTCACGGGGACGTAACAGAGGTATGACTCTCTCCGTCTGCTGTTGGCATTGACAGCACAAGAAGATCTCGAACTCGTACAGTTTGACGTGAAAACGGCCTTCTTGTACGGGAACTTGGCTGAAGACATCCACATGGACGTTCCAGAGGGACTAGATGTCCCAAACAACCATAAGAGTGTGTGCAAATTAAATGAATCGTTGTATGGCCTCAAACAGGCCCCAAGGTGCTGGAACCATAAGTTCGATGCGTTCCTTAAAAAATACAAGTTCTCCGAGACAAGTGCAGACAAATGTATATACACCGGGATATCCGATAATGTTAAAGTGTATTTAGCGCTTTTTGTAGACGACGGTCTGATCGCGTGCGAATCTAGAGAAATCCTCGATCGAGTAACATCAAAATTACGTCAAGAGTTTGAGATTACGTTGAGTGATTCGAGCTGTTTCGTAGGCGTACAAATCGAGCGTGATAGAAAGCGTAAAACGATGTTTATACACCAAAGTGAGTATGTGAGAAAAATCCTTAAGAGATTTAACATGAGCGATGCAAAGGGTGTGAGTGTGCTGGCAGACCCCCACGTTGTTTTGGGTTCAGTCGAAGAGAGTGAAAGCGTGAGCAATGTACCATATCGGGAAGCGGTCGGGTCGCTTATGTTTCTTGCAATCGTCTCAAGGCCAGACATCGCACTGGCAGTAAATAACGCGAGTAAATATTTAAATAATCACGGGATAAGTCACTGGAAAGCTGTAAAGAAAATTTTCGCTTATCTCGTAGAAACCAAAGATTTCGGTATCGAATACCAAAGCGGCGGAAGTGAGGCCGAACTACTCGGGTACTCGGATGCAGATTATGCTGGAGACGTTGACACTCGTAGGTCGACAACTGGATATTTATTTACTTTTGCGAGTGGCCCAATAACATGGTCATCTCGCAGACAAAAGATGGTAACCCTAAGTACCACTGAGTCGGAATACGTGGCGGCGTCTCCAGCAGCAAAAGAGGCTGTATGGTTAAGGCGATTGTTAGATGATATCGGACGTCGATGCAAGGGTGCAACTCAAATCAACATCGACAATCAAAGTGCAATAAAGTTAGCCAAAAATCCCGAATTCCACGAAAGAACCAAGCACATCGACGTCCGATATCATCATATACGTGAAATGATAATAAATAACGAGACAAAAGCGGTGTATGTTCCTTCAGAAATGCAAATAGCCGATATACTGACAAAAGCGTTGACAAAAGAGAATTTCAAACGTTTACGCGAAATGATGAATGTACGCGTTAACAAGCACTTAGACGGCGGAAGTGTTGGGTATGACTAGCGTGCTTGTAACCATGGTCTCGCATGCGCGCTCAGCCCCGCCATGGCATAAACAAGTACACGTGATTATATATATATATATATATATATATATATATATATATATATATATATATATATATAATCACGTGTACTTGTTTATTCGCCAAGATCCCTTTTTTCCTTCTCCGATCAAACAATCTCAGGCTGCTTCCTGAACTTATCGCAACACTGACATTATCTTCCTCTTCTCCTGATTCATTAGACTCCGCGGTATCATCGTTGTCATCGCTATTACTTCCGATTGTGTCATCGTTGACTGCAACATTGTCGTCGCTGTTGTTCCCGTGGTCTCTGTCGTCGTAGAAACGTTATTGATGTCGTTGGATATCCCTGGAGAATCCTCACCGGCACTCATTTGGATACTGACGATTTCCTCCACGCCATCCGCATCGGTACTATGAGTACCGTTTTCAGTTGTAATTATCGTTGCGGTATTTTCTGAAGAAGGCTGTAGATGTGAAATACAAAAATAATTATCACTTTCATTGCATATAAGTTGGGCATCAAAATTCTGCACCGAGAAAATAAATGAACACAATTCAATATATATTCTATTCATTACTAAAATCCGCATTTAGGGTTTCGTACCTCTAAATGGTAAATACGGAACCCTTATCCAATCACTTTCCGTCCGTCTGTGAACTGGCTATGTAAACCTATCGGGTACTGCCCATGCATCTAGGATTTTAAAATTTGGCACGATGGAACGTCTCAAGGTACGAAATAGAGGAAAAAATCGAAAACCCGTAATTTTTGACTGTATGAGCAATTATTAATATTTTTCTATTCATTAAAATCGAATTTGGAACAGGAATTTTCTTGATAAAAAAGTTGATGTTAGTTTCAAGTAATTTTTTACTGCGAATAAACGAAATATTTTCTGACGGATCACAGAAAGAAATACTTTATTTCACACTTCAACTTTACTTCACTGCGGTGTGGAAGACTTCCTTTCCAAACGGCAATCAAGTAACATTTTATTCTCTTTGCTATCTTCTTTTACTTCATTATTACATAGGAAATATGAACAGTAAGTATTTGAATCGTACGAAAATTAGACTTCTCGATTTTTTATGAAATTACATGATTTTTATTTTACATGGGCACGCCGAGAGAAAAATGTCAAAATCAATGAATTTTTTTTCGATTATGAAATTCTGAATTTCTGTTGTTTTCCTTCGATTCGGTGTTAAGAAAAACTTGTGCAAAATCCGACTGAATAATTGATTTATATAAAAACATTTCAAATATAACTGGTCGGTCATTCTATTGGACAGTTTTATTGCTATACATTGTGTACCTATTGTGATGTTTGAAGAATGTTCGCCTCCTCTTCAAAACGGTTCCACGACGTTATAGAACACGACAAAAGAACATCGACACTATATCACGGACAAAATATCACACAACAAAATATCACACGGACAAAATATCACACCGACAAAATACCACATGGAAAAAATATCACACGGAAAAAATGTCACATAGACATCAAATCACATTGAAAAATATAACAACCCCGAAATATGATCACTTTTTAAAAATATTTTATTTTCCTCATTTTTGCAGATGATATATGATGATAAATATCGAAAATCATTTACAATGGAAAATTATATGCGATGTTTTTCATTATGCGATATTTACTCCAATACATTCTTGCAAACGTATCCCATAACTACACGTTCCAGTTGCACATCGTAATCGCGATAGTTTCGTAGAATGATTATGATCAAGCTTATTATCAATAATTTTATCTTCATTATAAAATAATCATTCAAAACTGAAGTGATGTAATCTATAGTCACACGCACCGCATAATCAGAACGAAATACCCTTAGTTATCGGTTCATTTATCAGAAGTACTTTGAATGTAACAATTGCAATTTCTGCTCATATGTAAAGTACAACGCCAGGAAATTATATCATCAGCTTCACGATGTCGCGAGTATACATAGCCATCTTCTACTAAGAGCGGCTTCTCCCATCTTCCACTAAGAGCGACTAAGATAAACTCAAACGACATGTCATTATAGCCGTCGTTCGTCTACCCAATCGATACTAAATCATATCGGCGATGAACAGACAATAGACCCTCAACGTTAGCAATCATCTTCACTCTTGTATACTTTCTGTGTTTTCGTCATACTACAGATTTAAGAATAGAGGATACAGGATGTCATATAATATCACAATATCCAGCGTGAAACTTTAGTTAACACAATTACATTACTGCTTTTGATAGAATCAACTGTGTGGCTGAAGGTTTTACGATTGAAAATAATTATTTTTTGCCGCTGTGATATTTTTTCATGTGATAATATGCCAGTGTGGTATTCGATATCATGATATTTTTCCATAGGATATTTTGTCTGTGTGATATTTTTCCATGTCATATTTTATCTGTGTGATATTCAGTCGTGTGAAATTTTCACTGTGATATTATGTCGTGTCACCTTCAAAACTGCTGGACGTTCCGTCGATTTGCCATCAGCTCGATCATATGCCTCGCCGCCCCGAAAACCGCCGATACGCCGCAATGAAGGCGTCAGAAGTGTAATCGGTGACGAGCGCGAGGTGCACCGCTGAAGTGGTGAAACAGACGAAAACGGCCAGATAGCCCTTGTACGTCTTCGTTCTCCGTCCACGCCATGTTTTGATAGTGAAGGGTCCCGCGTAGTCAATTCCGGTGTGGAAGAAAGCCCGTGAGGGTGTAACTCTGGTTGAAGGAAGTTGGCCCATGAGTTGCTCGGCTTAAAGTCCTCGAAATCTCGCACACGTCGTGCAGCGTAGAATGAAGGATCGAACTGGAGCTCGACCGCCTGGAATCCAATACGATCGCCGAAGAAAGCTGAGCGTGGATTGCGTTCCACCGTGAAGCGTCCGGAGGTGGGCGTCCGAAATAATTAGGTTCGTCAGCCGTGAAGTTCGAGGCAAAATTGGTGGATGTTTTGCTTCGGGCTGGAGAAGTGAATGGTTGAGCCGGCCGCCGACACGAAGAGTTCCGAGGTGATCAATGAAGGGTGTGAGCGCGGTCAGAGGATTGCCTTTCTGAAGTGTGATACCGTTTGAAATTGACCTGAGGTCAACCGAAAAGTATGCTCGTTGAACGAGACGTATCCAAAAAAACTTTGCATCTTCCAGGTCTCCAGGCGTAACGGGAGTAGCCAGTGGAGCGTGAGGAAGCCGTTTGAAGCGTGCGACAGCCCGCTGACACACTGCCGTAATCCGAAGAAGCCTGGTGAGTGAGGAGTACCGGTCCAGAAGATCCCAAATCTGGAGACTTGGGTCTGATGTTGAAGTGAAAACGATACCTGGGCGTTGCTCGAGGTCGCAGCCTGTAGAAGTGGTAGCGGTAAATGCTGGCCATGATGAGTGTGGAAGTGCCAGCCATGTCGAACCTTGCCACCACAGAGGATGCATCGAAAGTTGTCGAGGTGTCAGACCGCGTGACGCACAGTCGGCTGGGTTCTCCTTTCCCGAAATGAACCGCCAGGTAGCATTTGAAGTGAGCTCTTGAATTGAAGTAACCCGATTCTTGACGAAGTCCTTCCATCGACTCGGATGCGAAGTTATCCAAGTCAATGCCACTGACGAGTCTGTCCAGAGGGACACTGGAACGTTTGGTAATTCCAGTGTTGTCTGAACGTGGGAGATCAACCGTGAAAGAAGAAGTGCAGCCGTTAATTCAAGACGAGGGATCGTCAACTGCTTGAGGGGAGCTACCTTGGTCTTAGAGCAGACGAGGGTAATTGTGCTCGATCCATCGGCCGACGTCGAACGAAGGTAGACGACAGCGGCCATGGCGAGTTGAGAAGCGTCCGAAAACCCGTGAAGTTCAACCGTGGTTGAAGGAGAAAGATGAAGCCACCGAGGAAGACTGATGAGAGAGAGATCGCTCAGACTGTCTCTGAAGTGAGTCCATTTTTCTTGGAGTCGAAGTGGCAAATGATCGTCCCATTAAAGTTTGGCCAACCACAGTTCTTGCAAGAAGACTTTCGCTGTGATGATGACTGGTGAAATGAAGCCTAGTGGATCGAACAATGATGCCGTTTCCGAGAGAACCGTCCTTTTCGTGATCTCGGTATTAAACGAAAGCTGAAGAGTAAACTTGAAGTTGTCCTCGTGAGAATTCCATACGAGGCCGAGAAGTTTGACGTTGGGATCTTCTGATTGAATCCGAACCACGTCCGGTTGAGATTCCGAATGGACGTGTTGAAGAGCTGCCTTTGAATTTGCTGACCATTTTTGAAGTGGGAAACATCCGCGCTGACAGATCCCCTGCAGTTGTTGTACCGTGGACTGAAGTTCTTCGATCGTGTCAGCGCCACCGAAGATGTCATCGACGTATCTGCCCTTGGTCAGCGGCGAAATGGCCAATGGAAAATCGTGCCCCTCGTCCTCAACGAGTTGAAGCATGACCCGAATGGCAAGGAAGGGTGCGCAACTGAGGCCGTAAGTGACAGTGGTCAAATGGTATGGGACGATCTGACCTTGAGAATCGACCCATAAGATTTGTTGAAAATCCCAATCATCCGGATGGACCGCAATTTGTCGGAACATCTGTGTGACGTCTGTGGCGAAGATGAAGCGGTACCGTCTGATCCACAAGAGGACGTCCGAAGTGTCACGTTGAAGTTTAGCCCCAGTGTAAAGTATGTCGTTGATCGACACACCACTCGTCGTTTTGAAGGAACCATTGAATACGACGCGAAGTTTCGTCGTGGTGCTATGGGCGTGAAAAACGCCGTGGTGAGGAAGATAGTACCTTGAATGATGAAATCAATTGATCCCGGTCTTCGGAAGTCAGGGTCGGCTAAAGGAAGGCCTTGAAGATGGTTCCATTGGCCCGAAGTGGTAAACGAAGGTAGTGTTGAAGTCAGTACATTCAGAATGAATGCGGTAACCGTGAAACTTGAAGTGGGATCATGGATTGACGCGAGGGTGACGGTGGTAGCTCCCCGCGTCCGTCCAGCCGACTGACCGTCAATTCCGCAGATGGGAATAGAAGCAGCCATTCGTTTCAGGTGAAGAAGTTGGACTGTGCGCTCAGAGATGAACGAGAGCTCGGCCCCAGGATCGATAAGAAGTCGAACCCGATGTGAAGTGCCCGATGACGAGAGGATGGTCGCTTGACTTGTCGCAAGTAAGACCGAAGGCCGAACTATCGGCGTGGTTGAAGTGTCCTTGGTTGAAGTGTCGAAGAAGTCGGATTGAAGTGAAACGTGAAGGTGAACTGATTTCTCTTGCGAGCCAGAACGTGCGTCGCATTGATGACTGCGGTCGAGTCAAGCCTGAGGCTCATTCGGCGACGAAGTGGCCGTTGGCTTCGAAGTCGTCGGTCGGTTCTGTGAAGAGCCTTGTGAAGTGGCCGATACCGAACTTGATGGAAGATGAATCATCGTATGATGCTTTCCGTTGCACTCGAAGCATCGACCCGTGACTCGACAATTAATGGCCGAGTGCGGACCGAGGCAATTAAAGCATAGCCGTCTTTGCTCGGCAATGACGCGTCGCTCCCGTGGGGTCTTGCGTCTAAAGAGCTCACACTTCGTGATGAAGTGCGCTCCCGAGCAGAAAAGGCAATTTTCAGTGGCCAAGCCGGTAGGCCGAAGAGGTTCCGTGGAAGTGACCGCAGCGGCAATAGCACTTGACTCGATCGCCCTGGCTGGCATTGCCGTTGACGATGGAGTTCGTGTCGCTCGCGCCGAACCAGGTTTGGACGTGATAGCTGAAGTGGACCGATTTTTCGAGGTTAAAGTTGCCCCCTGCTTCGAGACTCGAGTGCGCGGGCTCGAGTCGTTAAAAATTCTCGAAGTTGCGGAAGAGTTGCCGGTATCGTAGAAGCGCCCATTTTCAGCTCCCATTGCTCTCGTAGATGATGATCGAGGCGGGAAACAATGAAGTGCACCAGTATGACGCCCCACTCATCCACTGGCATCTGCAAGGCTCGTAGCGCATTTAACACCTCCGTTGTTGTGTTGATGAGTGTGTTGAGCGACCTGTATGACCGCGACGTGATTGGCGGCATACCGAAGAATTTGTCCAACTGTGAAGTGACCAACAGTCGGTTGTTTTCGTACCGAGCGACGAGCATATCCCATGCCGAGGCGAACGAGTCCGAAGAGACCGGAAGGTTGCGGATCAGCTGCGCTGCATCACCCTGAAGCGCGAGTCGAAGATAGTGCATTTTTTCGACTGCGGTGATGTCCGGATTTTGGCCGACTAACGACACGAAGAGGTCGTGAAAGGATCGCCACGAAGGGAAATCGCCGTTGAAGACCGGGATCCTTATCGTCGGCAGCGCACTCCGCATATGTGAAGTGCCCGTGATCGCTGACATCTCCGCGAGATTGGCCCCAGTGGGCTCAACCTGCTCATAGTACTCCTTGATGGTGAGAAGGCTTACCTTTGCCTCCTCGTAGGCGAGTTGGCATCGTGCTTCCACACCCCCCTTGAAATACTCCGATTCAGCGAGATTATCGCAATTCATGTCGAGAAGCGCATCGTGATCTCGTTGGAAGCGGTCCCAGTTCGTCTCCAACAAATCTAGTCGTCTGATTGCGAGAGTTTTGCTGGTGTTCTGTGGAGTCGCATCCCTCGTCTTGGTCGCAAGAGCTTCGATACACTGAACCGTGCTGACAAGCCCTGCAACCCGACGCTCCATTTTTGCTGCGTTTGTCGACATAGTCACGAAATGTCAACAAACCGAAAACGCGCGGAAGTTGAAATATATCGAAGTGCACCGAATTTGAAAAACCGAACACACGAAATGTCAATTAATCGAAGACACGAAATTTCCAAACACCGAACAACCGGAATTTCGAAATATCGAAGTGTCACAAGTTTTTCAAAAACCGCACAACCGGAATTTCAAAATATCGAAGTACACCTAATTTTCAACAAATCGGAAAAACGCGAGAGTTGAAAATTAATTGAAGTGTTACGTACAATTATTTTGATTACTTCAAATTAATTGAAGTGTTCAAAATATCGAAATGTCACAAGTGGTTTCAAAACCGAACAGCCGGAATTTCAAAATACCGAAGTGTCACAAATTTGTTCAAAAAACCGAACAGCCGGAATTTCAAAATGTCGAAGTGTCACAGAATTTTCAAAAAACCGCACAACCGGAATTTCAAAATACCGAAGTGTCACAAGATTTTCAAAAACCGCACAACCGGAATTTCAAAATATCGAAGTGCACCTAATTTCCAACAAATCGGAAAAACGCGAAAGTTGAAAATTAATTGAAGTGTTACGAACTCTCAACGAACCGAAAACACGTGAAAGTTGAATTAATCGAGATGCACCGAGTTTAAAAAACCGAACTGTCACCAAAGTGTGCACGAAGTGTCAACAAACTCGAAGTGTCACAAAATTGTGCACGAGATGTAAAAAAAAAACCGAAGTGTCACAAAATTGTGCACGAAATGTCAAGAAAGATAAAAACCGAAGTTTTATCGAAGAGTCCGAGTAATTGACCGATGCACGAACACCCGCGCACAACGATGTATACGTGAGCCAGCCACGCACTCTCACACGAAGAGAACACGAACGGTCAGTGTGAGAGAGCGCGCACTACAGATCGAAGCGTCCGTTGAAGTGAGCGCGCACTACCGCTTGTGAGAGAGCGCGAGCCACTGGCCGAAGCGTCCGAGTTCGAAGTGACCGTTGCACAAACACACGCGCGTAACGGTGTATCCGTGAGCTAGCCGAGCCTCTCACACGGAGAGAACACGAACTTTCTGCGTGAGAGAGCGCGCGCTATGTCCCGTAACCGATGCGTGCGAGAGAGACCGAGCTACGAATAGCCGCACAAAGCGGACGAAGAGAACTGTTTCTCGCGCACTTTTCGCTCGATGGAAACTATCGCACTCCCGAACTTCCACTTTTTCCGATCCACTCGATTTTTTTTCACACCCTTTCACCTCGATCCGGCTCGAAGGACCAAAAAATGTCTGGGAACAGACTTCGGATCTGATCTTAAGGTTGGAAGGTGTGTGGAAAATGGAGGAGTGGGTTGAGTCGAAGAAGGGTCCAAAAAAAAACTTTATGTTCACGAAACACCACGGTTAATAAAAATACACAAACAACGATTTATTAAATTTAACGTGTACAGGTGGTTGAAGTGATGCCGCGTGTAGATAATGGCGTCGTACCGGTGTCGCGAACGCGTGTCGAAACCGAAATCGTCGCGATAGAAGAGAACCGAAGAATTGAAATAATTGAAGCGAACCGTGTCCCGAAAAGAACCGAGTTGTTTACCGAGAGTTTAGAGCCGGGCGTAAATCGTCTCTAGACGCGAGATAAACACCGGAGGGACCGAAAAGACTGTTGTGTTAGAAAAGTGCGACCGTTAACCGTGACCGTTGTTCGAAAAGTGTAGAAGAACCCGGAAATCGATCGCGATTCAGCGTCGATAATTGGGTCAAGTTGTAAGCTCGTTTGCGCACCGCGGGGGTCAAGATAGCGACCGACCGAGAGCTGCTGACCTCACGCGTAAGCTCCCGAAATCACGAAGTTTTCTGAACAACGAAGTGAGCGTTTCTTCGATGCATTGTTCTCGTCAGTTCTCGTTGGAGTCACTCACTCTCCGTAAGTTCACTACCAATTCGCTACGGTCGTCGCTCAACACTGACCATCAGGCGCGATGAACACTGACCACGCGGCGCTGTTAATGTTTCGCGCGGGGCACGTGGTCACTCTGCACGGGCCAACCGACTCCCACGACCCTCCGCCAATCAAACTGACAGTTGCGCCCCCTCGCCATGTTTACGTTTGACCGTCGTTAGCTGTGCGTCGTTCGTAACAGTGCCCGGACAGTTCGTATACCCCCACCACTTCTTATTCGCCCGGCCACGATTCCAGCAAAAGTGCAAGCCGCAATGTTCACACCAATCCATATCCAGCGATGTTCACACATCTGGCTGTTGGCATTAGTTGGAATGGCGCCCGATTCAAACAATTGAATCGCGAGCCTCGATTCAGTGATGCCAGATTAGGGGAAGTTGCTCGAAAAATCTCCCCTCTCTCCATGCCTGTTTCGAGCGGCGCGTGAGGAGAAGCGGGCTGGTGACACCGCCCACGGCATGGCATGCAGCGAATAGCGTAAACAGGCGCTCACAGGCGCTCTTCTAGCCGTCCGCCTATCGACTGGCTTGTTCCGATGCGCGCCAACTTTCGAAATTTTAATTAAAATAGTAAATCTAAACTAACACAAACGAACCCCAGCTGACCACCGTGCTCTCCACTGGGTTGACCACCCTGATCCGCCCGATTCATCGGCACTTTCACTTCAAATATCTCAATTGCTGACGACAATCAAAATCGCTTACTAAACAACGATCAAATCTTTGATTACGTATTTTGCTCGCCCCAGCTGATTCAATCTATCCCGCGATTTCGGTGTCAAAGTGACTGTCTCAAAAATATGCCTACAATCCGGTTGTGGTATACATAACATATATGGAGCTATTGACGATATGCTGGATGCATACTAACATCGATCGATTTTCGCTACGCGGCCCAGTTGTACAGCAACAGATAAATCACATTCAACGGTAAACCAGATCGCTTCGAGCGCAGTAATTATTGCAAATAATAAGGCTATAATTTGCAGTCTCTCCATGTTTGAATAATCAAAAATGATTTTGTGATAACAGATCGTTAATTGGGTTAAACTTTCAATTCGATTTTTGGCGCCCATAAAGTCACCGACACTAGCGACGCCGTGTGCGCTGGCATGCAAGTAGCGGACCCGAGAGAGACATTTGATTGGCTCGTGTCGGCTTTAAAAAAAGATGGCGCCAAGGTCAACGATACTAGCGACGCCGTGTGTGCTTGCACGCAAGTAGCAAACCCGAGGCAGACGTTTGATTCGCTCGTGGCACCAAGGTCACCGATACTAACGACGCCGTGCGTTAAAAATAGGTTCTTGGATGGGCGGGGACTGTTGGAGTAATCTTGCGCTCGCGCGAGCTGTGGGCAGGGCCAACATCTGCGAAGAGGAGCTGGAAGGGGCATCAAATCGGGAAAAAATCTCGGCATCTGTCAAGACTAGTGGCCTCAACCAATTTCCGACGCGATTTTTCTAACAAAGTTTTGGGTTATTTGCGTTCACCTTCCATAGCAGTAATTTTTTTTTTTCATAGTTTTTTTCATAATTTTTCAATTTTCCGTAACAATAATAAACTTGTGTATAGTGTCAAGTGTTTTATAGTTTTAAGTTCACGTTACTCAGAGCGGCAAAATTCAGTTGTGAAAAAATTAAAAACATCGTAAATAACCAATGTATAAATAACAAAATTCGACGATAATAAATAACAATATATATACTATTTTTGTCTTCAATTATTTATCAATGGTATTATTTTATTTATAATTAACGGCAATCAGATGTATAACTCACATTTATATATACGACGCTTTTATCTGGAATTTCCATCCTTGGAAATTGCCGCCATCGAACTTCGGCACATTTCCTCTCGACAGATCGTCCGACATCGCCCTCACCGACGCCTTCTATCACTCGCGTTCTCGAAAATTCGACTTTTCAAAAAAATGGGCCCATAACCTGTTGCGATAAGTTCAGGAAGCAGCCTGAGATTGTTTGATCGGAGAAGGAAAAAAGGGATCTTGGCGAATAAACAAGTACACGTGATTATATATATATATAAGGATATAGTTTTTATTGAGTAGTTCTTTACGTGCCTCTGACTTTGGTCACGACAAAGCGAAGACTGAAAGCAGCGCTTCTCGAACGCCGTTTTCTCGTGGGCACGCGTCGAAGCTTCGGGCCATGGCGGGGCTGCGCGCGCATGCGAGACCATGGTTACAAGCACGCTAGTCATACCCAACAGTCAGTAATACTGATGACGAGTTCAAAATAACGATGTTTTCCATCGATTATAAATACGAGGAGTGGTTACGTCCAATGAAGTTTAAAAATGACGTTACAAAGCTTTCCATGATCGTGACCATGATAGCTACGGTCATACGTGACAAAATGTCATACGCAACGTTTGAATTAATGTTGCGGAGTATAAAATTAATGACCATAAATAGCAGCTTGCCTGGTACAACAAAACAACTTTGGAAGGTGTTAAAAAGAAATGACGAAGCAACGACTATGCCTCACCTTTATTGTCAAAAATGCAACGGATACCTCGGTATTGGCAAAATCCCTCAACAGTCATGTGCGTGTGGCAAGTGTGGGCCGACAAGCGATAACACATCAATGTATTTTATCCAAGTTAAAATAGAACCTCAACTCAATCAACTATTGTCAGACCCAAAAATTGTTCGATCTCTTAACTACCGTTTCGACCGTAAGCAGCAAAATCCCGACAACATAGAAGATATCTTCGACAGTGATAAGTATCGAGAAGAATGTTTGGAAAGTGGCTTCTTAAATTATATGTATAATTTTTCGTTTACGTTATTCACGGATGGCTGCTCGGTATCGGATTCATCGAAGGCTAGTGCATGGCCCGTTTTTCTTATGATCAATGAGTTTTCACCACATGAGCGGAAACGATATGTCATACTGGCTGGCATCTGGGTAGACAGAGTACACCCGAATTTGAATCGGCTCCTTTTAACAACAATCCTAGAGATGCAGAAGTTGTATAATGTCGGAATACAATGGACGCATCCTGAAACCAGAATTTTCATCAAGAGTAAATTCAAGTTGCTGATCTGCACGGTCGATTTGGTAGCCCGAGCAATGATTTTAAACATGACTCAATTCAATGGCAGTTACGGCTGTACTTTTTGCTACGCGAAAGGAGAATCTGTATCCGTCGGCAAAAAAGGAGGACACCAATCGTGTATACACCGTCGACGGAATCGTCTCAATTCGAACAAACAACGAAATTAGACAAGATATGAGGGAAGCATACGATATCGGCAGTGCCAGACGGCGCGATCCACGGTGTGAAAGGATTGTCGGTATTATCTGCTTTAGAGGAATTCGATTTTGAATCCGGCATGGTAGTCGACGGTATGCATAACGTATACATGGGTGTTGTAAAAGAACACACCAAGTTGTTACTAGATGGGAAAGCTACGGACGATTGGTATGTCGGCTGTCCTGGCAATATTTGTGAAATTGATTAGAGACTGACACGATTACGACCACCAAACGGAATCTCAAGAATGCCGAGAAGTATTGATGACCGGAAGCTGTGGAAAGCATCTGAATGACGTAATTGGGCCATTTTTTACGCTTTGCCTTGTTTAGATGGGATAATTGCCGATGATGATTTCGCTCTACTGTCAATGCTGTCCTCTGCTGTACATATATTGAACAGTGATAGCATCCGAGGTACTGACGAACTGAATATAGCCGAAAACCTTCTGCAGCGTTATGTAATTGGGTACTGTAACGCTATTTCTTTGTTACTTAATTTTATAGGGTCTCGAGCACGTAAAGAAATGTTTTTACACGGGCAATAGGTAAAAGTAGGGTTTATTTTCTTTCAATCGATGCAATTACAGACAATATTAATTTTGTTTTTCGTGCCTTCGCTCGTTACGCCGGAGAAATTTGAAAGATCTGCGCGCTCTCTGTCGAATACGTTTCGCGTACAGTTTGCCGTGCTTCGTTTTCACGGGCTTTTCGCGCTTACTCTCGTATATCGTCGCTCGCTCCCGTGTGACAGTACGCCCGGCAGCGATATCCCTCTGTATGCTCGGCGGAGCTTGCGCGCGCGTGCTCTCGACGCCGTACGGTGCCGCCCTCAGATACCCCGGCGATCAATCACTCGATAACGGTCGATATCGATGGCTCTCCCCTCCTCGCGGGAGCTTGCGCTGCGGGTCACGCGTGACGCGGGGCGCTTTTGGCGTGCTATGGGGCGTCGCGAACCGCCCGTGGGTGACGGGCAAATTTGACAGTCGCCAAGATGGCGGAAACTACGTCGGGTTAGATCCTCGTCGCTCGTGCCTCTCTACCGGAAATTGTGTTTTTCTTGTGTTCTGGCCGTCTTTCCGGGATTTCTCTTGTTGTTTTTGGGGTTTCTCTGCGTTTTTCTTTGTCGATTTCCCGAATTTGGGGTTTTGTCGGCTGTTTCGAACCCTGCAACAGAAAAATCACGTTCTCGCCGGTCTGCGCCTGCGAGGCGATGTTGTGACAGCTCGGTGTCGTTGTTTTAATTCTCAACGGTCGGTGGCCGAGTGGCTGTCTCGTGATGCGACACCGGATTTTGTTTTAATTTTCTCTTTTTCCACCCTCGCGTCTCGTGATTAAAGAATCCCTCCCGCTGCCCACGGTTTCTCCGTTCGTTTTCTGAAAAAGACGAAGAAAGAAATTTGGACTTTGTCCGGCATGCGTGTGGCTCCGGTGGATCTCTTGGCCCCCTTGGCTTTTCGAATCTCCGTTTGTTCTCGTAATGCTCGTGCTTCGTTGATCGTCGAATCCCCGATGTTTCCCTCTCTGTTTCCTCCTTGGGTTTTCTAGTTGGCTGCTGGTTGCTGGCTGCTCGCTGGAGATCCTGAGGCTGTGAACTGAGAAAATCTGATCCTTCGCTCTTCCGGGTGCGACTTTTTATACCCAGCTGGGAGCCTCCCTCTCTTTTCTCTTTCAGCGTGGCGCATGCGTGTCCTCCTTGGTCCTGTTCCTTTTTCTTTTTACAGGTACAACCGTCATCTGGTGGTCATATCGGTGGACCCAGCGCGGCTGCGCGTCGCCGTTACTCGATTTACATGGGGTGGGGTGGGCTCGGCATGGCTTTGCATAGCCGATACCGTTACAGTACCAAACCAGATACGGAAAAACAAACACGTCTTATAATGTCCATCTTTTAACTCATCTGACAGGTTCGGTTCGAAATTGGGGTCCTTTCTAGACACACTCGGCGTTCCCATTCGAATCGTGGAACAAAAAAATTATCGATAAAATCGATACGAACACGATTTTGGATGTCACGATTTATTCAAAAGTTTCATCAACGAACCAAGCATATCAATGAAAACGAAGAAAAACATCAACATGATTCTGACCGCTGGCTTAAAAAGGCATAAGCGATATACCACTGTGAATGGCATGTCAATGGAACCGTCCACATTCAAAACTATTGGAAAAGTTATAACGCGACGGCCAGAAGAATGGGAATCGGAAATTTTGACCTCTGCAGGCTATGAGCCAAAAATTGTAGGTTTTTGTAAAAGTGCAATATCAAACGGTGCCCATTACAGGATTCGTAACTATCGGCAAAAAACGAAGTTTTGCAATACATACGTCCATTGGAAAGACAATAATTATGGAGAGATCTTGAGAATAGTCAGTTTCGATCAGAATGATGATACCGTACTCGGGTTTTTCGTAAAACTCATGTACAATAACGGGTCTGCTTTTGGAACGTGTCACATCGCAAATGTCGAGATTTCGGAGAAAATAATATTTTTACGTATTGACGATGCAACACCAAATCCGGCAATTTTTATTGACACAAATGACCAACGCCGAATCATTAAACTCCCGAACATCTGGGAAACTGATTAGGCAAATTCTACAGAGGGTATACGTGCCGACACGACCGACTATTATGAAAAAATACACCGGGAAAAATGACGAAAATGAATTATGAAACATTTTACACGAAAATCGAAAATATAATAAAAATAAAAATAAATGTTACTATTATATTGTGCTTTGAGACGAAATACCTCTCCCCTCTCGCCCACAAAAAGAAATTTGGAGCAAGGTGATATTTTTGCACACCATCGAGAAAGCACCAAGGATCGGTGTCGTTTCAGGTGCGAAAACGGTGTTTTCCGGGGGCTTTTTAGGTGGCAGCAAATAAAAGACACTGCACTTCGAGGAACACGATTCGTGATTTCTCAGTGCTTTTTTGTGCGGGTGGCACCGAAGAAGCACCGCACGTGTATGGGTCCAACACCATAATTTTCGGTGCTTTTTCGGTGATTTGACCAAAATTTCGGTGATTTAAACGTTAGAAAAGCACGCAGTGCTCAACGGTGCTTTTTCAGTAGCCGGCCATTGATCTTTCGGTGTTTTTTTCGGTGACCGAACCTGCTAGGGTATCAAGGCGCAGTTACAACAATTTAAACATTGCAGCATTCCGAGCCACAACCATCGAAAACCTGGCAATATCTTATGATCCCAGCTAAGAATCAATGTCCGCAACCGTCAACTTCGATAGTCTCGACTCATTGGTAGAATCCCTAACAGCAGCAACTCACTCGGCGCTGGACAATCATGCACCGCTTCGAACTTTCGTCATCAAAAAACCACCAGCACCATGGGTGACCGACGCGCTCAAGAACAAAATACGTCATCGCGCCTCACTATTCAAACGAGCCAAGCGTACGGGGAACGTGATCGACTACGAAATTTACCGGCACTACAGAAACGAGCTGACGAAAGTCATCAAGACAGCGAAGGAGACGTACACTCTGAACAGATTATCGAGAATTTCAGATCCAGCAAGAATGTGGAAGGAGCTAGCTACACTCGGTCTCGTTCGACCAACTAAAGTATCTCCTCTAAATTTCTTCAATCTTGAAGATCTAAATATATATTTCGCCTCGATTTCGCTATCCGCACCCGCTTGTTCCGTTGATGAATTAATAACCATCGCATCGCATCGCAATAAACGATATTCAGACATTCGAACTGATCCATGTGACCCCTGGAATTGTAGAAAAACTCGTCGAGTCGCTACCCGTTAAATCTCTCTCCACCGGACCGGATGGGATAACTCTGTTTACGCTTAAATTGATCACACCGCTCATCGCAGAACGTCTCGCTCGCTTATTCAACCTATGAATCGACTATTCATACTTTCCCTCGGCGTGGAAAAGAGCACATATCAGGCCTCTCGCAAAAGTGCCAACACCTCGCGCTCTAACGGATACGCGACCCATCGCAAATCTAAACGAATTATCAAAAGTATTCGAACGCATGATTCTCGCACAGCTTACCACCTTCTTGACCACGAACAGAATACTAGACCCACGACAATCCGGGTACAGAGCCAGTTTCAGTACGTAAACGGCTTTATTCCGCATCGGTGACGATATTCGTAAAGCAGCCGACAATAAGCGTCTCACATTACTTATCTTATTTGACTTCAGTAAGGCTTTTGACACGGTGTGCCACAAACTACTACTCACAAAGCTCCGTAGCATTGGATTTCGTCTCCCGCTCTGAAGTGGGTCCTCTCCTACTTAACTGGTCGATCTCAGGCAGTTGTGAATAGTGAGGGGGCTAGTTCAGGGTGGAGTCACACGACTTCAGGCGTCCCACAGGGGTCAGTGCTCGGTCCAATTCTTTTTTCAATGTTCATAAATGACATAGCATCCCGGCTAACGTTCTCGAAGCATATTACCTTCGCAGATGATACACAGATTTATCTCGAATGTGCCCCAAATCAGCTCGATCTAGGACTGAGACGCTTGAACTCCGACGCTCAGGCTAGATTTAACTGCGCAACTGAGAACAAACTTACGCTAAATTCGTCCAAATCAAATGTCATGATACTGGGCAGCAACCCATATGTAAGGTCACTATATTACGCTAGTCTTCCCATGGTCATCGTGAATCGCGACAACATTCTTACGTGAATTCAGCAAGAAACCTGGGGGTGATGATCCAATCGAATCTCTCATGGGACAGCCATATCGCACTCATATCTCAGAAAGTAAACCTTACCCTGCACAAGCTAAAATTTCACAAGAATTCTCTACCACGCGATTTGCGAGCCCTCCTAGTCAATACACTCATTTTTCCTCGCATCGATTACTGTTGCCTAGTGTATAACGATCTGACCGGCGAACTCAACACGAAATTACACCGTTTAGCGAACATAACCATTCGATTTGTTCTCGATCTCAGAAGGGACGAACACGTGACTCCCCATAGACTCAGGTTGGGGTGGTTATCGGTCCGCAGTCGGCGACAGTATTTCCTCGGAATACAGACCTATAAAATAGTATATCTCGAGGCCCTAACCTACCTGAAAGAACTATTCACCAGATTAGAACCCGACAGAGTGCGAGTAACACGACACTTAACACCGTCGACAATATTCAAAATACCGAATTACCGCACCGAGATATACCGCGGATCATTCCACCTCGCTGAAATTCACTTTTGGCACATCTTACTCCCGCATATCACCACAGCTAGCTCGCTTGGGGTGTTTGAAAAGTTATTATTCGCGCATCTGAAATCGAAAGAGTCGGAAGAATCGAATCTGACCTAAGACCTGAGAGCATCAGCGAGAGAAACGCGATTTCGCTGTTTAATCGCTATTCTTTCTCGAATTCATTCATTTTTTTTTGTACTCATTTCTGCGAAAATCTCTATTGCGATTGTTATGTTTATTCTATTTTTAATCTTGTTATATTATACCTTATCATATTCTATTTACATTTAAGTTAGGGTGGGGCTCGAAGTTCAGAATGAGCAATGTTTAGAAAGGCCAAAATTTCGAACGCGCCCTTTTATCTTTCGAGCTTTCCCACGCGTAAATTATGAAAGTTAGAGATATGGCGTCGCGGACTTTTTTATAGGAAATTTATTTCTCTACAATATTGTTTATGTGAACTTTTTGTCTATATAGCGTTGTTTATCCAGCGTTTGGACAGAAACAAACAAAACGATAAGAAAATCGATGCATTTTTACCTTCCCGTCCAAACGCTGGATAAACAACGCTATATAGACAAAAAGTTCACATAAACAATATTGTAGAGAAATAAATTTCCTATAAAAAAGTCCGCGACGGCATATCTCTAACTTTCATAATTTACGCGTGGGAAAGCTCGAAAGGTAGGCGTTCGGAAGGCTACAACGCGATTCGAAATTTTGACCATTCGAAACAATTTCATTCTACGCCGCGACCATTCGTAACATTGTCGTTCGAAGCATCGCGCGTTCGAAATTTTGGCCTTTCTGAACATTGCTCATTCTGAACTTCGAGCCCCACCCAAAAAAATATTAGCAACCCGACTGCCACTCCAATTTTATGAAAAAAGTTCATCGACTTCGTTAAAGTATCTGGAGAAAAAATGTCATTTAAATGAAAAGAGGGAGAATAGCAGTTACCTCTTGATTAAAAAAAAAGTGGCGGGGAAAGGGGGAGAAGGGGTCTAAAAAATCTAAAGAATATTATTGTATCGTTTGGATTCGACGACATCGCTAATTTTTTTGTTTCAGATTTTTTAGACCCCTTTTCTTTTTTTTTATCGAGAGGTAACTGCAATTTTCCCCCTTTTCATTGGGACGACAATTTTTCGCTCATACTTAATCGAAATTGAAGAACTTTTTTTATAAAATTGGAGTGGCAGCCGGATTGCTAATATTTTATTTATTTTGTTTCAATTTTTTCATCAAGAGGTAACTGCAATTTAATAATAATAATAATAATAATAATAATAATAATAATAATAATGGAGATGATGATGATCATGATCATAATAAAGATGATTATCATCATCATCATCATTAATCTCATTATAAACCACTTATTCCTCTACAAAATGGTTTCAATATTTCAGGACGGAAATTCGAATATGCGGGTGCAATTCGGGACCGATCCACCACCCCCCGGGATAGACGATCCGTCCCAGCAACCGTTCGGAAGGGTACCACCGGCGGGGTTCGGTCTGGGACTCACGGGGTGGCATCATTATGGTGCACGACGGACTGTCCACCAGATCCACGGCCCGTGGGTACCCGGAACCTTTCATTCCCCGCCAGTACAGGCATACTCTAATTTCAGCGGTGAGTACATATTTTTTTCATTCATCTGGGAATCATAAGTTCGCAGACAAATTGATAAATAAAACTTTGTTTCAGTTGCCAACCTCCGCATCACTGGAAGCCCCCAGATGCCGCCGCATAACGGATGGCAGCGCGAGGCCCCACCGCCGCCAGAGGAAGCGCCGCCGCCTTCGGATGGAGCGCCGCCGCCGTCAGGAGGACCGCCGCCGTCGTCAGCGGGAGCGCCACCTCCGTTAAGTACTGGTGTTGCCAATTCGCGTAAGTACTATTTTTATGTCAATACCTCAGTTTAGTATAGTACTAGGCCGTACTACGAAAATAAAATTTGTTTATTTCTCTGGCGACTGGTGAGACATGGACATACAAAACTCACGGATGATTTGTATCTTTTAGGTCCGAGGAACCGTAGAAGGCGTGCTGGCCGTTGGGTCCGGGAGCGCCGTCAGCGAGCGCATATTACGACCACGTTGCGCGCAGCATTCATGCTTTGTTTTGGGTGAATAATGGCCGTTAAAAAACATAACAACAAAATAAAGAAATAATAATGATAATATAATTTTTGGTCTGTCAACTTCTTTCTTTTTAACTGTTAAATTTTAATTCTAATTCTGATTCTAATTTCAATTCTAATTCTAATACTAAGTCTATTTTCTACTTCTAATTCTGATTCTAATACTAATTCTAATTCTAATTCTCATTCTGCCCCCCCTCCTACTCCTACCAGCCCCTTTTTCTTTTGACGCTACACGTGTGGAAGACGCATGCTCAAACAGCATACGACGAGATCCCCTACTGAGATACGGAATTGTATCTGTAAGACAGTATTTGAAATGAAAAACTATTTTAGGTTTTTAAAACGAAAATACACTCTGTATTTCAGTGCGGATAAAATACAAAATGGAAAAATATTTTAGAGCTTAGGCCAGACGAAATACAAAATGAGTCAGTATTTTATATTTCAATGCGGACAAAATACAAAATGGACATGTATTTTGTATTTTAGGTCGGACAAAATACGAAATGGACAAGTATTTTATATTTTAGGTCGGATAAAATACAAAATGGACAAGTATTTTGAATTTTAGTCTAGACAAAATACAAAATGGACGAGTATTCTGTATTTTAGGTCGAGCAAAATACAAAATGGACAAGTATTTTGTATTTTAGGCTAGACAAAATACAAAATGGACAAGTATTTTGTATTTTAGGTCAGACAAAATACAAAATAGAAAAGTACTTTGTATTTTAGGCCAGACAAAATACAAAATGGAAAAGTATTTTGTATTTTAGGCCAGACAAAATACAAGATGGGCAAGTATTTTGTATTTTAGGTCGGACAAAATACAAAATCGACGAATATTTTGTATTTTAGGTCAGACAAAATACAAATTGGAAAAGTATTTTGTATTTTAGGCCAGACAAAATACAAAGTGGACAAGTATTTTGTATTTTACTCCGGACAAAATACAAAACAGACGAAGATTTTGAATTTTAACCTGTATTTTAAGTGAATTTCCATTCAAAATGTGCCCATCCCTGGTTCTCAGTTTGACCGAAAATGAAGAAAGTGCGTAGCAGAGCGTATTGTGGTTAATCTCACTCGTCGAAAGTACGAGACGATTCACGCTAGCCAGCTCGGCACAAAATTTTGATTGGTTGGTTCGTTTTATTGGGTGCTGGCTCAGGTCACCGCTCCAGAGCGGCGCTGACCATACGGCCATGGACATTAAGATGATGGAAGACAAAAATTCTCTCCCTCTCGCTCGCTCCGCTGCGAGCGCCGATGGCGCTGTCTCTCTCGCACTCGAATAGGTCTTCCATCACCTTAAGAAGTGAAGATAGAAATCTATCTTGTAGAATCTGAAAGCGGAAACATAAAAGACGAGCGGGGCGCCCTCGCCGTTAAAAAAAACCACACACGCACACACACACAGTATTTGTTATACATGTATATACAAAGACAAAAGAGGGAGATTGATTGATTGATTGATGTAGTTTATTATGCCCCAGTAAGTACTATTGGGCAAATTTGGAGGCTTACAAGATTTAACAAAATAACAAAATAAAGTAGTAAATTTCGCGGATTACCGCGATTTGACAAGATAAAACAATTGAAATAAAAATAAAAATAAAAATAAAAATCATAAATTTCGCAGTTTGCGGAGAATCAACGAGGGTATAACAAAATGAAATTAATAGATTTTGCAAATTAAGCATTTTAACAAAGTATGAGGTATAAGGTATTGTAACGGTAGCCGTTACATCGAGCCCCAAAGCCCCACCCCAAGCCTCGACGCGCATGCGTACGAGGCTCAGCATCCACCAGCAAACAACATCCGTCAGCGACACCTGGAACAAAAAGAGGAAATAGGATCCGGCGGGTGGCGGGAGAAAAACATAAAAAATGGACCAATGACGGATAAGAACGGTGTCGTCAATCCACCCTAGCCAATCGCTGCTCGTGCTGATGGCGTCATGCTGAAAAATGAAAAGAGAGGGAAGCTCCCGGTGGGGTATAAAAAACCACCACCGGAGGAGCCGATCATCAGATTTTCTCTGTTCACAGCCCCGGGATCGCCAGCCAGCAACCAGCAACCAGCAGCCGACCAGGAGAAACCGAGGAGGGAACGAGAGGAAAGCATCGGTTTGGACGAGCAACGGCGCCCGGGCATCACGAAAACGAACGGAGACACGAGAAGTCGAGGAGGCCGAGAGATCCACCGGAGCCACCCGCATGCCGGACAAAGTCCGAATTTCTTTTTCGTATTTTCCAGACGAAACTAAACAGAAACCGGGGGCAACGGGAGGGAAACTCCACAACACGGCGCGACGGCAACGAGAGGAGAAAGAAGTGAAAACGAGACAGCCACCGGCCGTTGACGCATCGAAACGTCGGCACCGAGCTGTCACAACAACGCCGCGCATGCGCAGACCGGCGATCACGAGATTTTATCGTTGTGGTGTCCCGGACTACCGAAAAATCCCCTAAACCCGATCGATCGACGGGAAAAAACGCGGAAAAAACGCCGAAGACGAGAAAACACCCGGGAAGAACTCCCAATTCCGAGAAAAACGCCAACTTCCGGTATAGGCGCACGGACGACGAGGATCCGACGCGACACAGCCCACGCCACAGTGGCCAGGGGGGCAAAACTCCAATGGTGCCAGCGAGGTTCGAGTTACGCCGGAGCCGACTAGGCGATGGCGCTGCTGGGCATACTCTGTCTCATTCGCACACTATTTCTATCTCTCTCTGTCTCACACTAGCGCCCAGTGACGTCACGAATCAAGCTCGATGGTATAAGTATATGGCTCATTGGAAATGTAATAATATTCAGCATAGAATAAAATATGACATGTTACGGGGTACTTGATTTATTTTGGAAATAAAACAATATTCATGTATTTATTACATAGATAATTATTATATTCAATTACACACACATATATATATATACATACACGATGAAAACTTTTCATTTTCGGTGAATAGTCAATATACATGTAATACTTACAACACACAATTAATATTTATCATTGAGAATGAAATTGAACACAATAACTTTTCTGTTTCAGTGACACAAATTGATGAATATTGCAATAAAACAAAAGCCGATATCACATTTGTATGATTGACAAATGTGATATCGGTGGCGTCACATAACCTAGTTCAATGTTATCGTCGAAAATATTAACGGAACTTACATTAATTATGTATTCCTATAAAATAATTTATTTTCTAGACACAATAGATGAAAACTTTAGGTCCCGTATTCGTTCAAAACTTATGGGTGTTAGAAATTTGCAAAATAACAAATAATAAACACTTGTATAACCAAACGAAACACCAGTAAAATGGATGAAAACACGGCGAAAACAGCGGTTGTCGGGCGGGTCGCGGTAACAAATGAGTGCGACTGAAACAGCAACACAGTGCGAGTGCGACAGAGTATGCCCAGCAGCGCCATCGCCTAGTCGGCTCCGGCGTAACTCGAACCTCGCTGGCACCATTGGAGTTTTGCCCCCCTGACAGTGGCGACTGTCGAATCCGCTCGTCACCCACGGGCAGTTACCGCGACGTCCGATATCACGACGAAAGCGCCCCGCGCCACGCGTGACCCGTGTCGAAAGCTCCAGCGAGGAGGGGATAGCCGCCGAGACCGAGCGTGACACACCGCATCGACGAAGGCGCCCCGCGTTACGCGTGACCCGCCGCGCAAGCTCCCGCGAGGAGGGGAGAGCCAGCGAGATCGACCGCCATCGATTGATTGATCAAGGAGGTACCGGAGGGCAGCACCGTACGGCGTCGAGAGCACGCGCGCGCAAGCTCCGCCGAGCGTATCGAGAGGCATCTCTGCCGGGAATACGAACTCACGTAAGCGCGCGGCGATATTACGAGAGTAAGCGCGAAAAGCCCGTGTGCACGAAGCACGGCGAATTGTATGCGAACAATATCCGAAAGAGAGCGCGACGATCGCTCGAATTCCTACGGCGTAACGTATGAATGCGAGGAGAACGGAATAATTGTATGCAACTTTATGATTTTTTTGAAGAATAAACCCTACTTTTACCTATTGCCCGCGTAAAAACATTTCTTTCGTGCTCAAGACCCTATAAAAAATTAAGTAACAAAGAAATAGCGTTACAGTATAAGGTATAATATAACGAAGTATAACGAATAGAGTAGTAAATCTTGAGTTCACAGCGATTTAACGTAATGAAATAAAATGAACATAGTGAATTTCGCAATTTACAGAGATTCAACAAAAATAAATATAACAATATTAAAATAGTAGATTTTCCGGTTTACCACGATTAACAATTAAAACTAACTAAGGATATAAATGGTAAATGCTTGTCGCGATACAGGCAGTCCTCGATTCGATATAGCCAATGTATTACGGTGTTAAACGTAACTTAAGGGTGGGTCTCGAAGTTTCGAATTTTCAATGTTTCGAAAGCTCGTGGGTTCGAATTTTTTTTATTCGAATTTTAATTTATCGAAAAATCAAATCTCCGAATTTTTTTATTTCGACTGGTCATGTAACGGATTTAAAAAAATTCGAACGATCAAATGTCCGACCGGTCACTATATCGAAATCTCAACGATTCGAAAATAAATGTTCCGACTCGCCAATGTTTCGAATGGTCAATCCTTCGACGGATCAAAAGTTCGACAACGTATATATAGGTATAGTAGCGTAGCAGCTCGTTCAACCGCTTGAAGATTGCAGCTCCGCTATCTTCACGCCCCTATACCTATATGTATACGTTTCGAACTTTTGGTCCGTCGAAACATTGAATCGTCGAAACATTGGCGAGTCGAATCCGTGACTCGTCGAAAAATTGCGCTTTCGATACATTGCATTTCGATTTTTTTTTTTTCGGGAATTTTATTTGTACATGTACAAATGCAAAAACCATGTTCAAATAAAATAAATCGATATTTAAGCCGAAAAAACATCAAGATATCAAATTTTTCATAAGAATAATTTATCTTTAATTGATTTTTAAAAAACCAAAATTATTATTTTTAGTAGTTTCGAAAAATAAAAATGGAAGAATCAACGATAAGCAAAAAAGATCCCATTCTGAATTTATATAGAAACTTGATTTTTTCAAGCACAGGATACATGAAAAAAATTCATCTATTTAAAAAATATTGCTCAGTCTGATTTCTCTTATTTTTCACTCTTTTAATTTTTCTAAGGGGGATGGGGGGCGGGGGGTAAATTTAAAAAAAAATCGAGAGATGTCTTCGGGTTACTCCGAAGTGAATGAAAAATTGCCGACCATTTTTAAAAGGGCGAGGATTTGATCTGTTCGAATTGAGCCGGCTTTCCCCATATATATATATATATATATATATATATATATATATATATATATATATATATATATATATATATATATATATATATATATATATATATTGTAACGAGAAATATGTTTTTTTTAATTAAACGAATCATTCCCGCTCCTCTCGCCGCGACGACACCGACAGGTCCACGGTCATCATAGGGAAATTAGAAAATTTACTAATCAAATTGTTTTTTTTTAATTTTTTTTTCATGTAAAATTGTAATCGTCTCGAGCGGGACGATGTGTCCGAGCCGTATATATTCCTCGGGAGGCACAGAGTGTGCGACGGAGAAAGAGAGAGAGAGTTGCCCGCCCGCCAGCGCCGTCAATACCCCTCAACACGACGTTCCGCGGGGGAAAACTTCTCCGCCGTGAAGACGTTACGGATTGTAGATAATGTATGCGAGGACCCGCGAAGATAGGGGCACAGGGGGGGTCAGAGTTGGTCGCCTGTTACCCCTCCTGACCGCGTAACCTAGGACGGTAGGGGTATGAGGCACGAGCCACCGGTTACCGAAATATTCGGGGCTGTATTGGGGAAGTCGTTGCGACGAGTGGATCGAGAGAGAGAGATTACCGTACCGGAAAATTACCGTATCGAAGTTGAGAAAAGAAAAGCGTTATCCTTACCGTCAATTTGAAATTATCGAGAGGAGAATAATAGATAGAAGGAGGATGGATAAAGAAGGAAAAGTCGATCAGTTGTACCGGTGAGTCTCGTACACTTGCATTTCCCGTCTCGGGACGAATGTTATTAAAAATTATTGTGTTTTTTTTTATACCGTTGCGACGACCGTTTAACCGCGTGGTCGAATGTACCGAATAATTCCGCGGACGCATGGGTTTGTCGGCTAGAAAATTTCCCATACAGCCAATTTAATATATCGTGCATTGCCGTTTCTTTTTTTTTGTGTGAGTCGAGTCGATGGGATTTATTGGTACAATTAATAATTTTTTTTTGCGAAGCAGTCACCGAGTGGTTGAGAATCGCATAGTTTTTTTTGTAAATTCTTTCGTTTAATCTTTTTGCGAAGCCGTCACCGAGTGGTTGAGGATCGCATAATTTTGGGTAAATTCTTTTTCTTTTAATAAATAATTTTGTGACACCGGCACCGATCGGTTGAGGGTCACGCTGCATTCTTTTTTTTCGTTTGTTCCCGATGAGTCCCTCGTTACCCGACTCTCGCGACGCCGGCACCGAATCGGTCGCGGGTCGCGCCGTAATTTGTTTTTTTTTTTTTCGTGTCTTAATAATTCGGCAATCACTTGTTCATTTTATTCGAATACGAAACTTCCGGGATTGCGCGGGGACGTGCGACGATCAGAGTGTGCGTGTGTGTTGAGTGTGAGAGGGCCGCGATAAATTTTCTTATTTAATTTATTTTTATATTTTGTTTTGTTGTGATTTTATATCTTTCTTTTTTTTGTATTTTATTTTGTATTTATTCGCGGTGGACCGAGTAGCCGCACCCGGGGAGAGTGTGAGTGTAGTTTTTTTATTGTATAATTTTTTTCTTGTGTGGTGATTGAGTGTGTGCGAGCATAGATCGTCGCACCTGTACCGCGGGCGAGAGCGAGACGTGAGCGGAGGGTGCGTGTGAGAAAGAGGGTGAGAGAGAGAGAGAGAGAGAGAGAGAGAGAGAGAGAGAGAGAGAGAGAGAGTGAAAGAGTGAGAGAGTGAGAGAGTGAGAGGGAAAGAGAGAGACTAATTTTTCTTATTGTTTTTTTGTTGTTTTATTTGGTGTTACTTTTTTTTTGTTCATCAAAAAAAAATTCAAAATTATATTTTTTTTGTTGTCGATTGTTTTTTTTTATTTTACACGACCAATTCTTAACGAACCCTGCCACTCTATCAAGGGCAAGACTGCGGCGAAGCCAGGCAACCCAGCTCGATCCCGATATTTTCTCCGGTGCATTCGCACCTGGCGCCCAATAAAATAAAAGGAGAAAATATCGGAGATCTATAGCTTTGTGCGCGACGAAAAATCGCGTTACAAAATTGGCGCCCAACGTGGGGCAACTGAAATCGGTCGTGTGAATAGCTAATTTGAAAAAAAAAAAAAAAAAAATTTTTTTTTTACAATTTCCGTCTTAACGTTTTATTTTATTTTTTTGGTCCCGATATATAATTTTTAATTGTTTAAATATTTCATAAATTCAAAATTTTTTTCTCTCGCTCGGGTGTGATTGAGTTTTGCGTGAGAGTGTATGTGGTGTGTCGTGCGCGCGGGGGGGAGAAGGGCGGCAAGCGCGCCAGCCTCACCGTGCCGCGCGAGCCAGTGGCCTCGCTCTGTGTTTACGTTTTTTTGTTGTTGTCTTGTCCGCCGAACAGAAATTCAACCGTTTTCGTCCAACATAAGAATCGATTTTACTTACCATTACGAACGAAATATTCATTCGGCTAAATATTTGTTGAAAATTTTTTTTTTAAATTCTGTGGCCCGTTATATTGAGTCCCGTCATCGCTTCCCGCACTGTTCCCGTTGCTACCGGTAATAGCTTAAAGGGGCGACCCACGTATTGTCTCTCGTGTGAATAAAATTTTTTTTTCTCACTTTGATTTTTTAACACGAACTTTTGTTTAAATTTTAACTCTTTTGACTTTTTTTTTTTGAAATTTTTTTTGCTTTTGACTTTTCTTATATAAGAATTTTTTTTTCTTTCCATTTTAACCCTTTTGACTTTTTTAAAAATTATTTTTTTTTCAACTTTTGACTTTTGAATTTTTAATCTTGGATTGTTTTTTTTTTGGGTTCTAAATTTTGACATTTTTTGTAACAATTGACTTTTGGATTTTATAGGTCCCTTTGAAGGGGGAATTTTTAACCTTTTGACCTTTTGTTTTATCAAATTTATTCTCCCTTTAAATGAGCTCATGTGCGGAGCAATGGTCCGATGGATCAGCAACAGGGCTGACACGCCGCGGACCCGGGTTCGATTCCCGGTCACTACCATGCAAATTTTTCGGCGGGTTCCAGAGCGAGGACCGGTTCTCTCGAGAACCCGGGGTTCGTTTTCGGAGCGTGGTGCTGGGAAAGTGTATAGTGCTTCCAATTGTGTAAACACCGTGGTTCGGATTCCACGTAAAACAGTAGGACCCGGATACATTGCATTGCCTGGCTAAAAACCGAAAGACTGCAGAGCATGTCTACGAGGGCTCAGCTTGGCTCGCGACCAGATTTACGAATCAATTCTTCGACGCGTGTTCGAAGTCATTTGGCCAGGTACCAATCGTCCAGATGTACCCATTTTTAAGCGATTCGAAGGAAATTGGCAACACTGGATTTAAAATCGTTCGAAATTGGCGTTGACGTTAAAGGGATAAAAGATATCATTGGTGACGAACTGAATGAAGCCCGTGATTTTATGGATGACCAATTTCGGGTATTAACGATTTTGAAGTAAATAAAAATAAAATTATAGTAAATTGATCGTTTTAACAATGGATGCTAGTCAATGTTGGATTTTTCAATCTTTACCTACATCATCCACTAGCTGATTATAAACAGTTCCTAGAACTGGCGTACATGTTCTTGGGAGGTGTCCCGCTTGTAGAATTTAGTTGCGTCCGACACGCATTATTCGAATTAATATTTTTTCAAATGTATTTGGTTCATTGAGTCAGATACGACTAGTTGACGCAATATATTTCCGATTGTCTCGTGTCTGAGGCGCCTTATCAATTGCATCGTACCACCAAAAGTCATTATTCGAACACGCATCATCCGACAGGTTCTATGTTTATTTGTAATGACTCAATGAAATTAAATATAAAATTGTATCATCCGCAAAAACCACGCTCAACAGTTGTATCGGCCTGAGATAAATACATTCGATACATAAACATCACGCAGCGCCTGACCGTTCTTCAATCCCAAACTCATAATTTAAATACACAATAGAATTAGAAATGTATGATTTTGGGATTTTTTCCTTCACTTGTGCTATGAGACCTTCCACCATGCCAAATTTAAAAAGTCTATGTCAACCAACCGGAAGTATATCGCTATAAATGTATAAAGCGCATAGCATACGACGAGATTCCCGACCCAGACCCGGGATTCACACTGTATGGTAGTATTTTGAATGAAAACGTATTTTGGGTTTACAAAATGGAAATGTATTTCGAATTTCAGGCCGGACAAAATACAAAATCGACAAGTATTTTGTATTTGAGGCTGAAAAAAAAATACAAAATGGACAAGTATTTTGTATTTTGATCAGAGCAAAAATGTATTTTGCATTTCAGGCCGAGTAAAATACAAAATGGGCAAGTATTTTGTATTTTCGGCCAGACAAAATACAAAATGGACAAGTATTTTGTATTTTAGGTCGAGCAAAATACAAAGTGGACAAGTATTTTGTATTTTAGGCTAGACAAAATACAAAATGGACAAGTATTTTGTATTTTAGGTCGGACAAAATACAAAATAGAAAAGTATTTTGTATTTTAGGCCAGACAAAATACAAAATGAACAAGTATTTTGTATTTTAGACCAGACAAAATACAAAATGGGCAAGTATTTTGTATTTTAGGCCGGACAAAATACAAAATGGACAAGTATTTTGTATTTTCGGCCAGACAAAATATAAAATGGGCAAGTATTTTGTATTTTAGGTCGCACAAAATAAAAAATGGATAAGTATTTTGTATTTTAAGCCAGACAAAATACGAATGGAAAAGTATTTTGTATTTCAGCTCGGACAAAATACAAAACGGAAAAGTATTTTGTATTTTTTTTCTCTTTAAATAGATTATGCCCATCCCTGCTGAGAACCATAATAAGCCCCCTGGTCTCTAGTCTTCTTGGTAGAGAGATCTCCAGTGAGGTCTGTCGCCGTGGGTCACCCTCGGCGAGCGTTGTGGCCACCGTCGACTTGCGCCGTCTAGCGGGAATGTTTGGCAAATACGACGAAGTCGTCGCGCTCTGACGTCACCTCAGCTTGTAACGGGTGGGACGCGCGACTCTGGACAACCCCTCGATCTGTTGCCGCGTTACGATGGCTCTTCGTTCTCCTACAGCGATATTCAAGCGTTTCGTAATGTTTGTCACTGTCGTAATGTATGGAGTTGACGGTTTTCGATGTGTTCGTGTCCAACGCAGTCATGCAATCCTCCCGTCCAGACAGTGGGCAATTCGCTATGTGCATTTGCTAGTGGAATATTTTTAAATGACTGTCAGCGATCGCGGTGTTCAAAATCCGTATTTGGGGCAGGTGTTTTCTCAGGAGTCGGATAAGTAAAACACGCGTTAGTTACAATCATTCAAATTTAATCGGTGATGGGTGTGAAGGTGATTTATATATAGTGAAGACTATTTTATTCTCCCTTTTATTTGCACCACAGTAAGTAGTTTAACACTTTCTTATTGAGCCACACAAGTGACGCCTTGCAAGCCGTAACAATTATAGCCCTACTTTTTGTCGACTTGTGTTCTTGCAGAACCCGTCATGGAAGAACATGTAGCTGTCACAACGTGTCGACAAGGGTTGATCTACGAAAGAAAATCTTTATCAATAACTTAAGAAAACATGTTATAGGTTAGATTTTGTTACTTTCGCAACAGTATTCTTTTAACGAAAGTTTCTATACAGAATAAATGTTTTTCGATCAACAATGTTCTGATGATACTTATTTCCGATTTAACCTGATAAGGATGCTGTGTAACATTTGTTTGTCGAATGACACTTGCATTTATTATCCCGGATGCACCGGCGTTTCTCGACTCTTGCACACGATCAACGTGGCAAGAAGCTAATGCGTTCCCTTTTTTTTAGATTTCAGAATTAAATGCAACGTCGAACGTTAGAGCCTGAAATCGAGTTTTAAGAATGACATCCATTTTATCAACTCCCTGTGAAGAAATTGCATCAAATATGTTATTTATTGTGTATTCAGTATGTGTTACTTTTTGGTACCGTAAAAACAGTAGACCACAGCAAACGACACAGGCGTCACCTTACCGCGCGTTCAGTGACCTAAATTCATATTTGCGTTAGTTTGAAAATGTTTACGTCCATAACGATGAAATTTATACATTAATTTCTACATTTTTTTTCGCAACGATTTATGAGTATAGATTTATGCTCCGATCAATCAGATATTTGTTAAAAATTATTTTCTTTTTCGGTCTCATTGCACGTAATGATTTTCAGCCTCCCTCAATGCCGACTTCTGCCACCGTAGCGCTAGTGGCTGCGTGCAGTTACGAAATACCCGACTATTCGTTGATAGTGTTCCCGAGTTGAGAAACCATCCTCACTCTCCATATACGTTCCGGAGCGGAAAACAAAAAATGTGTATCATGCAGCCTTGAATTGAATACAATCATTGTTCGATTTTTTTTTAGATTCCAATAAAACGAATAGAATACAATTAAATTAATACTCGATTTTCTTCTATTTCCGCCAAATAATGGACGGAACGAAGTTCGTCGGGTCAGCTACTCTTCCATACGAATGGTGGATGAATTATGATCACTGAATTAATTCGATCTTTTTTTCATAAAAAAATTCCAGCATTATGTAATTGCATCAATATTAATTAATGTCATTGCAATTAGTTTTCAGAATTCTGACCTTGAGAAAACGAGTTCAATGGTTAAGAATAATAACCAACGACGGTCAGTACTATGCGAAAATATATGCTATCGTGTATTGTCGTATATTCCATCACTGGTAGTGAAATGTGTTCGTTATCATGTAAAATGCAATGAAATTGAGATGCTTAGCTAACAATGATAACTGAACACATCTGCACTTCTCACGCATCATACGCAAAGCAATTGATATAGTTACGCTGGATATTCAATCCATATCCTTCTCACAAATGAAACCATGAAACCTCTTTTTTTCATCAACAATTGCGCTAATCATGGTTGGTTATTGTAACGTCGTCCATTATTCTAAGCGCCTTTCCACTCTATGCAAGACTCGTCATTTTTGTGCTTTTAGGATGCGTCATTCACAATAAACGTGAAGAATTGATA
This sequence comes from Diplazon laetatorius, assembly GCA_963662125.1. Lineage (NCBI taxonomy): Eukaryota > Metazoa > Arthropoda > Insecta > Hymenoptera > Ichneumonidae > Diplazon > Diplazon laetatorius. The sequence goes on along the minus strand of OY759165.1, from coordinate 7,336,312 downwards.
GATAAAAATTACCTGTATCAATAATTTTTCTTAATCGTGGGTAATAATATTTTGTTCGTGATGTAGCTCATTCATGAGCTGCTGTTTTGGGTCTATTTTTCACAGCAACTCATAGTGAAAATCGTTATTTTTTCAAGAGTTATATTTTCAAAGTTATGCAGTTCGGACCGTTTTCCTTGAGAAAGGCCACTTCCTGATCCTGACGATGCTGCTGCTTATGTTGCATTAAGTTCTAAAGGATCGTAATCAGGTGAACGATTACGGGAAAATATATTTTGCTATGTGCAGATATACAGGAATTACTTACTTACATAACGTGTTATTAATATCGGTGATAAATAACCTGCATGCAATTCTGAATGGAGCCAGGCTTACGTAACCTCCAACCGTATCACAGAATTACGATACGACTTACTTCTCATTTCAATAATTGTTCGTTGAAATATCTTCATTCTATCGAAAGGATAAAGAATCGTTTGAAAAGAATGTTTAAAACTTTTCATCTCACTTTACCCCACAAACTATACGTTTCGAACAATTCGTCATCAGTTTTATAATATATCATACGTGGTTTCTGGTTAATTCTTCAACAGTACCGCGAACTGTCACATTCAATCGTTTTTATTTCGGTGCTCGTTCTATATCTGTATCGCTCTTAGCTGATCTTGTCAAGCAGGCTGGCTGGTCTTCAGTTACCGTCACCACTATCGGTGAGGAATTTTTGGAAAACATGGGAGAATGTCAAGACTGAGATGATAGCAATGAGACAGCGAATAGTCGCGTCTCATCTGACAGGCCATGACTGCTAAAGGGTGCGACAGCTCTGAAATCGTTTTCGGCAAAAAAAAAAAGACGAAACACGATTTTAATCATATTTAATCATACAGCAATAATTTGATATCTCCCGTATAACAACACCTAATATTGGTTTTGGTCTGAATGGAAATATATTTAAAAAATAACGCTTCAAACTGTTATCAAACATTTATGAATGACGCTCCGAATCTTCAAAAATCCGTCCGAAGTTGGGTTTAACGTAGTATATCAGTAAACGACGACTTGTTGAACCCTATCTTTTTTTACAACTTAACTAAAGAGCGTATTTTTCTGCATTTTTTGGTAGAAAAAAAAGGGCACTTCATCGTATAGTTTTCGAGATATTAGTTGTTAAAGTTTGGCAAATTAACATGGGCGGTATAGGACCATGGGTCGGTACGGCCAGAATCAATAAGATTACGAGCAACCTAGTCGTGCAAGCCCATAAAAAAAACCTACCGCGGGAAACATCATGTAATTTTGAACATCATTGAAAAATTTTACGATGATTCATCGTATAGTTATTATGTATTTGTTAGTTAAAGTTTGAAATTCGGTTCCCGGGAACTGATTTGTGACGTCACGCCGTTTTACAGCGACGTGACAATGCAGCGGTACGGCAAGTGGAGAGAGATGTCCAGTGATGTCGACGGAGGCGACGCGTAGTGTGAAAGCTATACACTACACGTCTGCTTCGCGCGGCTTTTCTAGCTGTGCCACCCTGTCACTTTGTCGGTGATAATGTATTCTGACCAGACATTCTGCGGCTTTTTTATGTCAATCCAACACCGATTTATCAATGAATTTGCCTTTTTCTCGAATTTGGTCGATACTTAACACAACTTCTGAAACTCCATAATAATTTCAAAATCAGCCGCCATCGAAAACTGGGTATTATGGGACGTCACGTCAGTGGTACCACTCTCATAAAAGTGCGGCGTAGCAACGTCTCAAGCTGCATTTCGGCACGTTATCATAGTAATGAAAATCAATGTATAATCATTATAATCGGCGAAACGATTTTTTTTATTCAAAAACATTCATTAATAATCTAATTGAGACTAATTTTTCGTCATAATTTATTGATTTTAACCATCATGAAGTATTCGGTCGATAGCGTTCAGGGAGTGGTATCGGTTGAAGAGCAAGTCAAGCGCTCTACATAACGCAAAGTAATCGATTGATTGTGAGCGGAATATAACAAATTCTCCGGTGCAATTAGTAGCTGATGGTCTATTTTACCATCGTGTATATAATTGTAATGCATTTTTTTAGTTTGAAGCTTTCTATACAGAGGCGAAATATACACATAGTCGCCTACTTGAGTTCAGCCCACAACTGATATACTATAGCTTGAAGCGATTCTGTTTCCTGTAGTGATACTGCAGGGTCGCGTCTCGAGAAAAGGCCGGTAAGGTAGGTAAATAGGTACTTGTCTCGAGACGCTACCCCGTCTCTTGATACTTCATGAAATTTTCTCAGCTTTCGTGAAAAAAAAATATTTAAACATTTTTCCAAGTCGGAGTGGCCGTAAAACAGCTTTTTTTAAGTATCGAGTTCGATTTTAATAGATTTCCAAGGGTCGGAAGGAAAAACGGATACCTTTTTCGAACAGCTGAGACAATTTCACGTACAAAGAAGATTTTCAATATATTTTTTTATCAGCGCAATAACGAGAACAAAATACTTGATAAAAAATTAACAAACGAAAAAAACTGATAAGTACCTTAATTGACAATTGCCCAAAACAAAAGACAAAATAATCTGGAAAAAAATAGGGCATTTTTTAAAATTGTTTTTCAGTGTACCCTCAAAGCTGCATAAATTTATATAGATCCCAGATGTCGATGTCCAAAGTTGTCCGATAATTGGCGTTTTGGCGTCATATACCGGGTGTCCCATTTTAATCTTACACCTGATTTATCTCGAAAAATACTATTCCGATCAAGTATTCAGTATAATAAAACTTAAAGCGTTCCAAGGAGGACGTGCAAAAAAATGTTCTTTCTTGGTCCAAAAATCAAAATGGCGGTGTTAAGGTGGCTGACATGTTTTTTTTTAAAGGGAACCATGCTTTTTTCTTTCCACCAACATTTTTTTCATATCAAAACTAACAACTTTTGTAGGAATTTTCTTTTGTAAAATCCATAATTTGTAGGTTGGAACAACATTTTCGACTATTTCATCTGAACGCAATATGCGGTCGACGATTGAGTGGTCAAGATAAACGTCCATTGGCCTCCAAGGTCACCTTATCTTACCTCTTCTGATTTTTCCACACACTTACACTTGGGATGTTGAGGATTTTCCTCGTTGTGGTACATCCTGGATAGCGCTAGGATGGTCAAAAATTGTGTTCTAACCTGTAAGTTATGGACTTTATCGAAAAACATTTTCTACAAAAGTTGTTAGTTTCGAATTAACATCATTTTTGGTGGAAAGAAAAACGCATGATTCGATTTGAAAAAAACATGTGAGCCACCTCAACACCGCCAATTTGAACTTTAGATAAAAATGAAATTTTTATTGTATGTCCGCCTTCGAACCCTTCAAGTTTTATCATAGTCAATACTCGATCGGAGTAGTATTTTTCGAGATAAATCAGGTGTAAGATTAAAATAGGACACCCAGTATAGATAACCCTGATTGTTGATTCATCTGTATCCGGGAGACTGTGCTCGGCAAGTAAATTTCTTTATGTCACGCTGTCCGTAAAAGTGCGGTTTTACGCTCACTACGTTCGCTTCAAACCGCATTTACGGACCTTGTGACATAAAAATTCGTACGGCACGCGCACGAAAAACGTTTTCTGGACTCGTGTGATTGCAATACTCGCCTTCGGCTCGTTCTGCAAACTCACACTCGTCAGAAAAAAAAATTTCGTACCAGTGTCATAATATACTATTATCGGCAAAGGTTGAAACTTCGAAAATTTTGAATTGTTATAATTTGAGATTCGCTTGGCCGATCTTCACGGAATTTTTACGGTTACATGATACCTACTCTATACTCGTACAGAATTAAGAATCGACTGATTGAAGGCTCTAATAGTAATCAGAGTTACAAAGATGATTTTTTTCAAAAAATTCGAAAATATAAGATCCGAACTTATTATTAGATTCAGGTTAAATGCATTAATCAATTCCGTGGTCATAACTGTATATATGTGGAGATTTATTTTTTTACGAATATCTCAAAAGTTAAGGACAGTCCACAGTGACATTTCTTGGTCAGATTACAAAGCGTTGTCAAATCCGAGTGGATGCGTCATTGTTACAAAAATTAAACATGACATGGAAATTAAAAGGCACCAAATGTGTGCAAAACTTGAGGACTGTAGCTTAAGGTAGTATCCCACAAATTGTAAGAGCCAAAGCAAGCCTAAGATATACCATCTCCTGATTGATGCACGTAGTACTTTGATGTGACAACGTCGGGTGTTATGATGTCGATTAGTGAGAGAAAGAGAGAGAGAGAGAGAGAGAGAGAGAGAGAGAGAGAGAGAGAGAGAGAGAAAGAGAAGATGGGAAACAAACGCGCAACGATGCCATGTCTACTGGATCACGACCAACTCCTCATATAAACTGTATTTTCCCAATCTTTATTTACTTATTATTATCATCGAAGTCTCCTGATCTCTACTGTCAAGTGCCCAAAATGTTCTCCGAATATTCAAGTTGCAGCTCAAGTGTTTTCATTAAAATCTGACGAGGATTTTTTGTATTATATCAAATTGAGCGTGATACTCCCATAAGGCTCCGTGTTAAACGTGTGGAAAATAAAAGTGTCGATATCTTTTTTCTCGCGCTCCGGAAAGCCATCAAAATTTAACCGAACCTTTTTCTCATCAATACCTATAAGTATGCCAAGTTTCACGATAATCTGACGAGGAACTCTCTAATGGAGGGTGCTACCTTAAACTGGTTGTAGCTTCTCGAGTTATAGCCGTTTGAATTATCGTGGGTCGGTCCACACATGCACACACACATACGCACACACACACACCCACATCCGGAAATCATTGGGAAATATAATTTCTGGAGGTTTTCAAGTCATTTAGAAGATAACATGACATGAAAATCACGATGAAAATTTTTCGTACCGTCACACATCGATTTCTCGACGAAAACGAAAACGAAAACGAAAAAAAAAAAAAAAATACACAAATTCATATCGATTGCCGCGTCTTTCTCGATGCCGTTGCCTGAAAAATGCCCCTCCGTTATACACTGGTGCAATTTCGACGTAGAGCGGTGGTGGAGAGGCCACCTCCCCGATATCGAGCGGGTAACCCGCGACATGAGGCGCTTGCCCGGTTAGCTGCGCGCGCGCTCATGCTATTTTCCTTCTCCTGTCCTACTTCTTGGCTCGCTTTATCGTTCCAAATCCCCGTGTTACAATACCCCCAGTGTCGGGTGTCAGTGTTCGGGCTTACGACGAAATTTCGATTGTTCCTCCTTCGAAATATAGTTTTGTCAAGTATGCAAATATGTACGACGGAGGTAAGGGTGGAGGCAATAATCACGAATTAACAAACACGAAGCGTGTGACGAGTAAAAAAAAATAACGCGACAAAAATTCAATAACGAAACGATTTAGGCATCGCGAGTAAGTCGGATTTCCAAGCGAAGACCCAGTGAGCGAATGTGTGTGTGTGTGTGTGTTCGATAGTACATCGCTGTATATATCTGTGCGCGCGATAAAAAAAAACAACATTTGAAACATAAATAAATAACCCATTTTCTGAATAATCACAACCACAAAGAGAAGATAAAAAAAAACGGAAATATAATTCGCCTTTACAGAATGAGAAGACGTAGGATATTATATCTACGAATTTGTCGATTCGCTATAACGTGTACTACGTAACGTAAATGGGGTTTTTAACGACTGCGCAGGATTCATCAGCGAGAGACTGCCCGAACGCTAAATGCTAACGTACACGAAAAATAATAAAATAGAAAAAAAAATAATGTGTTCGTCGACGTGGTCATAGTGTAAATTAAAGAAGTTTTCCCATGTACCGATCGAGTGAAAAACAACAAGTAACATGACAAGAACAACGAGATCGGAATATCGCAATGGCCGACGTGGTGGTACATTTTACAACTGGGTGCATCAATTCGTTTGGAAAATCGTTCCAAGTGTAATTATGTTGCACACGTTTTTGGCGTCATTCACGAGGGGCCACAGACCGTCGCCAAACGCTACGTCGATAATGGCGGATTTAGGCGCAACTACTTCCTCCCTGGCTAACTTACCAGTTGGCATACTTCCCAATTCAACGACACAAGTCGTATCATCAAATCCGAGCAATGTTATGATTGCAATTAACGATGGATACAATAGCACAATACATCATCATCATCATAGCAACGTCGCACATGGTATCGGTAATGGGGTCGGTAATGATGGCGTCAACAATACCGACGAAAAAGTACCGTTATTTCCACGGGATTTATTTACGATCGAGGAACGCAGACGCGGTGCCGTGTTGTTTCACATTTTCGGTGTTGTTTACATGTTCGTCGCTCTGGCAATTGTTTGCGACGAATTTTTCGTACCTTCGTTGGATGTTATTATTGAAAAGTTTCAAATTGCCGATGACGTCGCTGGAGCCACTTTCATGGCTGCAGGTGGGTCAGCACCCGAATTGTTTACCTCGATAATCGGTGTTTTTGTATCGTTTGACGACGTTGGCATTGGCACAATCGTTGGTTCGGCCGTGTTCAATATATTGTTCGTGATCGGCATGTGCGCTATATTCTCTAAGACTGTGCTTTCGCTCACGTGGTGGCCTCTATTTCGCGATTGTACGTTCTACAGCGCAAGTCTGCTCACCCTAATATACTTCTTCCGCGACAATTTCATACACTGGTACGAGGCGCTCGTACTATTTTGTTTCTATCTCGCCTATGTTAGCTTCATGAAGTGGAATCAACCGATGGAGAAGTTTGTCAAGAGAATACTTTATAGAAACAAAGTCACGAGGGTCAGATCGACTGATCAATTAATGCCATCGGTGAGTTATCCGCAACAACAAAAAAAAACACCCACCAACATTTGTATTTTTAAATTTTATCTATTAAATTGTCCGCTTTGAGGGGATCTCGAAAGTTTGTATGGTCCGCAACGAGTGCCGGAGAGAGATAGCGCCATCGGCGCTCGGGGCGGACCGAGAGAAAGAGAGAGAAGGAGCTCCAGACGTTCGGGATCGCCTTAATGAAATCTCTCTCTAGCTTGTCGCTCTAACGGGACGAGATTCGCATATAACCCTCATATATATATATATACACAATCCCATTTTATCAATTCAGGTGTGGCTCAAAAATCAGAATGAGTAATGTTCAGAAGGGCGAAAATTACGAACGCGCAACGCTTTGCATGACGAACGGTCGCAACCAACAATGAAATTGCTTCGAATCTCGTCAAAACTCCGATCGAGATTGTAGCGAACGTAAAATATTCCTAACTCCTACGAGTCCGCGCGGTTTTTCAGCATTTCCTGACTTTCAAGGCTTTCCTACGCGTGGATTATCAAAGTTAGATTCATGCCATCCCTGACGTTTTTTATAGGAAATTCAATTCTCCACAACATTGTTTATGTGAACTTTTGGTCTATATAGCCTTGTTTATCCAGCGTTTGGACAGAAAAAAAATATAACGTTAAGAAAATCGATGCATTTTTACCTTCCCGTCAAAACGCTAGTTAAACAACGCTGTATAAACAAAAAATTCACATAAACAATGTTGTAGAGAATTGAATTTTCGATAAAAAAAGTCCGTAACGGCATGTATCTATCTGTGATAATTTACGTGTGGGAAAGCTCGAAATTCAGGAAATGTTAAAAACCGCAGCGGTTTTTTATTTTTTTTTTAATTATCGCTAATTTAAAAATTAGCGTAAATCATCACAGTTAGATATTCGCCGTCACTGACTTTTTTCATAGGAAATTCGATTCTCCACAACATTGTTTATGTGAACTTTTGGTCCATGTGGCGTTGTTTATCCAGCATTCAGACGGGAAGGTAAAAATATAAGAATAAAATCAATACACGTTTTACCTTCCGCGTCCAAACGCGTTTGGAATATTGTACATTTGCTACAATCGTATTCGGAGTTTTGACGATTCGAAGCAATGTTATATTGTCCGTCGCAACCGTTCGTAACATTGTTATTCGAAGCATTAGGAGTTCGGAACTTTGGCCCTTCTGAACATTGTTCATTCCTGATTTTTAAGCCCCCCACCCGATTGAATTCATTGTGTACCCCTTAGCGACAGTTGCTTCTCGTTGCAGTTTTTTTTGTTGTGTTTTTTTTTTTCGGCCCTAGCGATGAACGTGTTGGTGCACCCATTGTTCTCGATACTCACGAGTATGCATGCTTCTATCGATCCCAGTCCTTCCTTTTTCTTTTCTATCGAACATTTGGCAGGCAAGTGGTTGAATGAAATTGCGAAACTGGATGTTAGCTGTCTGTCGTATCGAACAAGACAGAGCCCGAATTTTATGACCTTGTTCCACGCGTTTTGTCGGGTTGAATTCGAAATTCGGAACGAGCAATGTTCGGAAAGACCCTTCAGAAATGGTCGTCCTGTTTTTTAAGTTTGGGGTTACCCAAAAACCCCTCTTGATTTTATTGGAAATTTTTTCGGCCCCCCCCCCCCTAGAAAAAAAAAGAATGAAAAATGAAAGATCAGGCAGAGCGACATTTTTTAAATCGATAATTTTTTTTTCTTGTATTGTGCTCAGAAGATTGAAATTCCCATATAAATTTAGAATGGGATCTTTTTTGCTTATATTTATTTTTAGAAAATTTTTATTTTTCGAAACTATGATAATTCCGACAAACTTGAAAAATAATAATTTCAGTTGAAAAAAAAAATCATTTCTATGAAAAAATCGATATCTTGATTCTTTGAGCTTGAATGTCGATTTTTTTTTTATTGTAGTGTGAGATGGGGTTAAATCGCCAGCGGGTAAGATAACCATTTGAGGCTCATATTTGAACCAATTAATATAACGAGTAGCCGTTCATAAGGTAAGTCCTGGCCGATAATGCGCAACTTTGGTTAGACGGCCGCATCTACATTTTCACAATTTTTACAGCGGCATAAGCATTTTGAGCGATGTGAAAAAAAATGTCTGTCTTTTGATGGTTGGTCAAAGTTGTAAGAATCGGGCTTCAAAAAATTGGGCAATTCTTTTCTTGGAACAGCAATTCGTGATTAACCCGAATCCTAAAATGATTTTCCGATTTTTGCGTTTTTTTCGGATCACGTGACTTTTGCGAAAAAGGGTGTATGGGGTTAAACAACCAGGCAACCGGTGGGATAAAAAAACCACGCGTCCCTACAACGTTGAAGTGCGTGCAAGGGAATAATAATTATTTCCCTGGCAAAGACAAATATCTGCGGCAGCTGAGCGAGCTGAGAACATCTTTTAAAAGTTGTTAGGGAAATAAATAGGAACCGCCAGAACAATAGTAGCCTCTCGCCGTTCCCAAACGTGATCGTCCCAAAAGAGATGATTACGTTGAGCATAGCCAGGACCACAGCTATAAGTAATGCTGGAAATTATTTTTTCAAATCTTTCAAAAGATTTACACGAGGAGTTATGAATGATAAAAAAACATTAAAACAACAAGTTCGTATTCTAATTTGTCCCGAAACGAAAGGGTTTTATTACCCCACCGGATGGGGTAAAAAAACCACTTTGAACTTCTTTTTCAAATAGAGGTGCTCAATAATGAATAAGAGTTACATCGAAATTTGCTAGATAAATTTTGTAGCTAAAGGTTCATACTTTTAGAAAAAAAATTTATTTGGGAATATTTTGATAAATGCAGGTTGCATAGCGTGAAAAGTAAAAAAAATGGCGATTTAGCCCCATCTTACCGTACATGGGTTTGCATTTCCTCAAATCTGAACCTAGGTCGAGAAGGCACCGCGACATTTTTAAAAATGATGGATTTTTTTTCATGCATTCTGTGTTTGAAAAACTCGAGTACTGTATAAATTTAGGATGGGATCTTTTTTGCTTATATCAATTTAAAAAAAATGTTATCTCTCAAAGCTATGAAAATTCCGATAAACTTTGAAAACAATAATTTTAGTTTTTTTTTCAAACAAATAAAAATAAATCATTCTTATGAAAAAATCGAAATCTCGATTTTTTCGGCTTGAATATCGATTTTTTTATTTGTGCATATTTTTCGCATTTATAAATGTACAAACTTCATTTTTTCAAGCACCCAATCCGAAAAAAAAAATTCATCGATTTTAAACATGTCGGTCTGTCCGATTTTTCTCATATTTAGTTTTCTAAACTTTGTTCTAGGGGGTTTCCAAGAATTCAGAAATGTTTTTGGGTTACCCCAAACTGAAAAACATCAAGAGACGCGGTAGGGTCTCGAGAGAAGTACATTAACCTATTCAGTTACCTACCTTACCGGCCGCCTCTCGAGACGCGACTGCACTATTTTATTCTGTGAACCGAGCTAACTGTAACCCCACTTTGGAATGTTTTTAATAGATAGACCGCGCTATTCATCAATGTTTGATTGCAGTTTGATGCGTTATTTTTTATATTTCAATTGGAACCAACACCAGTGCGGTAGGTGCTGTTATGCAGGAGATATCGAATTATTTTCATGATTAAAATCGTGTTTTTCCGACGTTTTTTTGCCAAAATCGTTTTCAGAACTGTCGCAAACTTTTCTCCGTGGTCATAGTTTGTCAGATCAGACACGACTATTCGCTGACACGAGGACCAGCCAATCTGCCTGACGAGATCAGCTGAGAGCGATACGGATAGAGAACGAGCTTCGAAATAAAAACGATCGAATGTGAAATGTGAAAAAGTTAGGGATAAAATGGGACATTTTTGGTTCTTGCATTTTTTTATCGATAGTTGGCATTAAAAGTGATCATGAGCTAGAATGGAATGGTAGATAATCAACTTTGAAGAGGTCAAACAAAATAATCGTGATTATCCATTTCATAGCCGTTTTTCATTTTAGAAAGTGAGAATGAAATCAAAAGCATGTATATCTCGTGACTGAAAGGTTGAAATAAAAAAGGCCTGGAACATTATTTGTTGCATTTCTGGAGCCCTATTCAAAAAAACCTCATTTAATGGGGTAAGCGAAAAAAAATCGGGTACCCCTTTCCATAGAACATTTTTTTAGGGCCCTGAAATTAAAATAGTATATTACTCGGGCGGCTTCGCCGCCCTCGTGCGTGACCGCCTGCTTACCGCACTTATTGCGTATACTATTTTATGCTATCAGTGCGTAGCGAAGAGGCCGGGGGGAGGGGGTTGCTTTCGAGGGGGAAGCAACCCCCCAGGAGGGGGGTTGGGGGGGCGCAGCCCCCCCCCCACTGTAAAAAACAACATAATTAAAGTTGAAATATAAATAAATAAATGAACGCGAATGAAAACACACTTATATTTATTAATAGCTCGCACATTACATTTGGGTTATGAATATGAAGGTGAGAATATGATAAAATATAACAAAAATAAGAGAAAATGATGCTTATTTATGAATATGAATTGTAATATTTGTGCAATGGTTGAAATGAAGTGTCGCGTTTTTTTGTGCATCCAATCTTTGCAGTACATCGGATAAATCAATGTTTTCTTTATCTTCAATCGTCGTTGCCTCTGTTGTTGATGATTTTGGAGGCTGAATCATGTCATTCGATGTCAATTTTTTTTTTAATTGAACATTGTCAATTTTTGACAGTGGTGACATGCAGTCAGTTGCAGTGGTCTTAGATTTAGATTGCTCATTCTCTGGAGTCATTATCGCATTAGTTATAGTGGCACTCGTTTTTCTTTTATTATATTGCGAATCAGCCACATATGATTCGGCAATTGCAGTTGATTTCCACCCTCCGAGATCCTTCAACCCCAACACTGCGCCTCCGGCGTTTGCGTATACTGTAGCTGCAGTCCGACGAAAAGCATGGCCCGTGTAGCCATCAGCGTCAGGTAATTGCAAGAAAGCGGCAATTTTTCTCGGGATAGAACCGAGGATAGAATTTACCATCTCGATATGTTAAACACACATTTTCCGACTTGCAATTCGACGGGCGAGAGTCAAGATATTTTTTGACTATCGTATAAAATGGTTCGATGATTGAGAAGGATCTAGCCTTGCAATTTTTGGTATCGTTTTTACCGAAAGAAATTAAATAATAGTTCGATAGATCTTTAATCATATTGATGGTCAAATTATGTAACTCGTGACGACGACATGCGCCGTTGAGGCCGAAAATTAATGCCACCTGAAATTAACAAATGTAAAGAATATTATGATCATACAAAAATTGACACGATTAAAAATGCATTTATTATTCATTCTGTCAATATAATTGTTTTCAATAACACTGACCTTGAGTGGTAAATATTCATTGTCAGGTGCGAAGTTAATAAACTGACGAACTTGTTCCTCATTTAAGTCTTTTGACTTCTTTGGATCGTGCCTCTTTCCATTTTGCTTCAAGAAATTTAGCAATTGGGTGTATGAAGATATGTTGATGTTCTTATACGCAACGAGGGTTGATTTCAACATCGAGTACGTCGCCCAAAGAGAGGAGGGCTTATATATCTTTTTCAATTCACAAAAATAAGCCATGACGACTGTCTCCGATAACTGACTGATATTTTTTTTCTCTGTCCACTGTATAAATTGTTTGTAAACAATATTGTATTTTTGGATTGATTTTTCCGGTATCAAATGATTTCTAATTTCCTGCGCTGAATTCAAAATTTCTTGAGGAAGATCTTCATCACGACAATTATTGTTTTCGCCGTCAAAGCACTTTTTTTTTTGGTGGTGAACCAGCAATTGCTTCAGTGGAGAATAACAAATTTTCTTCGTCCGATGAATTTCTTATCACTTCATCCTCACTATCTGGTATAATAACATTTTTGTGATGATCCATTTCATTTTTAAGTGAATCTTGCGAGACACTACACAATACTGACGAAAAATATCATATTCGTGACAGATGAAAAAAAAGTAAAACAAAACTAAATGGAAACGGAAAAAAACAAAATAAATGAATAAATAAATAAACAAAGTTTCACACTACAGTGTGAAACCCGCCACTTACGATGCGCGGATACTCGACTGAAATCAGCTCGGTTATACGCACGGATAGCATAAAAAAAATTATCAGTTCTGTTTTGAGGTCATCAATATACATCTACATACTGAATTTCATCTCAATGGGTTAATAAATGAATAAATGAGAGGACTGTGACTTACGCAGACACAGGGAAGTGAGATTTCCCATGTTTTTCGTCAAAAACACGAAAATGCAACATCGAATAATAAATTTAACGCCGTTCACTAATTGATGCAGGTAAAATACACAAATACACAAGTCTTATTGATATTAACTTTTAAAATACATGATGATCTTCATGAAAATACGAGACAGGGAAGTGAGGCATTGTCTGACCCGAATGGGAAAGTCGGTAGTAATAGCTCGGTCACACCGGACCTATTGGTCAGTTGATCAAAATGCGAGCGCCATTACCTCAATCTTCGAGCCCCACATCTAATCGCATAATGACAGCGGCGCTTACTTTTTTTCTTTTGCGGCTGCTTTTGACGTGTTTTAGGTGGCAGGGAAGTGAGACAGCATTCGCGTTCGCTCTATTCAATGTCGAATAGTATGATCGAAATTGGAATTTTTCAAATGTTTATTTTAATCATAATAAAGTTCCACCGATTGTTACTTCGATATTAGTGGTGTTTTCGCCTAATGAAATTGTTGAACGTTATTATTTTGACTCGAGTCTTGCATTCTGAAGACGTCCCCCCACAGGGTAGTGAGAATTTCGGCTATTGGAGTTATTTTTCTCAAAGAAATATTTATTTGAGAAAACTGATTTTCAGTGCCCAGGTAGGACCTTTACTATCGATGTCAAATTAATTATTATAATTAAAAAATAAAGGAGCTACGAGCCAAGGACCATCAAAATTCCCTGATTATGAGAATCATGATATATGTTAAAACTGATGACGAATTTTCCGAAACTTATCGTTTGTGGGGTAAAGTGAGATGAAAAGTTTTAAACATCTTTTTCAAACGATTTTTTATCCTTTCGATAAAATGAAGATATTTCAACACACTTTTATTGAAATAAGAAGTGACTCGTATCGTAATTCTGTGATACGGTTGGAGGTTACGTAAACCTGGCTTCATTCAGAATTGCATGCAGGTTATTTATCACCAATATTGATAACACGTTATGTAAGTAAGTAATTCCTGTATATCTGCACACTAGCAACTAGCAAAATATATTTTCCCGTAATCGTTCACCTGATTACGATCCTTTATAACTTGGAGCAACATAAGCAGCAGCGTCATAATCAGGAAGTGGCCTTTCTCAAGGAAAACTGCTTCGAAGCATAACTTTGAAAATATAACTCTTGAAAATGTAACGATTTGCACTATGAGTTGCTGTGAAAAATAGACCCAAAACAGTAGCCCATGAATTTTTCGACCCAAATTTTTGATGTCGCATGATGAGAGCTACATTACAAACAAAATATTATTACCCAAGATGATAATCGGTGTTTTTGTTTAGTTTATCCGATCTTCACCTAGTTTTATATGTATCACACAGGTCAATGATATTCTATGATCATGGAGAAAATTGGGGTTCGATTAGTTGAAATTAACCGTAGTTAGGAGCAACGAAAATTGATTTTTCGAAGAATTTCAAATATACATAAAATCTAAACTTATCGATGGATTCGGCTCAAATGCCAATACCAAATATATGTGGGCATGTCTCGATTTGTGAATAACTACTTGTACGGACATCTCACAATTTGCGGACGCTACATTAGTGAACAACATTTTTTGACAAGGTGAAAACGCTGCACAGTGGGGCCAATCGACCGAAAAGCGGAAAAAATTCAATATCTCGAGAACGGACTGACGTATCGACCTGGGGATGGTCTCATTCGACTCGGGACAAAAAATTACATTTAGTTACCCTGTTTTGTAGCGAAATTAAGAAAAAACGGTTAATTAACGGAGAAAATAGAGTGGGGGAAAATGCTATTTGTAGGGGAAAAATCTAAAAACATCCATTTTCATAGAAAATTTCACGCTGATCATGAATATATAACCATGAAAAGACATGTAGTAGATAGTAGATAATAGATTAGTCAGTAGATAATGATGAATAAATATTAAAAAACTCTTGTTTAAAGTTCCGACAATCAAAGAAATGTTGTCCTCATCGAGTTCATAATGTTGTCGAAGAAAAACTTCCCACTTTGAATTATTCCACCGACATTCACACAGATCACGATATTTAATTGTTACCGAACTGGAACTCATAACAGCTCGCTGTAAAATCCGAGCGGATCATTAGTTAACATTTAACATTAACATAGTTAACATTTTTTTGGGTTGCACCATACATACACACAAGCACACATACATTCGGACACTCTTTCTCCAAATGTGTATTCTGGATGTTTTAGAACATTTGAAACCTACTGACATAAAGTTCTCGAAAACAAAAATTTTAGACCGTCACAAAGCTTCCTTTATGATGAAGCAAATACATTTATAATGTATGTATCTTCAGTGTGAACATACAATATCATTTTTAAAAAAATTATTTTAGTAAACAATTCGAAACTTTACGTATCTTCACTCAATTTTTTGCCGGTATTTCATTTTTATATATTTTTTCGTGTCGTTGAATTTTTTGTTTCTGTGGGTCACATGATTGGTAATGAAACTAAGAACATGTCGTAGAAATTTTCAAAGCCATTATACCTTCGTTCAAGAGCTAGAACTTCGTCAAGGTTCGAAAAAAGTGGATCGTGGAAAAACTGCTTTGAAGTTGAGGCAGTCGAGTGCGCCGCGTGGCATCTGTGCTACGCTTCAAATGATGTAACTTTAACAATTTTTTCGGAATTTCCCAATAAAAAATTTCGAATCGCATTGTAGTCTACGCACAATATTCCGAACGCCTACCAGTCGCCGCGGTTTTTAACATTTTCCGACTTGCGAAGCTTCCCCACGCGTAAATTATCACAGATAGATATATGTTGTCACTGACTTTTTTATAGAAAATTTAATTCTCTACAACATTGTTTTCTTGAACTTCTGCTCCATATTGCGTTGTTTATCCGGCGTTTGGACGGAAAAAAAATTAAACGATAGGAAATTCGATGCATTTTTACGTTCCCGTCAAAACGCTGGTTAAACAACGCTATTTAGACTAAAATATTACATGAACAATGCTGTAGAGAATTGAATTTTCTATAGAAAAGTCAGTGACGGCATATATCTAACTGTGATAATTTACGCTAATTTTTAAATTAGCGATAATTAAAAAAAATAAAAAACCGCCGCGGTTTTTAACATTTCCTGACTTCCGAGCTTTCCTTATTTACACACGTAAATTATCACAGATAGATATATGCGGTCACTGACTTTTTACAGAAAATTCAATTCTCTACAACATTGTCCATGTAAACTTTTGGTCTATATAGCGTTGTTTAACCAGCGTTTTGACGCAAAGGTAAAAATGCATCGATTTTCTTATCGTTTTATTTCTTACTGTTCAAACGCTGGTTAAACAACGCTATGTAGACCAAATGTTTACATAAACAATGTTGTGGAGGATTGAATTTCCTATAAAACAGTCAGTGATTGTATATAGGGTGTGCCACTAACTATTGCAGCCTTAAATATCTCTGTAATTATCGACTTCACAAAAAAATGTTCCCAACAAGAAATGTACCGTGCGAAACGGGTCATCAAATGCGACCGTTTTTTTTTCTTATTTCAGTGGAGGCGCTGACGCACAGTGAAAGGTCACCTCCACTTTTTCCAATAGTACGGTACATTTTTTATTCAACCATATTGTAAAGCATCGCAAACTACATGAAAAACATTAGGGGGCAGGGGGGCAAAATTGTTTAAGGTCATTTCAGATCAAAACTAGTAGTGCCTATGGTTAGTAGTGCCCATGGCTAGTAATGCCTTTCCATGTTTATTTTGTGTGTGACCCTTCACGGGCCGCACAAGTAACTTCCCGATTCGCAAGTCTAAATCTATTCGAGTTCCTTCAAATTTGGGGGGGGGGGTGAAAATTTTTCAAATTCCCATAACTTTTTTTCGGTCCTACTAAAAATAAAAAGTCGTTCACTACAAACGTTTGCACACCTAAATCTTTAAGAATGACGAAAGAAAAAATTATTTTTCCCAAGTAGGGTTCCAGAATTTTTTTTTTAAATTGCATTAATTTTTTTCCCCAAATTTCATAAAAAATTTCACAAAAAAAAAAACAGCAACAACATCACCATATTTATATTATTTCTCAGTGGCCACTTGCAAATTGCGACCCTCCAGTGTAAATTCCGTTCTTAAATTATGATTTTTGCTAAAAAACTAAAAAACTTCTTAACCGATCTGGACAAAAATCTAATCAGCTCTAAGTTCCGGCGAGACACATCGATTGCATCATCGATCATCCCGAACGCGTCATTAGTTTTGGAGAAAACGTTAACGAAAAATTGATCACATACGTACCATCGTACATACGCACACACACACACACACACAAACATTTTGCTCAAAATAGGCTCAAATGAACCCAATGACCTCGAAACGTGAAGATCTGCAAAAAAAAAACGATTTTCGATTTTCGCGGTCATCACATTAACTTCCCTATAATCGGGAAGTTAATTGGTATGGGATTGTTGAAGATAGAATTATCGACCCCCATTCCATCAAAGGGAATCTTAATGGTAGCAAGTACACCACATTCCTTCAAGAAACATTAGGTCCGTTATTGAAAGAAATACCTTTAGAAACAAGGAACAGAATGTGGTCATCAACACGATAGGTGTCCGGTACATTTTACGCTGATATCTAGAAACGGGTTGCAACAGAGATTTCCAAATCGTTGTATTGGACGCAGAGGAGCTGTATCGTGGCCAGCTCGTTCGCCAGACTTGACTTGCTTCTGTTATTTTTTCTTGTGGGGATACTTGAAAAATCTTGTTGACAAAGAACGTCTAACTTCACCTAATGATATGCGAGAGACAATTATTCGAGCATGTGATTCGATAAGTGCCGAAGTAAAAAAAAAAAAGGAGATTGTAATACTGCATTGATTCCAACAGCATTTACTTTAAACTCCTTCTATAAATAAAGTTCATTTTACATGAAAATAAAGTTAATGTCACTTTTTAATCTGAAATGACCTTGAACAAGTCTGATCCCCCAATGTGTTTTATGTAGTTTGCGATGCTTTGCAAGATGCTTAAATAAAAAAGGGTACCGTACAATTAAAAAAAGTGGAGGTGACCTTCACTGTGCGTCAGCGCCTTCAGTGAAATAAGGAAAAATGGTCGCATTAAATGACCCCTTTCACACCGTACATTTTTTTGTTTCGAACATTTTTTCTTGACGTCGATAATTGGCTAAAGGTAAAAATGTATTGATTTTCTTCAATTTTTTTATTTTCCTGTCCAAACGCTGACTGAACAACGCTATATAGACGTAAAGTTTACATGAACAATGTTGTAGAGAATTCAATTTTCTACAAAAAAAGTCCGCGACGGCATATATCTAACATTGATAGTTGGGCGGGGCTCGAAATTCAGAATAAGCAATGTTCAGAAGGACCAAAATTCCGAACGCGCAATGCTTCGAACGATAATGTTACGAACGGTCACGGCGCAGAATAAAATTTGTTTCGAATCGTCAAAATCTCGAATCGCA
Source organism: Diplazon laetatorius (assembly GCA_963662125.1). Taxonomy (NCBI): domain Eukaryota; kingdom Metazoa; phylum Arthropoda; class Insecta; order Hymenoptera; family Ichneumonidae; genus Diplazon; species Diplazon laetatorius. Next base: position 7,317,713 of record OY759165.1, on the reverse strand, counting down.
TTGTAGCCTACGTACAATATTCCGAACGCCTACCAGTCGCCGCGGTTTTTAACATTTCCCCGACTTTCGAGCTTTCCCGCGCGCATAACGAAAAATTTAATTTTTTCCAAGTGGGGATCCAGAAAAAAAAAATTTTTTATCGAAAAACCATTTTTTTCGAACGGAAAACGGAATCTCGGTTCCTACAAACAACTAAAAACGTATCTCTACGTGAATTAATCGTAAGAATCGAGTTTCGGCAAAGTTAGGGAGATGAACATTTTTCGAAGTCTCATAACTTTTTTTTTCGGTTTTGTTGCAAACGGAAATTCGTTCACATTGCACACCTAAATCTTGAAGAATGACCAAATTAAAATTTTTTTTTTCCAAATGGGGCTCCAGATTTTTTATTTTTAACTTCCCAATTATAGGAAAGTTATTGTGATGACCCCGAAAATCGAAAATCGTTTTTTTTGCAGATCTTAACGTTTCGAGGTCATTGGGTTCATTTGAGATTATTTTGAGCAAAGTGTTTCCGTGAGTGTCTGCGTATGTACGTACGTACGTATGTTATCGATTCTCCGTTAACCTTTTCTCCAAAACTAATGACGCGATCGGGATGATCGATGATGCAATCGATGTGTCTCGCCGGAACTTAGAGTTGATTAGATTTTGGTCCAATTCGGTCAAGTACCTAGTTTTTCAGTTTCTTAGCAAAAATCATAATTTAAGAACGAAATTTATACAGGAGGGTAGCAATTTGCAAATGGCCACTAAGGAAACTAGTAGTGCCCATGGTTAGTAGTGCCTATAGATAGTAATGCCTATAGCTATTCATGTTTATTTTGTGAGTGACCCTTTACGGGCCGCACAAGTAACTTCCCGATTCGCGAGTCTAAATCTAGTCGAGTTCCTTCAAATTAGGGGGGATGAACATTTTTCAAAGTCCCATTACTTTTTTTCGTTTCTGCTAAGAATGGAAATTCGTTCACTACAAACGTTTGCACACCTAAATCTTTAAGAATGACGAAAGAAAAAATTATTTTTCCCAAGTGAGGTGCCAGATTTTTTTTTTTTAATTGCATTAATTTTTTTCTCCAAATTTCATCCCTCAATCATGGTAACGAAAAAAAAAAAAAAAAAAAAAAAAACAACAACAACTACAACAACAAAAACAACACCATATTTATATTATTGCTCAGTGGCCACTTGCAAATTGCTACCCTCCAGTGTAAATTCCGTACTTAAATTATGATTTTTGCTAAAAAACTAAAAAACTACTCGACCGATCTGGACCAAAATACAATCAGCTCTAAGTTCCGGCGAGACACATCGATTGCATCATCGATCATTCCGATCGCGTCATCAGTTTTGGAGAAAACGTTAACGAAAAATTGATCACATACGTACGTACTGTAACGCTTATTTTGAGCGTCACAATGATGCCTCTAAATATCCGGCTTTTTCTGGCTAATTCCCCGACCCCTCGGCAGATATCGAGCACGTTCGTCAGGGCAACGAGAAATATTAAGAAATATTATTCATAATTTTTTATATATATTTTTTTTTATGTAACGGGGACCAAATCACGAGGTAGACGGAGACGATTGACGCGACAACCAATGGCCATGATTCCCAGTCCATTTATTCCGAGGACCAATCACATAACGAGGATTCGAAGTTGCCAATATTCGCCGACGAACACAGAATAATCGAGGATGAGCACAACGGCGATCGATGTCGATCGATCATAGTAATAGATCACGGGCGTAATTGAATGCGAATTTTGAACGGTTGGCGACAGCATCTCCCGGGCTTCGAAAATATTTTAGAAAAAGAGTGGTGGGCAAGTAGCCGGTCCGTGTAACGCGAGCAGTCGTGACGGGGCATTCTTCGCGAATCGTCGGTCCCGGCAAGTAGTTTTGGTTTTGGGGAGAAACGAGAGCATCCCAGAGGATGTCGGGACACGAGAGTTCCCGGAAATTTTGATCCCGGTTTCAACGCAACGAGTCCCGGAAATAAATGGAGGAACCAGGCCAACGAAGCCCATTGGAAAATCAGGGTAAGATTTTTCCCGTGGCAACGCCGTTCGGTCAATTTTTCGCGGATCGTATTTTCCGTTAGAGTGTCACGCGAGTTTCGTTTTTGTTTTTGGTGCGTGGACACGGCAAGTCTCGTGGCGTAAGTCGAGCAGGAATCCGTCTTAGATTCGTTTGGGTTTTGTTTTGAGTAAATCTGAGTCGTCTGTAAGCTACGTCCGAGAATTAGAAGTCGTTGAAATCGGGAGCGAATTTTTCTCCAGTTTTGTATTCGATCGTCGAGGTTACGTTGTGTGTTCCCTGTAATGCGCGTGCGCGATTGCGTCGAGTGTTTAAGATAGTAGGGTCCGCCGTAAAAGAAAACAATCCGGGTTTTAGTTTCGCGTTCGCGAAGTAGTTTGTTCTTTATGTGTTTTTTTTTTGTATGTTTTTTTTTTAACGTTTCGAATAGGGAATCGGCGCTGCGGACAGAGAAGTGGCGCGCGATTATAGTAGGGAAATTGTACTTTGTTGTCCATGAAAATCGCGAGGTGAATTATTTTATTTTTGTATTTTTTTTTTGTGAAAATAAATTCACCGTGAAAATTCCCTGAAATTTCGTAGTGTTCGTGAGTGTGTGTAATAATTTTCGTTTGTGCCGATCTCACTCAAATCCCCGCCAAAAATCACATTTTCCCGAACCGCCCCTCTACCCGTGTGATGGCTGCGGTCTAGCCAGGCAAACCCCACACGTCTCTCCAATTAACATCTTGAAAAATTATTTTCTTCCCGGTCGGGTCACGCTATAAGCGTGGCTGGCGCCCAAATATTTTTTATCAAACATCAAAATTTACCGACCGAGGAGACGTTTTGTATACGTCCCGGAAAAAGACGTTACAGTACATACGCACACACACACACACACACACACACAAACATTTTGCTCAAAATAGGCTCAAATGAACCCAATGACCTCAAAACGTGAAGATCTGCAAAAAAAACGATTTTCGATTTTCGGGGTCATCACAATAACTTCCCTATAATCGGGAAGTTAATAATATAAATATGGTGTTGTTGTTGTTTTTTTTTCTTCCCGCTACCGTGAATGAGGCATAGAATTTGGGGGAAAAAAATGCATGCAATTTAAAAAAAAAATTCTGGCACCCCACTTGAGAAAAATAATTTTTTCTTCCGTCATTCTTAAATATTCAGGTGCGCGAACGTTTGTTGTGAACGAATTTTTATTTTTAGTAGGACCGAAAAAAAGTTACATGGGACTTTGAAAAATTTTCATCCCCCCCAAATTTGAAGAAACTCGGATAGATTTGAACTCGCGAATCGGGAAGTTACTTGTGCGGCCCGTAAAGGGTCACTCACAAAATAAACATGAATAGCTATAGGCATTACTAACCATGAGCACAACTAACCATAGATACTACTAACCATGGACACTACTAGCCATGGGCACCACTAACCATGGGCACTACTAGTTTTATTTTTTTTGTTTTTTTCTGTAACACTAGTTGGATTAATGGGAAATAAAAATCATGCCGGAACTTTTTGGATTATTTTCAAACATAATCGTGATTCATTTTTATTCACGTAGTCGGGGATCATGGTAATCGTAGAAACATTTCACGCGGGGAGCGTCATAAAATAATTGTTTGCATGTTTGCAATAAAAATAAGTGAAAAAAATCAAAAAAATACGATAACAGGATTCGAACCAGCGACATCGGGCGATCGTTGGGTTAACACATTGTCCCTGCGCCATCGGCGCTTGGTGACAGTAGCCTACGTGACTAGTGGCTGGTTCATAAGCCGTGGCGACCGTGATTTTATAAAAATTAACAATAATCAACCCCTAAACGGTAACCTCGGGTCACTCTCGTGCCTTGCCCAAATGGTACGTTCTTTACCTTTTTTATTTGTTTGTTCCATTATATTGCTCAAACAAATGATCGAATCGGCAATATAGTGATTGATCCTTATACTAGGATAGTCGAAGAGATTTTATGAATTTTGCGAAATTTTTCGCAGCCCTTTACAGCACTTTTCAAAGCGCCCCAAACTCGTGACCCAACGTTACAGTGTAAAGGTAGTAAAAATGACGTTACCTATGAAGTTTTAAACTGGGGCGCCCACCATCAACAAAGCCGGGGCACGTGTCTAATTATTTTCAATGTACTATCCAACTTATGATAGTTTCATCGAAAAGTCAATGTCGCAGTTGAGGCCTTCCCCTTGTTAGTGATCTCAGAAATTTGACTATCCCAAGAGCAATTTGAATTTAGAAGAACTCCAAGGTTACGCGTTTCAGTAACATGCGGAATTGAGGCACCATTGACTGATATCTTTGGCAAATCGTCGAAGTTCAGTGGACTTGTATACGATTTGCTTCTAACAATTGATACCTTTGACTTGGTTACGTTGAGAGATAATTTGTGAGAAATAGCGAATTGCGAAATTACCATTCACGTCGTGGGCTATAAGCTTAAGACCTAGATTGAGTTGATTCAGATGGTAAGAGAGGCATATCTGGGTGTCATCTGCAAGGATCATGTGTTTAGAGAAGCGAAGGGAGGCACTGAAGTCATTGATGAATAAATAAAATACGAGTGGACCGAGCACGGAGCCTTCGGGTACTTCATAAGTGGTTGACAACCGGGTAAAGCAATTTCCTTCAGGGTCAATGACTGCTTGTGAACGTCCGGTTAGGTGGAAAAAAAAATCTATCGGAGTGCATGATCGGAAAATCCTAATTTCCTGAGCTTAACAAGGAGACGAGACGATGATGAACGGTGTCGAAAACCTTGCTAAAATCGAAAAGAACTAGGATAGTAACTTCACGATTGTCGATCGCACGATTTATACCTTGAAAAATACGTAGGAGAGCAGTCTGAGTCGAGGAAGTTTTACGGTAGCCAGACTGACGTTACTTTCAAATATTTTCGAAAATTCACTCTAATTCGTAATGTGTCTCGTATCAGACGGTGGAGCAGGAGTTTTGACTTTCGATAGCGGCCGTATAAAAACTCGTTTCCATTCGCAAGGAAAGTCATCAAAACGTAAGAGAGGTGTTGAAGAGATGAGTGAGAAATGTACCTATGAGAGGTCACGGATGGGTATTCATTCAATGAAAATGTATTTCAAATACTTTTCAAGCTAAGTGATTATGGATTTTAATGGATTTATTAATCATGTTGATTCATTGTAAAATGATAATTCACGTAAATTAGTCATAATTATTACGGAAATGTAAAAATATTCATTCATATATGATAATTAATCATAGGTGCAAATTTGCCCTTCGACTTTTCAAAACTTTCTATTTCTTCAATGAATGTATGGAATTAATCTCGAAACCATACGTTTTAGGGGTAAGAAATCCTTAGTGATCGATTGCAATCATTTGAAAAATTGAAAAATGCAATTTTTTAATCGAAAAATGGCAAAATTGAAAAAAAAATCTGAAAACCTGTTTTTTTTTTGTTTAAATGCTATTTAAATGCTAATAAAGATATCGGCATGATTCTTGCGCGAAACGAAAGATGAAGAGACATATTTTAAGGAAAAAAAAATCCAGAATAGTTGTAAGAGATTAAAGTTTTTTTCAGCCCCCCTGAAAATGAGGTCATTTTTTAGGGGGGAAAAAACGTCTAAGTCGGTAATTTCGAACGCATTTTTTGAATTTTATTTGACAAAATGGTTAAATTTTAGAAGAAATATTTTACTAGTACATAAGTAATATAAAATAGTATGAGAATACTTTAGTTGAAGCATGCACCTGACTGATGATCGTCGCAGATTCGTCGCTAGCAGGTATGACATCTCATGCGTGTGTGCTTCGCGTTGTCTTTGTCGCAAAGTGCACACCGTGCACGAGATTCATCTCGAATAATTTCTTGACCACTCACCGGTGGTGGATCCATTTTTTAAATTTTTCAAATGAGGCGCTTTACAGAAACGAGCAAGGTGCAGCTTTCCAACCATCGACTTAACTGTGGCACCATTAAGCTCTATCTCTATCGAGCCTTGCTCGGGACCCTCATCCCCACCTTTTTGCTCGATCGTACCGGTGTCGCTGACTTCATTGTCCGAGACAGCAATCTCGTCCCCACTGTCGTCGGAATTTCCATAGTTTCCATTTTCATTTTCTTCGTAGCCATCGAGCATCTCAACTAATGTCGAACTACTGCGTATCGAATATCTTTTTCGTTGTGCCATCCTGCATAAAAAATGATTATTATTATACTAAAATCGTTAATATTAGTAAATATTCAATTTCAATGATATTCCACTCGATTATGGTCTGTAAAACACGATTTCAATATCATAACAGATCTCACTGAATTTACGTTGTCACCACACTGGTGCAAATACGCACCTTTTTGACGTTCTGATGTTCGCTCTTCGTAGACAAGTTTTCGACCGGCAACGCTGGTCTGCTCGATGGAAGCACATACTCATAGACATATTTGTCGTGGAGGGGTAAGGCCGCCAGGCCACGTAGGTAAAAAGTTCTGGACGCTTGAAATTTTCGTGGGTGCAAATTTGCACCAGTGTGGTGTCTACGGGTCAAAATACCCATCTCTTGGAGAGAGGTTGAGCTTTGCTGATGGCAAATAACGGCACTAGATCAGGGGCAGATAAAAATGATAAAGAAGGTCGAATTCCTCGGGAGAAAATAAATTGAACGCAGACGGCAGAGAAGATTGTGTAAGACCAAGGGTTGGCAAGTTCACGACAGAGCTTGGAGGGTTTTCGGTGATACGAGATAATTTTTCGACATGATACTGTTCTTTAGATTTTCCAAGTTCAAGCGTCAGCTCATTCCCGAACTGTCTGTGAATAACGAGGTCCAATAGGTTTTTGGAGCGACGAGCCGCGTTACAAGGGCGACTTTGCGTGTTTTATTTAGGCTTTTGAAGGGGAGGTGAGCCATTGTTGGTTGAGTATTTTTTACTCGAAACATGAGAATCGATTGACGAGAAGATGGCATTAACGATTTTCGATAAGGTTGTATCAATGTCAGACGGCCTGCCACATGTGAAGCAATCAAGGCTAAGATTCAAGCTAACGCTAGCACAGACATTTTCATCATTAAAATGTTAATGGTTGCGTCGGACGATAATTCGGTCACGAAACGAGGGCGCTTCATAAGAATATTTGAGTTCGATACAATCATGGCCATTGATGAATGGAGATTCCGATTGATTGAACGAGATAACTTTGTTTGAGCTATCTACGGGAAATACATCAAGCCAAGAATTTAGAATGTTCTGCATGAAATGTCGAATCGGACGCGACAATTTGAAGCGAGAGAAAGGAAGCTACGGCTTTGAGGTGATTTGATTTATAACTGTTTACTAGAAGATTGCAGTTTAGATCGCCATTTGAAATAATGTTTTTATAGTTATGTGATAATTTTGAGAGCTCATTGGCATAATCACTGAGGTTCGATGCATTATTTACCTTCCCGTCAAAACGCTGGTTAAAAAATTCTATATAGACCAAAAGTTCACATAAACAATGTTGTCGAGAATTAAATTTCCTATAAAAAAAGTCGGTGACGGTATATATCAACACTACCGTCCCATATTATCAGGACACGTGCCAAGCGCGCTCGCGAAAACAACTTCTGTCTTTGAACGTCGACAACTTCGCGACAAAGAAAGTTAGACTTTTTTTGAAAGCACATTGGAAAGCGTATGAAAATTCGAATCGATCAATATTTTTAAAATAATATTTCCGTTACAGAGCACTAAGTTACCGTGTAAAAATGATTTTTTAAAAAATCTGATTTTTCGAAAATTTTATATCACGATTTCAACTCCCTGCCAGAGTCAGGATAATTTCTTTAGAAGTTTTAAATTTCTCACACGTAATCTCTGGAATCTTATCTGTGATTCAAGCCCGAAAAGTATGAAAAATCTTCACGGGTTCTTGAGTTATCGTAAAAATTGTGCAGGCATGCGTAGGCCGCGCGCGGGATTTCGATGGCACGCGTCGACGGTCGCGATCGATTGTTTCCTTGCGGAGACAGGACCGAAACGGATCATGAGTGCAACGGCGCTTGCACGGTGTACCCTTACGTGAGTATATTTAATATGTATAGAAAAATATTATTTCAATGTTAACAAACTGCTATAAATAATAACCGTAAAAATAAAAAACAAATTGTTTGGTGAATGAAACACAATTATGGACGAAAATGTACTATCCAAATTACGAAATACCTTTTTATTTGAACAAGAATAAATGAAAAAATTTATTTTAAACAATGATATATCAAAGTAATGTGATAAATATTTTTTATTTTCTTCAAATCTTCGTTTCATCGAAGTAGCCACCTTTGGCTTTGATTACCGCCTTGCAAACTGCCGGCATTCTGTTTGTCAATTTGTTTAAAGTTTCTACACTGATCTTCCTCCAAACTTCTTGAAGATTCTCCCAAAGCTGCTGGGTATTGCTCGATTGGAGCAGCCTTACCCCCATATCCAACTTGTCCCACAGTAATTCGATCGAATTACAATCCGGTGACTGCGGCGGTCATTCCATGTTTCCTAAAACTCATTCCTTCTCTTTTCGTGTTATATAATTTGTACATAGTTTCGACTTATGTCTCGGGTCGTTGTTTTGTTGGAAGACGAATTTCCCGTTGAAAAGCTCTTTTGCAGATGGCAATGCGTGCTTGCAGAGGATTTGGTGCTAGTACCCCTCTTTATTTAAAATCCCTTCAATTACCTTGAATTTTCCGGTTTTACCGTTTCCAAAACACCCCCACACCATCACGGAACCTCCCCGATCCTTAACCGTAGGAACGATACACTGAGCGTGCATGCGCTCGCCCGATTGTCGACGAACGAACACTCGTCTATTTCCCGAAAACAATTCAAATTTCGACTCATCCGTGAAGAGAACCGATTTCCATTTTTCTTCAGTCCAAGAAGAATGTTTTCTCGCCCACCGTAATCGCTTTAATTTATGGATTTTTCCTCAAAAGCGGTTTCCCTGCAGCAATTCGCGCTTTCAACCCAGCTCTCAGCAGTCTTTTTTTTATCATTGGGACACTGACTTTCGAATCATCAGGTCGAGAAGAATTAAATTCTCCACAAATTCGAGAAGCCGTTTTCTTTCGGTCCCTTTTGCTTATAAGCACAATACGCTTATCTTCTTGATCGGTCGTACACCGTTTTTTTCCGCGACCTCCTCTATTATCGACTTCTCCGGAATCTTCATACCTCTCTACTGTCCACTCCACACCTGACTTCGATGGTTTTGTTTTTTTAGCGATTTCTCGAAAACTCAATCCTTGTTCGCGTAACGTCACTATTTTGATTCTTGTGGGAGTACTAATTTCGCGTCTCGGTGCCATTGCCGTCGTATTTTGGTAACGACTGCTTATATTCGCTTCACAAGCTGTTGATATTGGAAAAAAAAACAAAAAAACGTCTCCTCGACGACCGGCATTGTCATTCATTTGTTTTTCTTTTTTCTTCGACCAATGAAAAAGTTTTCAAACTTGCTTATTAATGAATCGGATAGGTACTCAAAAGGGAAATAAGTCCTTGTTAAAATCGTGTCATTTCGAAACGAATATCTGTGGCGTGGTTGTAACACTGATGGAAATTCATTAAATTGAAAAATTTGGCTTACATGAATAGGTGAGTTGATGCTGAAGAAACAAAACAAGTGGAAACTTGCAACTTCCTCCGAATCTTCAGATGTGCACGAAATCCTTCTATAAGGGAGCACTTCTTTATTTTATTATATTTTTTTTTAATCGTTGGCTTCCTCATAAAGAAAGTTTCGTTCAATACCGAAGATTCAAAGGAAGCAAATTGCAAGTGTCAACTTGTTTTGTTTCTTCAGCATCAACTCACCTATTCACGTAAGCCAAATTTCTCAAGTTAATAAATTCTATTCAGTATTACAAGAGATTTTGCCGGAGACATTCGTTCGGAAATTTGAAAAAAATTTAGGGGATTTTAAATAAAGAGGGGTACTAGCACCAAATCCTCTGCAAGCACGCATTGCCACCTGCAAAAGAGCGTTTTCACGGAAAATTCATTATCTGACGGGACAACGATCCGAAACATAAGTCGAAACTATGTGCAAATTATATAAAACGAAAAGAGACGGAAGGAGGGGGTACGGCTGCTCCAATCGAGCAATACCCAGCAGCTTTGGGAGAATCTTCAAGAAGTTTGGAGGAAGATCAGTGTAGAAACTTTAAACAAATTGACAAACAGAATGCCGGCAGTTTGCAAGGCGGTAATCAAAGCCAAAGGTGGCTACTTCGATGAATCGAAGATTTGAAGAAAATAAAAAATATTTATCACATTACTTTAATATATCATTGTTTGAAATAAATTTTTTCATTTATTCTTGTTCAAATAAAAAGGTATTTCGTAATTTGAATAGTACATTTTCGTCCATAATTGTGTTTCATTCACCAAACAATTTGTTTTTTATTTTTACGGTTATTATTGATAGCAGTTTTTCAACATTGAAATAATATTTTTCTGTACATATTAAATATACTCACGTAAGGGTACCTCGTGCAAGCGCCGTTGCGCACTCATGATCCGTTTCGGTCCTGTCTCCGCAAGAAAACAATCGATCACGACCGTCGACGCGTGCCATCGAAATCCCGCGCGCGGCCCACGCATGCCTGCACATTTTTTACGATAACTCAAGAACCCGTGAAGATTTTCCATACTTTTTGGGCTTGAATTACAGGTATGGTTCCAGAGATTACGTGTGAGAAATTTCAAACTTCTAAAAAAATTATCCTGACTCTGACAGGGAGTTGAAATCGTGATATAAAATTTTCGAAAAATCAGATTTTTTTAAAATCATTTTTACACGGTACCTTAGTGCTCTGTAACGGAAATATTATTTAAAAAATATTGATCGATTCGAATTTTCATACGCTTTCCAATCGTGCTTTCAAAAAATTCTAACTTTCTTTGTCGCGAAGTTGTCGACGTTTAAAGACAGAAGTTGTTTTCGCGAGCGCGCTTGGCAAGTGTCCTGATAATATGGAACGGTAGTGTAACTGTAATAATTTACGCGTGGGTAAGCTCGAAAGTCAGGAAATGTTAAAGACCGCGGCGGTTTTTTATTTTTTTAAATTATCTATAATTTAAAAAACAAGGGTGCAAAGTAGAACCTTGCACATTGCTTCCTCATAAATTCGTACCGTTTTTAAATTATTGAGAGGTAGAGTAGAACCTTGGTCACGGCTTCCTTATCATATTACACATTTGCCAAAGATTCCTCTACGAGGAAGTATGTGTCGATCAATTTTGGCTTCCTTATAGAGGAAGCTTTGGCAAATGTGTAAAATCATGAGGAAGCCATGATCAAGGTTCTACTTTACATCTCAATAATTTAAAAACGGTACAAATTTATGAGGAAGCAATGTGCAAGGTTCCACTTTGCACCCTTGTTTACTTTTGTGACGTTGAGGGCTCCTTGTGAGTGTGATGTAAGTCGAAATCAATATAAATGGGGCAATTCATGTGGAATTTGAAAAATTCTAATCCCCATAGAATCTGAACGTCTTGTTCGATTTTGTCCAAATTCAATACGAAACCTCTTTTGATAAAAGTGCAACTTCGTACTAAATTTCAGCCGGATATCTAAAAAATTATGGAAGCTAGAGCAATTACATTGATTTTTGGAAAAATTTCAAAACTCCATAAAATCTGAACGTCTTGTTGGATTTTGTCCAAATTCAATACGAAACCTCTTTCGATGGTAGTGCAACTTCGTACTAAATTTCAGCCAGATATCTCAAAAATTATGGAAGCTACAGCACTTACATCGATTTTTGGAAACGCCATAAAATATGAATGGCTTGATGGATTTAGCCCAAATTCAATAGGGTATGTCTTTGGATAATAGCGCAACTTCGTATCAAATTCAAGTCCGATATCTCAGAAATTGCGCCAGTTAGAGGGTAAAGACCGTTTTTTTCACATTCAAAAATGCTTTAAAACAAAAGCAATGCGTGGATTTTTTCCAAATTCGGTATCGAGGATCTCCCTGTACTCGTAAAACATTATACTGAATTTGAGCTCGATATCTCTAAAATTGTGGGAGCTAGAGACCGAAAAAAAATTTTGAATTCTCAAAAAATGCTGTAAAAACAAACGAACTTGACAGATTTTTCCAAAAATTTAATTGTGCTATGCGCCGTGAACCCGTCACATGTGTGACAAATTTCAGCTTGATATCTCGTGCCGTTCTCAAGTTGTGAGTGTTCAACCAATGTTACACACACACATACACACACACACACACACACACACACACACACACACACACACACACACACACACACACACACACACACACACACACACACACACACACACACACACACACACACACACACACACACACACACACACACACACACACACACACACACACAACATCCGGACATTTTTTCTAAATGTTTTTTTTAGATGTTTTGAGACATACTGAACACGTTTTCATGAACATCTCGAAAAAAAAAATTTCACGAAAACAAAGCTTCCTCTCTGAGGAAGCAAAATTAGCGTAAATTATCACAGTTAGATATATGCCGTCACTGACTTTTTCCATAGGAAATTCGATTCTCAACAACATTGTTTATGTGAACTTTTGGTCTATATAGCGTTGTTCAACCAGCGTTTTGACTTTTTTTGTTTTACTTTTTTCTGTCTAAACGCTGGATAAACAATGCTCTATAGACCAAAAGTTCACATGAACAATGTTGTAGAGAATTAAATTTCCTATAAAAAAGTTAGTGCCGGCATATATCCAACTTTGATAATTTACGCGTGGGAAAGCTCGAAAGTCGGGAAAAGTTGATAACCGCGCCGGCTGGTAGGCGTTGGGCATATAATACATTCGCTACAATCTCATTCGGGATTTTTACAGTTCGGGACATTTTCATTTGAAGCATTGCGCGTTCGGGATTTCGCCCTTTCTGGACATTGCTCGTTCTGGATTTCGACCCCAACCCGATTCCATTGAGAATTGTAATATCTCTAATTTCAATGCTAATAAAGGGCTCTGGGCATGCTGGTAGCGATGGCCACCCTTCACCAGCATGATTTGGTCTGAAAATTGAAAAAATATTCGATTGGTGTTATTATGATACTGTGAATTTGTTGAAGTAAACACGAACATTAAGACGATGGACGACATCGCCGAGTGCGAAGAAGACAGCGCTAATATCGGCGCTCGATTCGGAGCGAGAGAGACGGAGAGAGTTTATGGCGTCCATCGTCAGGTGGGAGCTGAGTCACCTATAGAATTTCAAACTTTTTTTTTCGTGACACGATCAATCAAAATTAAACAAATCTATTTTTGCCTTTATCAAATACCTATACTCAGCTATCATTTTAAATTTATATGAAGCATCTGAACGCTATAACATGTGTCACAATATGTTTCACTCGTCGCAGCTTTCGGACCATACGACTCAACGGATTCTACATTCTGACGTCTCATTTTGTTCGTATCAGACTAAATTCTTGGAAATGAGTGTGGGAACTTTGGATGCGACGTGAAATAAATTTACCCATTATCCACCTGTTTATGTAAAAAAATTACAGAAATATTGATTTTTATTTACGTTATAGGTTGCTACAATGTTCAAAGAGCGTAGAATAAAAAATCTCACTTTCATCCAAGGGTGAGCTCTGTTCCGCAAAAAAATGAAACGTCAGAATTAAAAATCCGTTGGCTCGTATGGTCCGAAAGCTGCGACAAGTGAAAAAAATGTTGTGATAAATCTTACATCGTTCAGATGCTTTATATGGCTATGAAAAAATTTGAAATTATAGCTCAGTATAGGTATCTTATGAGGATAAAATCGATTCTGAATTTAGATCGATCATGTTACGAAAAAGCTTTGGCGAATGTGTAAAATGATAAGGAAGCCATAAGCAAGGTTCTACTTTAAATCACGATAATTTAAAAACGGTACAAAATTATGAGAAAGCAATGTGCAAGGTTCTACTTTGCACCCTTGTTCACTTTTGACTTTTGACTTTTGTGACGAGCACTCCTTGTGAGTGTGATGTAATTCAAAATCAATATACTTGGGGCAATTCATGTGAAATTTGAAAAATTCTAATTCGCATAAAATCTGAACGTCTTGTTGGATTTTGTCCAAATTCAATACGAAACCTCTTTCGATAATAGTGCAACTTCGTACTAAATTTCAGCCGGATATCTAAAAAAATTATGAAAGCTAGAGCACTCACATTGATTTTTGGAAAAATTTAAAAACGCCATAAAATATAAATCGCTTAATGGATTTCGTCCTCATTAAAAAAAAAATCAAATTTTTTGGGTGACTCAGCCCCGTTGAGGAAACTCAGTATCCATGGTCAGAGGAATACGACTCAATGGTTGGATAACTGGCGCTTACACTCATTCATATTAACATAATTTATTATCGATCGCATTTTGAATAACATAATCCAACTGCTTGTACTAGCGGTATATATATATATATATATATATTTATTGAACTGTGGAAAACCCTTTATAAAAGTTTCGGGTTTTCAATTGTGTTTCAGCACCATCCTAATGTAACAAATGGTAGTGAGACGAGCATGGGTGTCATGTCAGGCACTTGTGGATGTAGCGAGTCACCCATGGTCACTGATGCGGGATGTAGCAGTCGCGGCGGTAGCAGCAGCGGTCAATGCCACGATCGGGGAACCAATCACCCTGGACAGCAGCACCAGCAGCAGCACTTATCGAGGGAGAGTCACGCAAAATTCCGACACGGCCTTCTCCAACTACTGATTCACACGATCGACCCGCTACACGACGGTCAGTCACACGACGGTATATTATCCTTCAACACCATGTATTAGTTACCCGAACACCAATATATCTTCCATCACGGTTCTCTTGCTACGTTTCTTTGTCAGCACAAGCACTGTCACTATTGAAATTGAAAAATTTCATTCGTCATGTACCGCCTAACTTAAGGGATCATCCTAGTGTGACCGCCCGAAAAAGAGCAGATTTTCGCGATTTTTTTTTTGATGGTTAGGATAAACTAATCGGTCATTTTTTTGCAAATTACAGCACTAATGGAGAATACAAAATAATTTTTTTTTAAATTGATTTATTTATTTTTAACATTCTTTTTAGTTTTCCAAAATGGCGTTGAAAAAAAATCCCAAAACGGTGGCCATGTTTGCGGACGCAATTTTGATCTGAAACGAAAATTCCAAGAAGATTATTAATCCGTAGGTAAGCCTCTATGTCTCCATGGAAGCTTCTTTTTAAATGAAATTTAAAAAAATTGCGGCCGTTTGGCAAAAAAGTATCGAATTTAGCGTATTTTTTCGACGATTATTCGTAAAATAAATGGAAGATTTAAAAAAAAGAAAGCTTCCATGGAGACGTAGAGAATGACGTGAAGAATGTTCAGTCCGAATTTCGAAGGGATAGCTTGAAAACTGTTTCCTTGAGAGTGGCCACCGTTTTTTAAAACACCATCCCGAGCAAAACGCGATTGAAGTTTGGAGTGAGGAATTTTCGTATAAATCGTCTACTTACGATCAATAGGCGATGCCAGGTCCATACAAGGAACCCTACGGACCTTTTTGTTTCCTGTCGTGTAGGTCTGCTCCTCGAGCCTTTTCTATCCATCGGCACAAATTTTTAGGCGTATCCACACTGGATGTCGAAAGCGAAAACGGTTCAACGGCGGACGGACGCGTCAGGTTACGCTACAATCCTTTTTGCTAAGAAAGGCTGTAGCGACCGAAATAATTCGAATTTCGATTTGAAAATTGGTGAGAATATTTAATACAGTGTATACTATCGAATAATGAAAAGAGAAAATAATCGGTTATTAAAAAATTCCACACTAGGATTATCCCTTAAGGGAAGGGGGCTAAGGGTTTCAGCTTAAAAAAACACTTATTTTGCGATTTTTTTTTATCAATATGGATAGAGCAAATGTATTCAAACCTTTGTACATTATTAGGTATCATTTCAATAACATTTTGTATCTTTTTTATACGAAAATATCGACAAACAAGCCGGCGACAGAGCTTCTCCATGAAGGTCTTCGGAAAAAAAAATCGATTTGCGGTGTTAACTTTATCTCAGTTGAAAATTTTCTGAAATCAAATATCATTTGAATTTAGTCAAAGTATGATCAGATCCTTCCCCGTAGGTTCTCCGATTATCATTTTTCCATTTCTAAATTTTCTGGTGGTCATTCAATGTGAAGAACTACTATTTTTCATGAAAACTTCCATCATTTCGGAAGTGGAAAACCCCTTTAATGTAAAAAATAATGCTAAATTCAACGTTGGTAGGAGGTATTTTATATGTAGAAAGTGTGTACAACGTTTGAAATGAATCGGTAATGTAGTTTTTTAATGCCAGTTAACGGGGACTGTTAAAAATGGTTTTGAGAAAAACGCGTTTGAAAATTTAAAAGCTATAAAAGTGAAAACGTTTTTTTTTTTTCACTTACACTGAATCATCGATTTGAGCTCCATAGAGTTGAGACTTTCTGCAGCAGCTTCGATGCCTTCAGCCTCTTTTTTTCAAGTCTTTGCCTTATCCTGGCTTCCGGTCAGCGGCGCACTGCCTTTCTGAATGCCCGAACCTGTCGGAGCTACAGTATTAGAGGAAAGGGGACTAACTAGTCAATAACTTCGAAATTGCTCTTCTCTGCTCTGATTAACTTCAATTTTTTGAGACTATATTCTTAAAATGTTTAACGATAACAAAGACGGAAAAATCCAATTTCAAACACTTACCCCCTCCCCCTCAACGATTCGCTCCCCGTCCCGATCAGCACGAAGCTCTCAGGCAAACTCCCAGGGTAATAGCGCGAGCGATATTCAAAGAATTACTTACGAGTTGTTATTTATGTTTTTTTTATGTGATAAAATCACGGCGCTAAACAGTCAACCGCTATACATTCGTATGTGGCTCCGCTTTCAAATTTCGCTTCTCAGAATAACAGAAAAGCAGAGGGAAACAACTCACCCACCGGCTATCGACAAGGTCACCTTGAACTTTGCCGAAATGTTGAACGTTCGCGCGGTTGGACTGCGCCATAATATTTTCCGGCGTGGGATACTGCGATAACAATGCTCCCATATTGATTACCGATATTGTAGTGATCTACCCGTAACAAAATAAAGTGTACCGTGCATGCCATGCACGGATCTTTCGAAGTCCGCGGTACGTGAATACGTAATTCGGGTAACAACCAAGTTTTTACACGCTAGAGGGTAGCAGTACGGGCGTGGTGAAGACATTTCGTGGGGTGGGGAGAAAGAGGTAGTAAACGCGTGAGATTTTTCGGCAGTTAGATTTGAGAAGGAGAATAGTAAGGTTTTGGATCGCAAGGCGAACAGTTCGATCTGTAATATAGGCTCCAAGAAGACTAGAGACCAGGAGACCGAACTCCTTGCAAATTTGGTGGTGGGGGTGAGTCGAAATATAGCTGCAAGCGGTGGCGCTGCGGTCGAGGTGGTTCCGACGAATCGGTGCTATCATGCTCACCATTTGCCAAGCTGCCCTCACATACGTGTAGAGCAAGCGAACATAACCCTTGTTTGTGACGCGCTGGCATTTTATACGGAAATTGGTTGAAGCCGTAAGTTGTGATTGAAATTAATGTAATATAAAATTGTAATTAAAATGTATGATAAGAGAATTTGAAAAAATGTTCTTCCTTGATATATATGGAGAGAATAAAGAGTACTGTGAAAGTCCATGTAAACGAGGTACATATGTATCAATTGCATTTTTTTTTTAATTATTAGAGGTTTAATATTTATAATTTCCAACTAAAAACACGTTTCAAAGTGATTTTGTATATAGAAGTATGATTTATTCGCTTCGATCAAAAAATGCACTTACCTTTGGAACCCCAAACAGTTTTCTCTGACTCGAGCCACCACCGAGATATTTGCTTCCGCAATTTACCATAGAACAAGGTTTGGGCATTTTTGCACCTCATAATTATTCATGAATCACGGAGAAACAACTATTGCGAATTGTTCGGGGTTATTTTGATGTACCGTAGAGAACTAGTGGACTTCCGTCTCCTGGTCTCTAGTCTTCTTGTCCGTAATGTAGGCTCAAGATTCCAGTCAGTTGGAATTAGAATTTTGGTTACAGTATGAGTTGGATTTTTAGCGGCAAGATTGAGCGGCGTCCGATGAAGGTAAGACATCTCTATCGCCGTAAAATTCATGTGAGTGTTCGCCATGGAGACTAGAGGTAAGGAGTACAAACGACTATGGAAATCGCGGTGGAAATCTGTTCGCCGAAACGGCGAATCTACTTTTGGAGAGGATCGAACTGAAGTGAGCGATAAGTTGGTAGTCTCCATAGTTGATTGGTCTAGCCCCCCATGACGCTAACATCATCTCGGTCGTCTTCGAGGTTCAGTGGTGCTCATTTTACAGACTTTTGCGAACGTTTTTTAGCGAAATTTGCTGGGTGAGATTGTGTGGGAAGGGGTCGTGCATGTGTTCGTGATTTGTAATCAAAAAAAAAAATTTCTGAAGTGTGGGAAATTATTCGTAGTGGTCAGTGATAGTGTGTGACGGTGGGCATGGAGTGTGTGTTCACCTGACCAGTGAGGAATCTCAGATTCGCTCTTAGTGGAGGAAGAACCCACCTAGTCGATGGAGAGTTAGGACGCACTCCTTGATAAGGGTGAGAAGCGAGGTGAGAACCCACCTGGTCCGTGAAGAGTATGAATAGCCGGACCCCGTGGCAAGGATTGGGTGTTCCAACCGATGACTTATCCTATGTGCAAAAGATAGCGAGAGTTTCACTTTTCAGTAAATGAGTGAGAGAGGCTATCGACGGTCGTGATGATGATTCTGCGCGCCCACACATACAATCTGACATCTCAAAAACTCGTTGAGATTTTTCAATTCTTTTTCGACGGATCGAGAGCTGAAGTCTCAACGGTGCTTCCGGGATTTTTCCAGATTAAAAAAAAAATTTCCGAGAATCGGGGTCGGGTCGAAGTTGGGGCAGGAAATCCGGTCGAAATCGGAATTATTTTTTTGTCTTCCTCACATGATTTATCGACATACAGAAATCCGGATCCACTCGACTAGGGTTCATTCGACGCACAATTGAGTAAGCTTCGCAATGGTCTGCATAAGAAATCTGTACCTTCATTTTTAACGGAGCTACCATCTTTCAAAGTCGCGACCAGTTTTTGGTTGGGCGCGCGGTAAGTGGTCCGATACTGCGGAGCGGTAGTGTAGATTTCGAAGAGTTTAACGAAAGCTTATTTGGAGTAGCATAACTAAACACAGCTTGAGCATCGTACCTATTTTTCCTAAACCGAGGTGAAGTCGGTGCGGTAGACAGTGTAGATATATCTGAGTATCGTCAGCGAATATCATATGGTTAGAGTGAGGGAGGCAGAGCTATAACGAACTTTCGCAAATTCGTTATATATATATATATATATTATGATGATTAAATAAATACATGGAAAATCGTTCCGTGGCCAGAAATTCGAATTATTATATTTCTTTTGTTTTTTATACACGCAATAAACTTTTAACACATCACGTTATTTTGACATATTTGTCGCGAATATAGTATCAAGTCGTACACTCGTCATGACGTCATCAGGTGCACGAGAACTGATGGGGGAAAGCAGAGGCTGAGAATTATTACTATTGTTATTATGAGCCGAAGGCACCCGAGCGTTATGGCTAACGTATTTGAGGGATCATCCTAGTGTGACCCCCCGAAAAATAGCAGATGTTCGCGATTTTTTGTGTGGTTAGGATAAACTAATCGGTCTGATTTTTTTCAACAAATTACAGCACTAACGAAGAATACAAAATAATTTTTTCAAATCGATTTATTTATTTTTAACATTGTTTTTATTTTTTTTTCTTCAATAACGTTGAAAAAAAAACCCAAAACGGTGGCCATGTTTGCGGACGCAATTTTGATCTGAAACGAAAATTCCAGGGAGATTATTAATCCGTAGGAAAGCCTCTTTGTCTACATGGAAGCTTTTTTTTGAAATTTAAAAAAATAGCAGCGGTTGTTTAAAAAAGTATCGAATTTAGCCTATTTTTTCGACGATTATTCGTAAAAAAATTGTAGATTTGAAAAAAAAAAAAACTTCCATGGAGACATGGAGAATGACGTGAAGAATGTTTAGTCCAAATTTCGAAAGGGATAGCTTGAAAACTTTTCGTTTGAGAGCGGCCACCGTTTTTGAAAACATCATTCCGAGCAAAACGCGGTTAAAGTTTGGAGTGAGGAATTTTCATATAAATCGTCTACTTACGATCAATCGGCGATGCCGGTTCCATACAAGTAACCCTACGGACCTTTCTGTTTCCTGTCGTGTAGGTCTGTTCGTCGAGCCTTTTCCATGCATCGGCACAAATTTTTTAGGCGTATCCACACTGGATATCGGAAGCGAAAACGGTTCAACAGCGGGCGGACGCGCCAGGTTACGCTACCATCCTTGTTGCTAAAAAAAGTCTCTAGCGACCGAAATAATTCGAATTTCGATTTGAAAATTGGTAAGAACGTTTACTACAGTGTATACTATCGGATAATGAAAAGAAAACAAAATCGATCGACAAAAAATTTCACACTAGGATGATCCCTTAATGCACCCGATGCACAAGATACATATTCGGGCGTGCGGAAGTTTTATCCGGTGAATTATACATTATCGTTAGGTTTTTGACGCAACAGTCACGAGCTGATTTGTATAGAACATAAACTCTCCCACAGCCCCGATCGTAAAACGTTTGTCACGCCGAACAAGTAATGTACTCACCGGCAATTGGTTTAGTACACTTCTTACAAGCTGTCGGTGGCTTAGGTATCGTATTAACTAATAGACCGCGAGACGTAACAAGTGCGTGAAGCCAGCAAACCGAGAAGGTGAGGCGTTGATGTTGGTGTAGTAGCAGTAGTAGTAGTAGTAGTTTGTTTGTGGTTGGCTCTGGTTGGCGCACTGCAGCGCCTTCACCATACGGCCAATATTAGAAACTTATTACGTTTGAGCGGGTTAGTTTGAATATTTTTTATGTATTATGTAGAGTCTGCGCAATAGTTTGGCATTAACGAGATGGCAAAAGAGGAAAAGTTTTTAGAAAATTATTTTGCAATCATTAATGAATTTCATAACGGGTGAAATGATGCGGGATGATGGATGGGCGATGAGTGATTCGATGTTGTGGGGTGGGAATATTTTATTTGTTATTAAGGAGCGGATTAAGCTCGAGCGGTGATGGTCAAATCGTTGACAAGCCCAGAAAACTTGGTTCAAGTCTTTAGACTCGAAACCGCATGAACATACGGGCGAATCGTTTATGTTCTTACGAAAAAGTTCGGCAGCTAGATTGTGGTGATTGGAGCGCATTTTGCAGAATAATGTTATTGACATTCGGTCTAGTCGCTTCTTGTCAACGAACCATGGTTTATCAGATGAGCTATGAAATGATTTAAACTAAGTAACAAGTTGAATTTTCCTTCATGGGTAAGAGCTCGGTCGGTGGAAGAGCTGCATTTAGCGCGAACGATCGAGAAAAAATCCGACGCGGGGAGAAATATGTCCAGGAGAGAACCTAAAGTTTCAGCTGTTTTTGCTAGAGGTCAGCTGTTTCGTTGCCGGAGATTCTCTGTGGCTAGGAACCCAGATGAGTTGGGCAAGGCTTCAGCTGTGAAGACTGAGGAGAATTTGGAAATTATGTGCTGTAACGTCAGGTCTCTTGGAGGGCAGTAGATTGCTAAGCCTACATAGGCAGCTTCTTGTGATTTTGAAGCATCGGTATAGAAGAAAACTGTATTTTCCGGAAGATGATCGTACACCCTGAGAAACTCTGAATCTGACTCTCGGGCCTCCTGCAGCAATCTCACCGAAGCGATGTCGATATCAGATTCCACGAAAGACAGATAGGGCGCTAGATTAAATATAGGCGGATAGTTAAATGGAGCAATATCTTCTTTAACTTTTTTCAGTTTTTGGAAAGCTTTAACTAAGGGAAGATCGAAACGATTCCAATACTCATCGTATCTGTGTAAAGAAGAAATCAGGTACGGGAGGGAAGCTAAAAGAGGATGCCACGAAGTGGAAAATGTTTTTAGGATGAATTTATCAGCAAGAAGTTGGATGCGGAAGCGTAAATGTGGTTCTTCAGCTTCAGCCAATACCACATTATTGGGGGTGGAATTTCTGAACCCGAGTGCGAGTCGTAAAGCTCTTCTTTGAATAACTTTGATTTTAGCGAAAATCGAGTGTTCTTGAATTGGGAGAACCACGGCTCCATACTCTATTAAGCTGCGGATCAGAGCTCTGTAGATAGTAACGAGAGGAGATGGATCTGCGCCCCACCAGGTGGAGCGGAGGCTTGAATACTTGGAGCCAATATTATTTACATGGGGTTTCCATGTAAGACGATTGTCGAGGGCGAGCCCTAGACATTTTATTTGCGAACTAGCTCGAATTCTAGTGTTGTCGATGATGATTGAAAGTTGGAGGGGGTTAAATGATTTTTGCGAAAAAAACAACGAGGTTTGATTTGGTAGGTTCAATGGACAATCCTTTATTTAAGGGAAATGATGTTGCCTATACTGTCTTCTAGTGAGCATAGGGACGAATGGACGTTTGAAGATCGTGAGTAGATGACGATGTCGTCCGCGAATTGCAGTCAACGACTGTTGGGATCCAGCATCGACTCTAATTTGTTGGTATAGAGGATGTATAGCAGAGGGCTCGGAATACATCCCTGGGGGACGCCTTTGAAAGCAAGGAATGGACCATGAGTTTGATAATCGATTTTGAAATATGTATTTCTACTACTAGTAAGGTTGAAGATAAATTTGCAGTACGACCAGGGGAGAACCATGTCTCTCAGACAATGAGCGGGAATGCCAGGGTCAACGTTGTCGAATGCTCCGGAGATGTCCAGGAAGGCACAAGACGTAAACTGTTTGTTTGCGAAACCACAGTAAATTTCATAAGTGAGTATAGAGAGATTGTCAGCACAAGGTCTGTTTTTGCGGAATCCGAACTGAGAAGGTGAGAGGTAAAGACCTTTTCCAAGCCATTGAGTGAGGCGGCGCTGTAAAATCCGTTCCGCAAGCTTCAAAAGGCCCGATGCTAACGAAATCGATGTAAATTTGTCTGAATTGGGTTTGGGAATGAAAAATATAGCGAAATTATGCCATTCTTCAGGAAAAAGTCCTAACTTGAAGATGCTGTTGTATGTATTAAACAAGACGCACGGGTTGATTGTGGTAGGTTACGGATAACGTTGTTATCAATTTTGTCCGGTCCAGGAGTCGCTTTAGGCTTGGGAAGAGTGATTGCATGATCGAGTTCCGCCATGGTGAATGGTGAACACAATTTCATGTTAGAAGCAGACTGTCGGAAAGTTAGGGTAGAAATATGACGGTGGACAAAATTTAGGGATGACATATATTCTTTTACAAATGGCTTCGGAGTCACCAGGTCTCGTTGCAGGGATTCCAACGTTTCTGTGTCGAAAACGTTTGATTTTTGACCAGACAAGATTGGATGGCGTACGAAAGTCTATGGATTCGGTAAAGTGGACCCAAGACTCTTTTTTAGCTATGCGGAAGGCTTTTTGCGCGAGCGCGTCGAGTTTTTTGGCCTGGGTTAGATTTTCCACATTGGCGTTGTTTCGAAAGGATGACCAAGCTCTCTACGAGCTAAACTTGCTTCCCTGCAGCTATTGTTCTGACCGTGACAGACGGAGTTTCCGTCATTTTGCAAGTAGAAACCCCCTTAATGTAAAAAAAAAATTCTAAAACTCAACGTTCGGAGGCGGTATTTTATATGTAGAAAGTGTGCACCAAGCTTGAAATAAATCGGTAATATAGATTTAAATGGCAGTTAACACGGACTTTCAAAAAGTGATTTTGAGCAGAACGCGTACGAAGTTTTAAAAGCTAATAAGTGAATTTTTGTTCTCACCTTACACTGAATTTTCGATTTCAGCTCCATAGAGTGTAGACTTCCTGCAGCAGCTTCGATGCTTTTAGCCTCTTTGGCTTCTTCATGAAGGAAGCTTTGTTTTCGTGAAGAATTTTTTTTCGAGATATGTTCATGAAAACGTGTTCAGATTTTAGCAAAACATCTAAAAATCTCATTCAGATAAAATGTCCGGGTGTATGAGTGTGTGTGTGTGTATGTAACATTGGTTGAGCGTTGATAACTTGAGAACAGCTCGAGATATCAAGCTGAAACTTGTCACCCATGTACAAGGTTCACGGCGCATAGCATGATTAAATTTTTTTCAAATCCATGCAGATCTTTAGTTTGTACGCGATTTAAAATAAAATTAAAAAATTTATATTCGGTCTCTTGGCTCCCACAATTTCGGAGATATCGAGCTTAAATTTAGTACAATGTTGAACGACTACGGGGAAATGCTCGTTACTGAATTGAAAAAAAAATCCATGCAGTGCTTCTGTTTAAAGAAATTTGAAAAGATGCAAAAAAAAAACGGTGAGCGCACTCTAGCTGGCGCAATTTTCTAGATGTCGGACTAAAATTTGGCACGAAGTTGCACTATTATCAACAGATGTTTCAGATTGAATTTGGGTAAAATCCATCGAGACAATCATATTTGATGTAATTTTTTGAAATTTTTCAAAACCAACGTAAGTGCTTCTAGCTTTCACAATTTTCGAGATATTTGGCTAAATTTTGTTCCAAACTTGCACTACCAATGAACAACGTTTGTCATTGAATTTGGGCAAAATCCATCTAGACGTTCAGATTTTATGCGAGTTATAATTTTTTTTTAATTCGACATATATACATACGTATGTTGATTTCGACTTACATTACATTCACAAGGTGCTTTCAACGTCACAAAAGTAACAAAAACGGTGCAACGTAGAACCTTGCACTAGACTTTCTCATTTCACACATTAGCCAAAGCTTCCTCTACGAGGCCAAAGTTGTTCGTACCATAGTTCCTCATAGAAGAAGCTTTGGCAAATGTGTAAAATGAGAAAGCCATGTGCAAGGTTCTCACTTTGCACCTGCTTTTCCAAGTCTTATCCTGATTAACTTCAAATTTTAGGACTATATTCTCGAAATGTTTAACTATATGGAAAGACAAAAGCGAATCGATTGCAAACCCTTATCCTCACCCCCCCCCCCCTTAATTCATATTTTTGGCTCTTCCAACAGGAAAAGTTGATGAGAAGGCTACACAGTTACACGCGATAGCGTCCCTCAAGGTGTTACTGGATGCAACAAAGCCACAAAACGGGTCTGCCACATCAACAGCCGCTCAATACTCAGATACGGCATTCAAAGAAACAACGCTGGAGCTGCAACAGGGTATGCAGTATACTGCGGTAACGACAACAACAACAACTACCGCTGTCGCAGCTGCGGACGTGCAGGAACTTCCGAGCGAAGGTATCTCAGCTAATGCAAGTGGCGGCCTTGAGGTGGTAAGTTCTTTGAAACCGATACGCGACTTCTACGTATTATTCATATTGCGGCGTTTCATTCACACGGTGGTTCACGCAACGTGTGCACCTTTTTTTCGACCGAAATATATGCGTTGCACGAAAAAAATGCAATGTACAAAAGTTACACGGTTTATAAAGCTATGTGGTGCATTAATTTTTTTCTATATATTTTCTATTGAAAAAATGGTCGGAAAAAGCGAGGAAAGATCCGATGGAGTGCACCGCCTGGCGGCGCCACTTCTGCTCAGGGACCACCAAGCGCAATGATTTGGAATCTTTGATTCGCGATTTGACGTACATTTTGTCTGATTAGCGCAGCTTATAATCTCGATGAGTAATATCGCTATGCTTTTATTCAAATTATGAAATAATAATTTTTCAGTACTTTTTTCGACTTGGAAGCGATCGATACTACAAATGTTTTATATTTGTTCGATGAAGAAAAATTTCACGCTGGCTCCGAGCGTGGAAAATAGACGCCACATAGCATCACAACCCCAATTCAATTGACATTCAATTCGCGAATTGTGACAAAAAACTTTTTTATTACCTGCTGGTTATAAGATAGGTTTCACTGTGCCTTTTTATTTTTGTTTTTTTGTCACCTTTCCTGAAATCGTCGCCGATCGTACCAAAAACGATTAATTTAGTTTTCGTGAAGTAAATTCTTCGTAAAAGTTTACTTCACATGCAACACAAGATGTGTCTATGTCCCGCTCACGTAATTTTATCACCAACGCTGCACTTCACAGTGGGCTCCGAGCGACAATAGCGCTTGACGCGGCTCAATTTGAACTAACATCTTTCCTCACGTTTTTCGGGTCACGCTTGAGACGATTCCGCAATAAGCGATCGTGCTCCTTTACTCTAGTCTCCATGGTATTAAATTTTAAGTAACAAAGTATAGACCTTGATTGACCCTAAACTAAACCCTCTAATGCATCTGACCGCCTTCAGGTGGGGTACACCTTACGAGTCATTACACGTGTCGTTATCATTTTTCATCGGAACTACTCAGCCCTGCTTATGGTCGAAGAATCAGTGTTACTTTTGGCGTTTGTCGCGTTGTCCTAGTGCGTTCCGTTTGCAAGCAACTTCAATTCGAAGACAAAATTGACCGCGAAAACCAGCCCTTCATCTGAGATTCGACGTTAACGACATTCGAAAACCGTTTCATACCGCAAGATTTCACACACCATTCATGTTTTAATCGAGGCAACCCTTTTGTAAATACATCAGCCATCTGATTCGCTGTGGGCGTGTGGAAAATCTTCAACTGCTGATTTTTCAGTACGTCGCGGATAAAATGGTGACGGATGTCAATATGTTTACTTCTTCCGTAAAAAAGTCGGATTTTCCGCTAGTTTTATGGCGCTACCGCTGTCGCATAAAACCGAGATGTCCGCCAATTTCTCGAATCCCAATTATTTCAAAAATCTTTGCAAATGAATACATTCCTTCGCACATTCAGTCACGGCCATATATTCGGCCTCAGTGGTCGACAATGCCACTGTCTTTTGCTTCTTGGCATCCCACGAGATCGGAGCTTCGTTGAGTAAAAATACGTAACCATAAAAATACGTAATATCGCGCCCGCCCGGCCGATTCAACACGCATCGGTCCGCATACACTACCGTCCGAAAGTATCAGGACACTAAGCTCGCGCAGTAGCAAGAGACAGTTCTGTCTTTGAACGCCGACAACTTCGTGACAAAGTGAGCTAGAAGCTCCTTCGAAGAATCGTTCTAAAGCTTATAGAATTTCGAATTCAATTATATTTTTTTCAAAATATTCTCATCACTAAATACCGAGACACGATGTAAAAAAGATTTTTTTTTTATTCTAATTTTTCCGAAATTTTGTATCTCAACTCCAATTCACCGCCGGACCTAGAGAAAATTTTTCAGGAGTTTGGAATTTTTGTATGTCAATCTCTGAAGCTTTATCTTCAATTTAAGTCCAAAAAGTATTGAAAATCTCCACGGGTTCTTGAGTTATCACGAATTTTGTGCAGGCGTGCGTTGATCAAGCGCGAAGCGCCGATCTCACGACCGACCGTCGAGCTATCTTGTTATTCCGCAAAGGCAGGGCCACAGCGAGTCAGGCATGAAGCGACGAGCGCTTGCACGGGGAGCCCGTCCGAAAGCATATTTTTATTGTGATTCTTTTCCGAGCGGATTACGAGTTGCATTTGAATTAAATAAATCATTATTTTATAATAATTCGTAATACGCAGCTCGTAATACACTCGAAAAAGAATCACAATAAAAATATTTTTTCGGACGGGCACCCCGTGCAAGCGTTCGCTTCATGCATGACTCACTGCGGCCCTATGCGAAAAAACAAGATAGCTCGACGGTCGGTCGTGAGATCGATACCCCGCGCTTGATTAACGCACGCCTGCACGAAATTCATGATAGCTCAAGAACCGGTAAAGATTTTCAATACTTCTTGGACTCAAATTAAAGATAAAGCTTCAGAGATTAACATATAAAAATTCCAAATTCCTGAAAAATTTTCCCTAGATCCGGCCGTGAATTGAAGTTGAAATACGAGATTTCGGAAAAACTTGAATTTTTTAAAAATCTTTTTTATATCCTATCTCGGTATTCAGTGGTGAGAATATTATGAAAAAAAAAACATTGGATTCGAAATTCTATAAGCTTTACAACGATTCTTCGGAGGAGCTTCTAGCTCACTTTGTCATGGAGTTGTCGGCGTTCAAAGACAGGACTGCCCCTTGCTAGCGCGCGGGCTTTTCTCGCGTTTTCTCCGATTGACATTGACTTCGAGCTACGAGCGTTTTCTTTGTGTTCGCGTACATAGTACAGATCGCCGATTCGTTTCGCGTGTAATATGACGTCACCGTTGGGACTTATCACTACGGCATCTTTCGGTCTAAAATGAACCTCGTAACCGCGGTCAGCTATTTTACCGACCGATAGTAAATTCGTACGCAGATCCGGAACGTGTGAAGGGTGATCTATTACAACATTTCGCCGTCCACCTTTTTCGGCTATTTACGTCGATGTGTCGTTCGCGAGGTTCACGGCACTATTTTCCGCATGACTAATTTTTCGAAAATCGTCTATCGCGTAGCACATGTGTGACGTGGCGCCACTGTCGAGACACCAATTCTGGTTGTGATCGACTCGGGGAGCTTCGTATGTGTTCAGTCACACACACATCTCCCGCACATTTCGCCGATTGCTTGTCAACTTTACTACGATAATCAAATGTGACCGATACGCTTGCATTTGTGACAACGAAATTTAAAACCTTCGCTAACTTTCGATTTTTCGGGCGTATCTAACTTCGTTGATGCTTGTTTGTTTCTCGAATCGCGCCACCCGACGGTCTTTCTCGAAAACATGGCGTCCGTGGCCGAGCCGCTAGCTTCTTTTGTTCGCGCGTTGCTTTCTTCAACGATTTTTATGCGCAACGCTTCGGGTGTCGGTAACGTGTCGCGAGACTCGATTGCGCAACGAAAATTTTGAAATTTCGCGGGCAAGCTATATAGTAACATTATCGATAATAAGTCCGGATTTATTTCTATATTCATTTACCGCTAATTTATCGACGGTATCAAAAAAATCATTCACGTGCTCGCGAACGTCGCCGTTGTCCGCCATTTTCTGTAGCATCAGTTTCTTCGGTAGCGTCGCTTTCCTCGCGGGCCCCGTTGACTGAAAGATCGTTTGTAGCCGCACCCATGTTTCGTTCGCGG
Organism: Diplazon laetatorius; assembly: GCA_963662125.1. Taxonomy (NCBI): domain Eukaryota; kingdom Metazoa; phylum Arthropoda; class Insecta; order Hymenoptera; family Ichneumonidae; genus Diplazon; species Diplazon laetatorius. The sequence goes on along the minus strand of OY759165.1, from coordinate 7,288,464 downwards.
TGACGCAGTTCTTCACCTGCTTCAATTTGCTCGTGCTGATTGACGAAATTATGTCCGACGTGGCATTGCTGTCGTTTCACGTCCATGCTTGAACGTCGTTCGCACTTACGCCTTCTCCTATTTCAGGTTTCACTATTGTTCCGTTCGCGTATGCCCACAAATCATTTTTCACCAAAATCGCCTTCATTTGAAGCTTCCACGTGTCATAATTGTTTTTATTCAGAAGCTCAATTCGCGAACCACCCGCGGTATTCATTTTCGATTTTTGTGGTTTTCACAACGCTCACGCTCTACCGAACTTCTCGAACTTTCCACTGCGCAGAATATTATCAATGCTTTACTTCCACTTGGGTTACTGGGCCCGTAACCTGTTAGGATATCGGAACGTGGGAGAGGAAAATAAAGATGCTGATGTAAGATTAAGAACGATATGTATTAACTTTGAATAGAACGAGTGCAGGCTCGAGAACATGTCGATACGACGATCAGTCGCAGACTGGCTAACAAAGCGCCACCACGCATGCCCCGTGCGCCACGAGCGGCGGCGGCCGGACTGCGAACTATCGCGCCGACGCATGCGCATAGTGAATACGCAGATCATACTATTATACGAGCTCTAACAATTAATATTTTTTTTTATTTTGAAAAAAAAATTATATGCAATCAAGATTGCATTGTGAAATGTTTATTGCAGGTGTGATTGTTTAACGCCCGACTGCCCAGCCGGGCAAGAAGACGGGAGTCATGAGTTTGACCGACTGCCCGCCAAACTGTGTAAATTTTAGGTTTTGAGTGTTTGGCCAAACGGCTTCCCTTCAAACAGTTTTTCGGCACATCGATTCTGTGGATTACAGAGGAGTTTTTTCAATCATAATATGTACGATCGGATGCAAACTCGTGAAGATTTTCAATATTCATAATATGTAACAAATTCAAAGGAAGGACATGTCAAATTTTGTGATATGTCCTCTGAACTTCATGTCGATCTTAAGGTAGAGACCCTCCATAAGACAGTTCCGCGTCGGATTTTCGCGAGAAAAAATATATCAACACTTTTATATTCCACACGTTTAACACGGAGCCTTATGGAGAATCATGCTCAATTTGATATAATACAAAAAGTCCTCGTCAGATTTTGATGAAAAAACTTGAGCTGCAAGTTGAATATTCGGATAACATTTTGGGCACTTGGCAGTAGAGATCAGGAGACTGTGATGATAATAATAAGCAAATAAACATCTGGAAAATACAGTTTCTATGAGGAGTTGGTCGTGATGGAGTAGACATGGCAACGTTGCGCGTTTGTTTCCCATCTTCTCTCTCTCTCTCTCTCTCTCTCTCTCACTAATCGTCATCATAACACGCAACATTGTCACATCAAAGTACTACGTACCTCAATCAGTAGATGGTATATCTTAGGCTTGCTTTGACTCTTACAGTTTGTGGGATACTACCTTAATCCAGTTTTCATATTGATTGTTCTTAGTCCGCGCAAGACGAACCACCAGGAGCACTTGACATGGGCTGGCCCAAGAGTCCAAAGAAGCAGCTCACCTACATTCTCGTAGCTCCGATACTATTTCCGCTTTGGCTCACCCTGCCGGATACCCGCACACAACGCGGTACGTAACAACATCACATGCCACATATTCTTAGTACATAAACGTCAAATACAAATACATATTATTAAGTTTTAACTCGATCCGTGCGTAAACGATCATCGAGTGGATTGAGAAAAAATGAGATGGTCAGAACGACGAGCCATCTTGAGGCAGTCTTCTCATGTCTATACCCGATTTCGAGATGATTTTTTGGGGAATTAAATTCAGATGAAAACAGTTTAATGTACAGTACTGGTATTTCACAATTTCATTTATAATTGTTTGAAGCAACGACTTTATTTTTTTTTTAAATCATTTTATTCGGAATTGTACAGAGTATGGGTTTGGCTCGAAATTCGGAAGAGCAATTTTCGGAAAGACCGAAATTCGGAACGCGCAATGTTTGAAACGACTATGCTCGAAACGGTCATAAGTTGGAACATATATATATAGGTGGTCCTTATTTGGGGTCAAACAATTTGTTGACCCTCCCGTGGGCTTGAATGTCTCGAAAAAAAAATATTTTAACGTAGCCGAAGGCCCAGCCTCGTAGACCAATTCCAAGTACCTCCCCAAAGCTGTCCAATTTTGGCCATTTGATTAACATAAGGTTTTTGGCTCCTGATAGTTTATATTTTTTTTCCTTCCGCAGTATTGCACCGAAAAATCCGGAACCCCGCACATTTTTCAGATAAAAAAATTGAAGAAAATCAATACATTTTTACCTTCTCGTCCAAACGCTAGCTGAACAACGCTATATAGACCAAAAGTTTACATGAACAATGTTGTAGAGAATTAAATTTCCTAGAAAAAAGTCCGCGACGGCATACATCTAACGTTGATAGTTTACGCGTAGGAAAGCTCGAAAGTCGAGCAATTTAGTCTTTTGGCCGGCGGACGAGGTACGCAACTATACCTATATACCGGGGGTCCATTTTAATCTTACACTTGATTTATCTCGAAAAATACGACTCCGATCAAGAATTGAGTATAATAAAACTTGAAGGGCCTGGAGAGGAACCTACAAATTTTTTTTTTTTTTCGTCCAAAATCCAAAATGGCGGTGTTAAGGTGGCTAACATGTTTTTTTTTTTATGGAACCATACTTATTCCTTCGCACTAAAAATTTTGTCATGTCAAAACTGACATCTTTTGTAGGAATCTTTTTTCGATAAAGTTCATAATTTCTTGGTTAGAACACAATTTTTCAATTGACTAGTTTAGCGTTATCCAGGATGTACCACGAGGAGGCATCCCATGTGTAAGTGTAAGGTTAAGTGTAAGTGTAAGTGCGTGCGTGCGTGTGGAACACTCGCAAAGATTAGGTCTCTGCGGCTCGTCACACTTACACTTACACTTACACTTACACTTACACTTACACTTACACTTACACTTACACTTAAACTTACACTTACACTTACACTTACACTTACACTTACACTTACACTTACACTTACACTTACACTTACACTTACACTTACACTTACACTTACACTTACACTTACACTTACACTTACACTTACACTTACACTTACACTTACACTTACACTTACACTTACACTTACACTTACACTTACACTTACACTTACACTTACACTTACACTTACACTTACACTTACACTTACACTTACACTTACACTTACACTTACACTTACACTTACACTTACACTTACACTTACACTTACACTTACACTTACACTTACACTTACACTTACACTTACACTTACACTTACACTTACACTTACACTTACACTTACACTTACACTTACACTTACACTTACACTTACACTTACACTTACACTTACACTTACACTTACACTTACACTTACACTTACACTTACACTTACACTTACACTTACACTTACACTTACACTTACACTTACACTTACACTTACACTTACACTTACACTTACACTTACACTTACACTTACACTTACACTTACACTTACACTTACACTTACACTTACACTTACACTTACACTTACACTTACACTTACACTTACACTTACACTTACACTTACACTTACACTTACACTTACACTTACACTTACACTTACACTTACACTTACACTTACACTTACACTTACACTTACACTTACACTTACACTTACACTTACACTTACACTTACACTTACACTTACACTTACACTTACACTTACACTTACACTTACACTTACACTTACACTTACACTTACACTTACACTTACACTTACACTTACACTTACACTTACACTTACACTTACACTTACACTTACACTTACACTTACACTTACACTTACACTTACACTTACACTTACACTTACACTTACACTTACACTTACACTTACACTTACACTTACACTTACACTTACACTTACACTTACACTTACACTTACACTTACACTTACACTTACACTTACACTTACACTTACACTTACACTTACACTTACACTTACACTTACACTTACACTTACACTTACACTTGGGATGTTAAAGACTTTACCTCCTCGTGGTACATCCTGGATAACGCTCGAATAGTCAATTGAAAAATTGTGTTCTAACCAAGAAATTATGAACTTTATCGAAAAAAGGTTCCTACAAAAGATGTCAGTTTTGACATGACAACATTTTTCGTGCGAAGGAATATTCCATTTAAAAAAATGTTAGTTCCATTTAAAAAAAAAACATGTTAGCCACCTTAACACCGCCATTTTGGATTTTGGACGAAAAAAAATTTTTTTTTTTAAGTCCCCCTGCAGGCCCTTCAAGTTTTATTATACTCAATTCTTGATCGGAGTCGTATTTTTCGAGATAAATCAAGTGTAAGATTAAAACGGGACACCCGGTATAATATTTCAACTTTTGACCGTTCCAAGCATTTTCGTTCCGAGCATTGCACGTCCCGAATTTTGGCCTTTACGAACGTTGCTCGTTCCGAGTTTCGAGCGCAACCCGGCGGCACGCTACCTATATGTATGAAACTGCGACAAATCTAATAAGAATGATAAATAAAAAAACTTCTCAAATTTCAGGCAAAAAGTTCTTCGCTATAACGTTCATCGGGTCGATATTATGGATAGCAGCGTACTCGTATCTCATGGTGTGGTGGGCAAATGTTGCCGGTGACACCGTACAAATACCACCGGAAGTGATGGGCCTGACGTTTCTCGCGGCCGGAACGAGCATTCCGGACCTCATCACGAGCGTAATCGTGGCTCGGAAGGGTTTCGGGGATATGGCCGTATCGAGTTCCGTCGGTAGCAACATATTCGACGTAACTGTCGGGTAAATATGCGATTAACTATATTGTCTCGAATGATTTACTTTGACGCTCAATGATGTTACCGATTATGTGAAACTTTTGACGTTAAACTCAATAATAATAACGATATTGATGAAAAAAAATATCATACCGTTCTAAGGGTGATCATGGATGTTTTTATTTTACATCGAAAGTGTTCTTCATGACAAAAATACTCATAACTTCCGAACGAAACGTCGGACCAAGCTTTGTGAGGTCTCAAAATTTTTGTTTTCGTTCAAAAAATCTATAAAAAAATAATTTGTAAAAATAAAATGAGGATTTCAAGTTTTTTACAATTTCAAATGATTTAATTGTTAATAACAATTGCTTCATAATCATGAATAACTTCATCATATAGAGAGTGCAAAAACGAAGAAAAAACAAATAGTTTTTTAATTTATCACTAACCGTTGCTGAGATACATCGATTTGTTTAACCGTGAACCACTTTAAAAAGCTGTAACTTCCGAACAAAGTCGATGCCATTTCCTCTAATGTCTTAAAATTTTCGTTTTAAATCAAGGAATTCAATTTAAAAAAAAATTTCAAAAATAAAATAAGTATTTCTTGTTTTATTTCATTTTCAATTTTCAATTGTTAATAAATAATAGTCACATCGGCGCAATACAATCATGAATATTTTTATCGTATAGAGCGTGGGAAAACAAAAAAAAAACACCTGTGGTTTTTCCGTTTATCACTAACCATTGCTGAGATATATCGATTCGAATGATCAAATACGGTCAATCGGTGAAAAACTTCATTTAAATGTATCTTAAAAGCGGGGCCTCAAAATGAAAAACCCCGAAACACGGGTCTCTTTGTTTTCAACATATATTCATGTAAAAAATTAGGAGCCAAAAATTTTGACCCAAAGGTCAAACCTGATTGAGTTCCGGTGGAATCCCCCATATATATATAAAACTGTTTCGTGACTGACTGAAAAACAACACACAGCCTGAACCACTGAAGATCAATCAATGAAATTTGAAAGGAGGAAAAAGAAAGGATTTTTCGTAAATCAACCCCTAAGGGGGTGGATTGAGGTTTGGGTTTTTCAAACAGAATTACTGTGTCTCTGGAACGGCGATAGATAGAGAGTAATAAATTTTGTATGAGAGTTCGGGTCACACGGTCCGTGCTCACTATGGAAGGCTTTCAAAATCAATCGACCGGAAGTGGGTTACATTTTTTTGAAACAGAAGCGATGGGCAAGGTTGGGGGTGGAACGTTCGAGACAAGAGGAGGGGGGACGCGGGCGTAGCCGCCGCCGGGTAACCTCTGGTACCTATATATATACGGTGAAGCACTAACTCGTGCCACCTTAAGGGATCATCCTAGTGTGACCCCCCGAAAAATAGCAGATTTTCGCGATTTTTTTTTGATAGTTAGGATAAACCAATCGGTCTGTTTTTTTTACAAATTGCGGCACTAATGAAGAATACAAAATAATTTTTTCAAATCGATTTATTTATTTTTAACATTGTTTTTATTTCTTTTTAAATGACGTTGAAAAATAAAAACCCAAAACGGTGGCCATCTTTGCGGACGCAATTTTGATCTGTAACGAAGATTCAAAGAAGATTATTAATCTGCAGGAAAATCTCTATGTCTCAATGGAAGCTTTTTTTATGAAATTTGAAAAAATGGCGGCCGTTTGGCAAAAAAGTATCGAATTTAGCCTATTTTTTCGACGATTATTCGTAAAAAAAATTGAAGATTTGAAAAAAAAAAAACTTCCATGGAGACATGGAGAATGACGTGAAGAATGTTCAGTCCAAATTTCAAAAGGGATAGCTTGAAACCTGTTCCCTTGAGAGTCGCCACCGTTTTTGAATACGCCATTCCGAGCAAAACGCGATTAAAGTTTGGATGAGGAATTTTCATATAAATCGTGTTGTTACGATCAATCGGCGATGCCGGGTCCATACAAGGAACCCTACGGGGCTCTTTGTTTTCTGTCGTGTAGGTCTACTCCTCGAGCCCTTTCTATTCATCGGCACAAATTTTTAGGCGTATCCATACTGGATATCAAAAGCGAAAACGGTTTAACGGCGGACGGACGCGCCAGGTTACGCTACAATTCTTTTTGCTAAGAAAGGCTATGGCGACCGAAATAAATCGGATTTCGATTTGAAAATTAGTGAGAATGTTTATCACAGTGTACAATATCGGACAATGAAAATAAAAAAAAAATCGATTATTAAAAAATTTCACACTAGGATGATCCCTTAAATATCTCTGCGATTGTCACACAAAAATGTTCCGAACGAAAAATGTACGGTACGAAGGGGGTCATCGAGTGCAACAATTGTTTTCTATTTCAGTGGCGGCGCTGACGGACAGTGAAGGTCACTTCCACTTTTTTTAATGGAAAGGTACATTTTTCAATTCAACTATTTTGTAGAGCATCGCCAAGTGCATGAAAAAAAAACATTCGGGGGGAGGGGGGTCAGAGTCGTTCAAGGTCATATAAGATCGTAAGGTGACATTCATGTTATTATTGTGTAAAATGAACTCTATTTACAGAAGGTGTTTAAAGTGATTGCCATTGGAATTTCGATGCAGTATTGCAATCTCCTTATCACGAATTGTGTCGAACTTCTTATCACTTTGTGCACTTATCGAATCACATGCTCGAACGATTCTTTCTCGTACATCGTCAGGGGTTGTTGGACGTTTATAATGATCATCTTGAATGAATTCGAACAACTCTGACCCCCAATGTTTTTTTATGAAGTTTGCGATGCTCCACAAGATGGTCGAATGAAAAATGTACCGTTCTATTTGGAAAATGTGGAAGTGACCCTTACTGTGCGTCAGCGCCTCCACTGAAATACAAAAAAAAATTGTCCCATTTGATGACCCTCCCGCCTAAACAAATTAAAAAATAAAAAATGGGAGAAATCAGACAGAGCAACGATCAAAGTCGATGAATTTCTTTTCATGTATTCTGTGCTTGAAAAATCAAGTTTCTCCATGAATTTTAAGTCGGATCTTTTTTGCTTGTAGTTTGAAAAAAAAAAAATTTGTTACGAAACTGAAAATTGTGACAAACATTAAAAATAATAATTTCAGGTTTTTTTTTTCAAATCGATAAAAAATACATTTTTGGAAATCAATTTTTTTATTTGTACCTATTTTTTGCATTTGTACATGTACAAACAAAAAAAAATGATATTCAAGCCGAAAAAATCAAGATATCGATTTTTCATATAAATGATTTATTCTTTATCGATTTTAAAAAAATACTAAAATTATTATTTTTCAAGGTTGTCGGAGTTTTTAGTTTCCGGAAAAAAGGCAAAGAAGATCCCCTTCTAAATTTATATAGAAACTTGATTTTTTCAAGCACAGAATATATTTTGAAAAATTTATCGATTTCAAACATGCCGCTCTGCCTTTTTTACCAAGGTTTATATGAAAAAGAAGCAGTAAGATGATAGAATGTTTTAAAGGGGCTGTGGAAAATTCAAACCCCGGAGGAAATGCAAAAAAACGAGTACAAATAAAATGAATCGATATTCAAACCGAAAAAATCAAGATATCGATTTTTTTTATACGAATGATTTATTTTTTGTCGATTAAAAAAAAACTAAAATTATTATTCTTTATGTTTGTCGGAATTTTTATATAGTTTTGAAAAATTAAAATTGCGAAATGAAATACAAGCAAAAAGATCCAATTCTAATCTATGTAGAAACTTAATTTTTCCAAGCACAAAATACATGACAACAATTCATCGATTTAAAAAATGTAGCTCTGCCTGATTTTTCTCATGTTCAATTCTTTTTATCGTTCTCGGGGGAGGAGGGGGGGCGGGGAATTTCCAAAAAAATGAAGACATGTTTTTATGTTACCTAAAACTAAAAAGAAAATTGACGACGGCCTTTCCGAACCACCCTCGTTCTGAATTTCGAGCCCAATCCCTGCTACAGGCCACGAACGGGGCTAAAAGGCTTTTGGGGTTCGCAAATTCTGATTCTTATTGTGTCTCGGCGCGGGGTTCCCGAGGCCGAGGGTCCTGTAGCATTTGCTACTTCTGTTACACGGCTAATGCGCAACTGAAATTTATTTCGTATCTTTTCTAAATTCGAGGGAGCTTAGAGTTACCCGCTTCCACAGTAAACTATGCTGTTGACAAATGGAACCAATATATAATTGTTATCACTTTCGATTGAACAAAAACACTAGTTCCCAAACCCACGATAATCAGTACCCTCCATAAGAGAGTTCCTCGTCAGATTTTCATGAAACTTGGCATACTCATAGGTATTGATGAGAAAATGGTTTCGGTTAAATTTTTATGGCTTTCCGGAGCGCGAGAAAAAATATATCAACACTTTTTAACACGGAGCCTTATGGAGAATCACGCTCGAATTTGATATAATACAAAAAGTCCTCGTCAGATTTTAATGAAAACACTCGAGCTGCAAGTTGAATATTCGGACAACATTTTGGGCACTTGACAGTAGAGATCGGGAGATTGTGATGATAATAATAAGCAAATAAACATCTGGAAAATACAGTTTATATCAGGAGACGGTCGTGATCCATTAGACATGGCAACGTTGCGCGTTCGTTTTCCATCTTCTCTCTCTCTCACTAATCGACATCACAACACGCGACGTTGTCACATCAAAGTACTACAAGTACATCAATCGGGAGATGGTATATCTTAGGCTTGCTTTGACTCTCACAGTTTGTGGGATACTACCTCAATAAATGATAAGTTGTTTTTTTTTCTTTCTTTCTTTCAGGCTTCCAGTTCCATGGCTGTTATACGGGCTTATCTACGGAAAGCCGGTCGAGGTTAACTCGGTTGGAATGGTCTGCAGCATAGCGATACTATTCTGCATGTTAATCTTCGTTATAGTCAGCATTGCCTGCTTCAAATGGCGAATGAACAGAGGCCTGGGTTTCACCATGTTCCTTCTGTACTTTGTGTTCGTCGCTGTTTCGTTGATGTTCGAATACGAAATGCTCGTGTGTCCGGTTTAGACGGGGCCAGGTTCGTCAAAAAAAAAAAAAAAAGAAAAAACCAAACGACTCGTTGAATAACTGCGAGGCCACCGTCACTTGTATAACATCGACGAAAAAAGACTGCTCTGTGCGAATACTCACAACTGCTATAAGCGCGAAAAAAAAACCCTTCTGTCACCCTCATACATTCGTAACAATGATAACTAGTTTTGAACTTGCGCCAATTCAGCCAGTTGGAGATGGTACTGAAAAACCGCGTCTTCGAAAAATTGCCCACTGTACTAACTCAACTGGTAATCAACTCGCGAGTCTTGGCGGATCATCTTCGCGGCTGGAAAATCATAATGAGCAATTTTCAGAAGGGCCAGAATCGTTCGGACGCGCCCAATGCTTCGAATGAGAATGTTACAAACGTTCGTGGGGTACAATGACATCGCAGCGAATCGTCAAGACTCCGAATGACATTTTAGAGAGGGAACTTACATTATTCCGGCCGACTACCATTCGACGCGGTTTTCAATATTTCCTGACTTTCGAGCTTTCCCACGCGTAAATTATGAGTTGGATATATGCCGTCGCAGACTTTGTTATAGGAAAATTCATTCTCTACAACTTTGTTTATGTGAACTTTTGGTCTATACAGCGTTGTTTATCCAGCGTTCGGACAGAAAGAAATAAAACGTTAAGAAAATCGATGCATCTTCACCTTCCCGTCAAAACGCTGGTTGAACAACGATATATAGACCAAAAGTTCATATGAAAAATGTTGTAGAGAATTGGATTTCCTATAAAAAAGTCGGTGACGACATATATCTAACTGTGGTAAATAACGCTAATTTTTAAATTAGCGATAATTTAAAAAAATAAAAAGCCGCTGCGGTTTTTAACATTTCCTGACTTTCGAGCTTACCCACGCGTAAATTATCGAAGTTAGATGTATGCCGTCGCTGACTTTTTTATAGGAAATTCAATTCTCTACAACATTGTTTATGTGAATTTTTGGCCTAAATAGCGTTGTTTAACCAGCGTTTTGACAGGAAGGTAAAAATGCATCGATTTCCTCATCTTTTTATTTCTTTTCTGTCCAAACGCTGGATAAACAATGCTATATAGACGAAAACTTCACATTAACAATGTTGTAGAGAATTGAATTTCCTATAAAAAAAGTCAGCGACGGCATGTATCTAACTTCGATAATTTACGCGTGAGAAACCTCGAAAGTCAGGAAATGTTGAAAACCGCGCTGACTGCGAGTTTTGAATATTCGCTGCAATATCATTCTACGCTACGACCGTTCGTAACACTGTCATTGGGATCATATTGCGCGTTCGAACGATTTTGGATCCTTCTGAACGATGCTCATTATGGTTTTCGAGGCCCCATCCGCCGCCCCTCATGAAAAAATTTACGATTTTCCGTCAGGGAACGTACTACGTTTTATTCATTAGAACTCGATGAAACGGCCAACGTCGTTTTCGCGGCCCGCCCTGTAAAATCATTCCCCCAACGACTTATCTCGCTCCGCGGCCCCGGGGAACTTGCGGGCTATTCTTACAATGGTCTTCGGCTAAAATGTATCGACTGGTACATCACAATTTTCAACGACCCCCCGACCAAGTACGAATAAGCGTCTCATAATCGTCATCGACAATGTAGATTAGAAAAAAAAAAAACAACAACAAAAAAAACCCATGTAAATGTTTAAGAGCCCGTAGGTTTCGATAATTTTAAAAACATGATAAACGATGAAACATACCGTAATGTTAGTAAAAATAATAAATTGCGATGTTAAAAAATAACAACTCCGATGTTCGGCCATGATTATCGCCGGCATTAAATTGTTAGTTATTTTTTGTATGCTCAGGCACAGACGACATTGAATTAATTTATTTAAGAAACAAAACAAAAAAAAACGTATAACTCGTTAGAACTATTTGATAAAACCTGGGTGAGGTTAGTTATTTAAAGATCACCTCAAAAGTGAAACACACTTCGACACTGCATACGCCGCAATGTGTACTTTTTAAGACGATAATAACGATCTAGATCGTTGAATAGTTGAATATTAATCAGGTGAAAAAACGTTTTTTTTTTTTAATTATCCAAGTGGACCACTGTTTAAGTGTCCGACGGATGAAGGACGTTAAGTTTTTAAGATCGTTCGGTCTGAGAGGAGGATGATATAGATTATATATTATACGTAAGCCAATGGGAAGTCGACGGGGATTGGCGGTCGGTCGGAAACCCAGCGATGATCGGAAAAACGCGCCCCGTTCCGGGTTGGGCTCGAAACTCGGAACGAGCAACGTTCGGAAAGGCCAAAATTCGGGACGCGCAATGCTCGGGACGAAAATGCTCGATACGGTCAAAAGTTGAAATGTTATGTATAGCGTTGTTCAGCCAGCATTTGGACGGAAAGATAAAAAAATTAAAGAAAATCAATACATTTTTACCTTCCCGTCCAAACGCTGGCTGAACAACGCTACATAGACCAAATGTTTACACGAACAATGTTGTGGAGAATTAAATTTCCTAGGAAAAAGTTCGCGACGGCATATATCTAACATTGATAGTTTACGCGTAGAAAAGCTCGAAAGTCGAGCAATGTAGTCTCGCGGCCGGCGGACGAGGTACGCAACTATACCTATACATAACATTTCAACTTTTGACCGTTCCGAGCATTTTCGTCCCGAGCATTGCGGGTCCCGTATTTTGGCCTTTCCGAACGTTGCTCGTTCCGAGTTTCGAGCCCAACCCGCCGTTCCTCGCTTGAGTGTAAAACTGATGACCCCCCCTGACGCAGCATCAAGCAGAACTGTTACGAGTAGCAGTTGTTCGCGACGATGTCAATTGGTATCTCGGGTTGAGCTCGAAATTTCGAAACGAACAATGTCCGGAACGGCCAAAATTCAGAACGGACAAGCTCTTCAAACGGCAATGCTCTCGGAACGGTTAAGATTCGGAATACGTACATCTTCCATTAATTCTGAAAAAAATTAGGTCCATCGACAACGATTGTATGCATCTTTCTACCCTCTTGGTGATTTTAAGAAAACTCAACAGTTTCAGAATTAGGCAAAATTTTATAAATATAGTCATTTTTTGCAAAAAGTTCAACAGTTATGCGAGAAAAAATCATATGAAACTTTTGAAAAAAGTAAATTCAAGCTTTCGCTGTCCGCCTCAAGTTTCGGCTGAAAAAAAAATGAAAAAAAAAATTCCTACAAGTCGTGCGCTAAAATTTCAACCCCCCCAAAAGGAAGCCAAAAAACGATGAACTTTCAAAGTGCGTACCGGGCTCAAAAAAAATCGTAAACATTTTTTCAAAAACGGTAAATGAAGATTTATGTGTCGTCTTTAAAACGCTGTGTGGAAAATTGGGATATCGTCATTTATCAGAGAAGGATGGAACTTTTTATGTGGCTCGACATCGGAGCGAGTGTTTCCATACTTTCGGACGGTAATGTATATGAGCGATTCCGCGTGACTTCAGCCAATAAAAAAAAAATTCCACAAATAATTTTCAAAAAATTCGAGCTATTTTATTGCAATATATTCACCGAGTGCCGATTCTTTTAAAATTTTTCTGACGGTTTTATCCTTGATTAACTTTTTCTTCAATTTTCTCCATTCAAATGGCCCAGCCCAGGGGGTGCGGCAACTTCAAAATCGTAAACGGGAACCCCCATTTTTTATTGCAGATTCGGATTCCCCATGAAAAAATACGTAACTTTTATTCCAAATTTTTTTTTCGATTCGTGATAGATGGCGCTGTACCCGGAAAAAAATCCCCGGAAGTCCAGAAAGGCGATAATACTTAAAGTTTCGGTGGTAAATCAAATTACTACGTTTATAGTAAGTGTTCGAAATGACGACCATTAGTATCAATGCAACATTTAATTTTTTTTTTTTTTCGATTGATTGACCTGCAAGTTTTACAGCGTCGGAACTTATTGATGCACAGGCTGTAATTATTCTTCGTTGCATATCTTCACGTGTAGTTGGTACTTCCTTATAAACGTTATCTTTTAATGTTCCCCATAGGAAGGAGTATTATAGTTAGGCGTTAAGTCTGAAGAACGAGCGGGCCACGATATTGGACCGCCGCGTCCAATCCAACGATTTCGAAAGTTTATTACAGCGCCATCTATAACGAATCGAAAAAAATGTTGATACAAAAGTTACGTATTTTTTATGGGGAATCCGAATATGCAATAAGAAATAGGGGATCCTACTTAAGATTTTGAAGTTGCCCCGGCCCCAGGGCTGGGGGTGGGGGTGGGAGTAGGCACTTTGGTATCATTGGACGGCCCCCTTCGTGCTGTGCAATTTTGATTCAGCAAATAGTTCTGTGAACCTAGTAGTTTCGAAGATATCTGGAGTCCTAATAGTTATTCGGACACCCTGTATATACGCTGTCCGAATCTTGACCGTTCCGACAATTGTCGTTCCAAACTTTGAGCGTTCGGAAATTTCGGCTTTTCCAAACAATGCTCGCGTTTCGAATTTTCGAGCCCAGCCCGGTATCCGACGAGTTAATACAGTGGACAATTCGTAAACCAATTCGGTTTCGGGGTTTCGTGCCTCCATCTAAAAAGCTGTGGTGATCGTAGAAGCAGCATCAACCATCCCTACGTAAATAGCTAGTTTACGGATAATGAACGAGGGTTGTTTAATTTAACGCACCCCCCGTGCACGGTGCGAAAAAAAAAACTATGTATTTGTAAATATTTAAGTTTAAAAAATCCGACATACTGCCCGTCGACAACGAATTGCAATATTATACTCGTGGCTCGTTGGACCACCGAGCTATATATATACATATCTGTTGCCCAATGTGTCTTGTCGGAAAAGCCTCAAACAAATATACCAATATTCCGTCTCGAGCAATTCTAATGCGCGATTAATGTTTCACGCGTGCGCAAATGAGTTGATTATTATTATTATTATTCAAGACATCATGATAAGGCCAACCGAACGGCGACAAAATTAAAATAATATATAAAAGAAGGCCGTAATGTCACGATATAGGGCCATAACGCCATTATAACAATTGACAAGTTATTAAGTTATTATTATGTCCAAATAGAGATAGTCGGGTCACAAAGCGTATATCAACCGCGTTAATTCGAATCAATCGTACCTGTAAAACGATTCACGCCTAAATTACAACGTAATGTTCGAAACACACACACACAATGTGATTCGTTTGCGCGACTCGCGACTTTCGATTCGACACGACATTATTATAAACTAATATTTTATTGACCGGCAAATGTGTACCAAAGCTTGTTTTTCCAGATGAAAAAAAAAAAAAAAAAAACAAACAAACAAACAAACAAACTAAAATTCATGTTAATTCAGACTATAATTCAAATTTACGGATGATCCGTGAGAATCTTATGACGGAAAAAAAATATATTACTTCCGTTTTTTAACTATATGATTACACGTGGGTGGGGCTCGGAAATCCAGAATGAGCAATGTTCAGAAGGGCGAAAATCGTTCGGACGCGCCCAATGCTTCGAATGAAAATGTTACGAACGGTTGCGGCGTACAATGAAATTGCTTCCAATCGTCGAAAACTCGGAATGACATTGTAGCGAACTTACATCATTCCGAACGCGTACCATTCGGCGCGGTTTTCAACATTTCCTGACTTTCGAGCTTTCCCACGCGTAAATTATCGAAGTTCGATATGTGCCGTCGCTGACTTTTTCATAGGAAATTTAATTCTCTACAACATTGTTTATGTGAACTTTTGGTCTATATATATAGCGTTGCTTATCCAGCGTTTGGAGAGAAAGAAATGAAACGATCGGAAAATCGATGCATTTTTACCTTCCCGTCAAAACGCTGATCGAACAACGCTATATAGACCACAAGTTCATATGAACAATGTTGTAGAGAATTGAATTCCCTATAAAAAAGTCAGTGACGGCATATTTCTAACTGTGATAATTTACGCTAATTTTTAAATTAGCGATAATTCAAAAAAATAAAAAATCGCTGCGGTTTTTAACATTTCCTGACTTTCGAGCTTTCCCACACGTGAATTATCACAGATAGATATATGCCGTCACTGACTTATTTATCGAAAATTCAATTCTCTACAACATTGTTTATGTGAATTTTTGGTGTATATAGCGTTGTTTAACCAACGTTTTCACGGGAAGGTAAAAATGCATCGATTTTCTTATCGTTTTATTTTTTTTCTGTCCAAACGCTGGATAAACAACGCTATTTAGACCAAAAGTTCACATAAACAATATTGTAGAGAATCAAATTTCCTATAAAAAAGTCAGCGACGGCATACATCCAACTTCGATAATTTACGCGTGATCAAGCTCGAAAGTCGGGAAATGTTGGAGAACCGCGCCGAATGGTACGCGTTCGGAATAATGGAAGTTCGCTACAGTGTCATTCGGAGTTTTCGAAGATTCGCTGCAATGTCATTGTTACGCCACGACAGTTCGTAATATTGTCATTCGAAACACTGCTCGTTCGAAAGATTTTGGCCCTTCTGAACATTACTCATTGTGATTTTCGAGCACACCCCACCCAACTATATACGATTACGTCGCGCATGCGTACTTATGGAAAATCTTTTACCGCCGTCTATCACGGAAATTATGATATATATCGCTATGCCCGAATGACGCGTGAATGGAATTTGCGGGTCGGGAGGGTTGCTTTGATTTTCTTTTCGGATTATTCGTTGCCAAAAAAAAAAAAAAACGATTAGAATTGTGCTGCGATAACAACGTTTTGATGTAATTAGTTATTATCCCATATTGTAGTTAATTTTAACAGCACAATTGTGTTAACTAATTATTCACTTGACAATTACACAATCGTCTTGTGCGCTATTGTTGTTGTTGTTGTTGTTGTTGTTGTTGTTGTTGTTGTTGCTGTTGTTGTTGTTGTTGTTGTTATGATTATCATTATTATTATTGTTATTATTATTATTGTTATCATTATTATTGTTACTATTATTATTGTAATTAGATTAACGGACACGATTGTGTGCTCGTGAAAATTTGTTCTATAATCGCACAATTGCATTATAAAATCTTACAAATAATTAATTATTATTAATTAAGGCACGGCAACTGTGTTATATCCGATGCTATAAGGTTTCAACTAAACGGCACAGAAATGTTTTATCGATAACCACAATAGCGTGTATATCCGTTCGTGTTTTAAGTTAGAGTTCTCAAAGACGAATTTGTCTTTGTTGGTTAAATCGTTTTTCGAACGGTTATATATATCTGGCGTGTCCCCATCCCAGGCCGAACCGTGGAGACTAGAGTAAAGGAGCACGATCGCTTATAGCGGAATCGTGTCCCAAACGCGACCCGAAAAACGCGAGGAAAGATGTTAGTTCGAATTGAGCCGCGGTAAGCGCTCTTGTCGCTCGGAACTCACTGTGAAGTTTAGCGTTGGTGATGAAATTATGTGAGCGGGACATAGACGCATCTTGTGTTGCATATGTGACGTAAACTTTTACGAAGAATTTACTTTACGAAAACTATCCATCGCTTCCAAGTCGAAAAAATTACTGAAAAATTATTATTTCATAATTTGAATGAAAGCATAGCAATATTACTCATCGATATCATAAGCTGCATTAATCAGACACAATTTACGTCAAATCGCGAATCAAAGATTCCAAATCACCGCGCTTGGTGGTCCCGAGCGGAAGTGGCGCCGCCAGGCGGTGCAATCATTCGGATCTTTCCTCACTTTTTCCGACCATTTTTGAACATTGTCATCGGGCTCCTTTGCTCTAGCCTCCATGGGCCAAACGATCAGGTTGATGGTTTTATTCGAAGACTCGAAATCGGCGGGGTTTCCCGATTTCAACCTTACCGACAGTTATCGTTGATATATACGTTATTACCCCGACTGTCCGTTGCTGGGCCCTCGCGCTCACTCGCGTTGCGTCGACGATGAACGAAATTAAACGAGTTGGGCTCGAAATTCCGAACGAGCAATGTTCGGAATTACGAAAATTCGGAACGCGGAATGTTTGGAACAAAACAATGCTGGAAATCGTCAAGATTCGGAATACATAGATATATAGGTATATTGTTGCGTACCGCGAAAATGTAATGATTTTCTTCAACGCTTTTTGATCTTCCTGTCCGGATGCTGGCTCAACAACGCTATATAAATCAAAAGTTTACACGAACATTGTTGTAAAGAATGACATTTTCTACAAAAAAAAGTGCGCGATGGCATATATCTAACGGTTCCCTGACTGTTCAACCGGGGGCAAAATAACCGCGACACAATAACCAAAACCGCAAGACAAAACACAACCAAACGATTAAACAACCGACAGACAAAACGACCGAAAGTCAAAATAACCGTAGAAAACCTAAAATACAAATTAATGATTGGAATAAAATATCGTAAAAAATAATTTATTTTCACATAATATTGCGAATTAATAATGATTAACAATGACAAATTGACAACGATTAAGTTCATTAATAATTATCGTATTGATAATAACAATGACACAAAAATTTCAATTTTCAAAACGCATTCTACAATATGTTGCAATATCGAATTAATAATAATTAACAATGATTTGATAATTAATAACAATAATACGTCATCATCGACAAATTATAATTGACAATTTCAGAACGTGATTCGTAACACAGTGCAACATCGAATTATAACTTAAATACAACAACAAATTGACATTAATCAATAATAATAATAATTTACAATTTCAAAAAGGCATCGACAAAGAATAATTTATAATTTCAAAACGCAGGCAATATTTTTTAAATAATCCAGAATATTGTCGGCCCCATAATCATTAACCACCCGACTTACTCGTTGATCAGTATCGCGGTATGCCCGTCGGCGTTTCTTAATAACACCTGAACCGGTGTTTATCTGGGTTATTATCAACTCGGTTGATCCTTGCTCGGCAACGATTACTTGTAGGCCGGTATTCACAGTCGTTACTTATTCTTAAGTCAGCCGGAAGCATGACTTAAGACGCCGTTCGGCCAATGGGCGCCATGAAGCTCATGCTTGAGTCCAACTTAAGTTCGACTTACGAATAAGTAACGACTGTGAATACCGGCCGTAAAAATTTTGTCACAGAGGCATGATTAACGCGAACTTTACCGTTAAAGGAATTATGCCACCACCCTTCAATAGCGTTGTTGGTGCGCATCATATCATTCGTAACCGCATCGTGACAATTCCACAACCATATCTCGAACAGCGGCTGACGCCACCACCAGTCGAATTACGGAAAATCAAAAATATTTTAGGTTATTTCATGTATTTTCGGTTATTCTGACGTCCGGTTATTAATTTTGTCGTCGGACATTTAGTCGCGGTTATCTGGCTTCGTGTCATCTTTTGGTTATCTTAAGATCCAGTTATTTCGTCGTCCGGTTGTTTTTTCCACGGTTATTTTGTCGCGGTTATTTTGCCGTCTGGTTATTTTGTCCGCGGTCAAACAGTCACTGGCAGATCAACTGGCGGACTACTTACCCAATTTCGGACCTATTTTATGGACGCATAAATGATACGTCAAGCGTTTTTTTTTTCAGAACGGTCGAGAAAGTGAATTTGAAATTTTACCGAAAAGGCAACATTTCGAACGCGAATATTTCGCACAATCATAACCTCCCAAAATTCAATGTTTCCGAACAAACGGATTCCGCGAACGGACATTAATATCTAAAAAAAAAAAACCAGAACATCCGACTTCCGAACGCGCAAAATCTCAAACGGAATTGTATCTCGAACGGCCGAAATGCGAAAGACCACAAATTAGAACGCTCATGGTTCCAAACGGCAATGTTACTAACGGTCATGGCGTAGAAAGACAGTTATAGTAGACCATTTTATAAAAAAATACGATTCTTTACAACATTGTTCGTGTGAACTTTTAGTATTGTTTAGCCAGCGTTTGGACGAGAAGATAAAAGTGCAATTGATTTTCTTATTGTTTTAATTATTTGTTCCATAAAAGGGTTACACACTCTTGACATTTTTATGGTGTTATCAACGCCTTTTGAATGATTTTTCCGCGAATTGAAAACGTTTTTTCCTTAGGTAATTTGTGTGGGACAGCGACAACATTGGATGGTTTGTTCAAAACTTTGTCATCCGATACATCAAATATTCGAAACTTTTATTCCCGGAACTGTGTAAATTTCAGGAAAATGATCGCTCTGTGCTATGAATATTCAATTATTCATCTTCCGCCGTAATAACCGTGTTGTAAATTAATTTTTTCCGAATTTTCATTATTCGTAACTCTTTATTTTGTTGGATTCGCTGTCCTGTTCGGTTTCCTGTACATGCGTTCGTTTCCGTGCCGGTTCAAATCATTATAGCGTTCGAAACATTGCGCGTTCGGAATTTTAGCCATTCTGAACATTGCTCGTTCTGAATTTGAAGCCCCGCCCTTAACCCTCCCCCCCCTCCTCGTTCAATCTTCTGTACAGATCAATTCGTTATTTATTTGTAATATATATATATTTCCGATGCGGTCGGCCAAATTGCGTCATAATAAAGTTGAAACAGTTTCAACTTTACTAAATCATTGCGCAAAAATAGAAAATAAAACTTATTCGATGCAGCATTTGTGGTCAAAGAGAAGAAGAGTGTATGTAGTCCACCACCTCCCAGGTGGCCCATTTCATGGATGCGGAAATGCTGCGTTAAACTTTTTTTTTGGGTCAAATATGCTAGTGGAGGGGATACGCTGCGTACAAATCAATTTAATGAACTTTCCAATATGCGGTCACCAAAATTGCGTAAAAAATGAAGTTTAAACGGTTTCAACTTCACTACCAGTGGGCGAAAAAAACACACACACACACACACAGACACTAATCGTTTGACGCGCCATTTTTTGCGTCGATGGAAAAGCACTTATAGGATTGCGTTCACTCTTTGTCACGCGTTTTATCGCCATGATCACGGCAGCACCGGACCGTAGCCATTCAACTTTCGCCAGACTGCCTTTTCGCGGGTTGGGGTCGAAATCCAGAACGAGCAATGTCCAGAAAGGCCAAAATCCCGAACGCGCAATGCTTCGAATAAAAATGTCCCGAGCGGTGGAAATCCCGAATGAGATTGTAGCGAACGTACTGTATGCCGAACGCCTACCAGTCGGCGCGGTTTTCAACATTTCCTGACTTTCGAGCCTTTTCACGCGTAAATTATCGAAGTTAGATATATGCCGTCACTGACCTTTTATAGGAAATTCAATTATCTACAACATTGTTTATGTGAACTTTTGGCCTATTTAGCGTTGTTTATCCAGCGTTTGGACGGAAAAAAAATAAAACAATAAGAAAATCGATGCACTTTTACCTTCTCGTCAAAACGCTGGTTAAACAACGGTATATAGACCAAAAGTTCATATGAACAATGTTGTAGAGAATTGAATTTCCAATAATAAAAGTCAGCAACGGCATATATCTAATTTTGATAATTTACGCGTGAGAAAGCTCGAAAGTCAGGAAATGTTGAAAACCGCGCCGACTGGTAGACGTTCGGCATATTGTACGTTCGCTACAATCTCGTTCGGGACATTGTCGTTCGGAGCATTGCGCGTTCGGGATTTTGCCCTTTCTAGATATAGCTCGTTCTGGATTTCGACCCCAACCTCTTTTCGCAGGCTCACAGACCCCAGAACGGTTTCTCCCCGATTAACTTTGCGTCGCGATGGCCTGTCATCTGAAGCGATCACGTGACACTCGCATTATCTCGAGCGTCACGTGGAGGTTAATCTGGTAGGAAACGTTCCGCGTCGGTTAGTCTGGGAGGAGGCAGTCTGGCGAAAGTTAAATAGTTACCATCCTCGGCAGCACCATCGACTTAGAGTAATGAACTGGTAAACGACCGGTAGATAGACAAACAAATATCGTTGTGGGGCAATATAACTCTTTGTAGTTCAAAGTCTACGGATTTTGGTCGAGAGGATATTATCGAGAGGGAGTTAAAGAGGTCCATCGTTGTGCCGAAAAATATGTGGATGGCACTAATGAATTTACCGATAGATAGAATTTCAGAACTTAATGGTTGCGTACTTGGGTATAATTAAAGTTCTAGCAATTATACGAAACGTTAGTCGTTTATATGTTAACATTGCGATTGTAAATTCAAACTTGTGTACCGTCTATTTTGTTTTTTTTTCTCTCAAATATTTCATCTATCAACTCGAAATAAGTGTTTACTTTAGAAGGGAAATATTTTAATGTTTAAAAAAAAAATTGTTGAACGATTACAGGGCCTCTGAATGTTTTGGTACGGTGTTGAAATAATAAAAAAAGTTATACGTTGCCCACGACGATAGTTTTTTTGTTCTCTGTCTATTGGTGGCATAGCACTTAACCCCGAACACAGTTAGCAGTCTACATGTCGATGGGAAGTTGCCATGTGGAACCGACTGGAACCATATATATATAACCATATATATATATATATATATATATATATATATATATATATATATATATTAGAGTGGTCGTTAAAAAATCGATTTCAATTCATTGCCCCGAAATCGAAAGTTTACCTCGTAAAACTAAAGTTCTCGAAATTTGAGCCCCTCAGCATAATGCTAAGGTGTGCCTCTAGAATTTTTATTATTAATTTTTGGCAACTTTTTTTTTTTTTTCAAGTTGAACAATCTTCAGTTGATCTCAAAGAGAACAAGTTCCCCAAATTACAGCTCTCTATCTCAATATTAAGGCGTGCTCGTGAATTTTTTTTTCATTTCTACATTGACTTTGATTTTTTATTTTTTTGTATTTCTTTTTTAGTTGAACAATCTGAAGTTGATCGCAAGAAAAGGAGATGCCCCAAATTACAGACTCTATCTTCATATTAAAGCGTGCCTGTGAATTTTTTGGTTTATTCAATTATTTAATTCGAATTTTTTTCTAATTTTAAATTATACGATTTCTTGGTAGTAGACGATCCATAAGACGTAAAAAAAATAGTTTTTACGTAAATAGCTTTTATTTGAAGATGAATTCGAATTTTTACACTAATTCTTATTTACGTAAAATTCATATTTCCGTACAAATTCGAATTCATCTTCAAATAAAAGCTATTTTCGTAAAAACTATTTTTTTACGTCTTATGAATCGTCTACTACCAAGAAATCGTATTATTTAAAATGAAAAAAAATCAAATTAAATAATTGAATAAACCAAAAAATTCACAGGCACGCTTTAATATGAAGATATCGATCTGTAATTTGGGGCATCTTCTTTTTTTGCGATCAACTTCAGATTGTTCAACTAAAAAAGAAATACAAAAAAATAAAAAATCAAAGTCAATATAGAAATGAAAAAAAAATTCACGAGCACGCCTTAATATTGAGATGGAGAGCTGTAATTTGAGCAACTTGTTCTCTTTGAGATCAACTGAAGATTGTTCAACTTGAAAAAAAAACAAAAAAAATTTTTTTTTTTCAAGTCTATAAAAATAATAATAAACATTATAGAGGCACCCCTTAACGTCATAATAAGGCGCTCAAATTTCGAGAACTTTAGTTTTATGAGGTCAACTTTCGATTTCGGGACAAAAATCGAAAATTGATTTTTTAACGACCACCCTCGTGACCACCCAGTTTTTCCGAGATATCTTTACGGATACAAATCTTTCGGCAATATAAGGCTGACGGATTACCCGCGCGGCCACAATACGCCTATCTGATCCTATTTCTACCGTGTTATGCAAAGCGACCGAAGTGGTCGAATTTGTCGCACACACAAGGCTTTCGACTCATACGCATAGCGAGACGGAACGCCTGAACCGCCTGTGTTGGGCACGAATACATCGAAAACACTCGACTTTACTCGTCGGTGTACGCCGTACACGCGCGCGCCCAAGCGCCTCGTCCCCCCGCCCCCGTTAAGACGATAGACGACCTAATCTCTCTCCGTCTTCCTCGCTCGAGCTCGCAGCGAGCACCGATTGCACTGTCTCTCTTGCACTCGGCGATCGTCCATCGCCTTGAATCGCTGTAGAAAAACGTAAAGCGTGCACCCGTTATATTGAGGCGATCGCCACGACGTCTGAGCGGAATCGTTCGGTACTACCGTCTTAACGAACGGTCGTTAACTCTGGCCGACGAATCCGACGGTCCAGGTTACAAAATTTGAACACGGCACTGGAGATCTCTCTACTCATCTCTGCTAGAGACCAGGAGACCGAACTCCACTAGTTCGGGCGAGACCGAACATAGCTGCTTTGGTGGCGCTGCGATCGAGGTGGTACCGACCAATGAGGTACTCGCATCGACCCGGCTGGTTCAAGTCACGACCCGCGAGGATCTCTACGGTACGTCAAAATAACCCCCTAACAATTCGCAATAGTTGTTTCTCCGTGATTCATGAATAATAATGAGGTGCAAAAATGCCCAAACCTTGTTCTCTAGTAAATTGCGGAAGCAAATATCTCGGTGGTGGCTTGAGTCAGAGAAAACTGTTTGAGGTTCCATAGGTAAGTGCATTTTTCAATCGAAGTGAATGATTCATACTTATATATATATATACAAAATCACTTTCAAACGTGTTTTTAGTTAGAAAATATTAAATATTAAACTCTCCATATCAAGGAAATACATTTTTTCAAATTCTCTTATCACACGTTTCAATTACAATTTTCCATTACTTTCATTTTAATCACAACTTACGGCTTCAACCAATTTGCGTATAAAATGCCAGCGCGTCACACACAAGTGTTATGTTTTTGTTTATGTATCTGGTTTATTGGTCAGACCCAGTTAGACCGCAGCGCCACCATTTGCAGCTATATTTCGACTTACCCCCACCACCAAATTTGTTAGGAGTCTTGTTGGCTGCTGCACAGCAGCGACCGGAGCCAGCCCCAACTAAATATCTATCTTATCTATAATTCAGCTCTGGCTCGTCTAATCTGTGGCTGTATCGTGGAGAGATTCGGGGCTCCCTCTGTAAACACAAATTATCGGCAATTCAAATTATCATGGAAAACACAAAGGATTTATTTTTCCTCGTGACCCAGCGAGTTTTCAGTAATTGGACAGCGTTGAGGGTACGTAGTAATTAATAATATCCATATATCGTCAAGTATTCGTCACGTAATGACACACAAATCAACGTTCGAGTGTCCATTGATATTCATAACCTCAAAAAATGTATATCAGTATTTAGCCCAATGTGTCGAATTTTATTTTTAAACATTTCTTTCACAAATTCAATCAATTTTAATTATCTAATTTATAATTCTTCCACATAACTACGTTTTATCGTGTTATTTATAATGAGCAAGAATTTTAGTTGGCAGTGGAACACGGAATGGGAACAAAGGAGCGCGCAATCGATTTTTGTCCTTACATTACAGAATTCATGTATATGAATGGTACGTATTATTCGATGGATGTTGTTGAAGCCTTCGATGGTCGCAGTCATGTTGCCATTATTTTATTTAACTGTTAAATTGTTAGGATTGTCGATCGCCAAATTGTACAAACCGAATCTGCGTATATAATTACCAGGCCTCGATGTTTCGCATTTTAATGTTTCGACCTTGTAACACTTTCGATAGTCCATTAATCCGAACGGGCAAAGTTACGAACAGTCGTAGTTTCGAAAAAAAAAAAAAAAAAAAAATTCCAAATGTAATTTATCAAAATGGCAATTTTTCGACGGGTCACCGATTTGACTCGCCGACTATTCGACGATTCGACGTTTCGACGGACCAAAAGTTTGAAACGTATACACAGGTACAGCGGTGCGAAGATTGCGGGAGCTGCAATCTTCGAGCGGTTGAACGAGCTGCTACGCCGCTATACCTATATATACCAGACTGGTTCTTAGCGAGTGTCATTTTTGTGAATAAAAATAGAAACGCCCCTCGCATAGTTTCTAAATAATTGGAAAAAAATAGTCGCGAAGGGCCTCTCACCTATCTCAATATTAACCCAAGCCTGAGTGATTTTATATTTTTTGTCATTGGATAACATGCAATGCTTATCGAATTAATTAATTATAGCTAAAAATATCAACAGAAGACAAATTTGCTCGATATACTTTCTTCATCGGAAAGATGCGTACTTAAAAAAAAGAAAAAAATTGTCCATCACCAAAAACGAAATAGCTGAACTAATATGGCGCCATAAAAATTCGGAAATCGTTCAAATTACGATAAAAATTGCGTTTTCACTTTGCCGGGGTCATCGAATGGGAATTTGGTACTCAAAATATGATAGACACTCAAGTGCAACTCATACGACGAAGTAACAAACCAAAAAAACAAATATTTACTCCAACAATTTTTGACACAAGAACTGAACACCATAGAACCATAGATGAAAATTGTTGGAGTAAATATTTCTCTTCTCTTCGGTCCTCTAAAAAAGTTGTTTTGACCGTTTCGCCCGACAGATTTAAACGGCGATTTCCACAATCGTTCGTACTCCTGACCTCTGGTATCCATAATTTTTTTCTCGATTGTCAAATTTTCGATTGTTCAATTATATAGTGCACAGTAATGAAATAATGATTACGTTATTATGTACTATGATATATATAACGCTACACGAAATCGTCAGGTCGCGAGTCCTACTCGCACTCGTCCGATTTTTTTCGAATTCAACATATATAAACATTTTTACAGACAAACTCGACTGTACTGACGTCGCTCGAGAATTGGAAGAATACATGGATAACAATTTTAGAACGGAGCTCGAAGACAACAGCTCCGACGAAGTTGCTCGTGAATTGTTACGTTTTTATCGTTATTTTTCCGAAGGAAACATAGATGACGCGACGAACGAATTGGCAAAATTGCCGCCTCTTCAGTTTTGGATTTTGACATCGAATTCTATGAGGGAAAAAAATAATAAACAACCGTTATCGAGTCAATGTCAATCGAACACGAACGTCGATGATGACGTTAGTGACAATCATATGGATGCCGATAACGACGAGTGGGTCAAAGTGGAAACCCGAAGAAAAAAATAAATTCAATCATCACTTTTGTATATTTGTTTTTTGTGCATCACCGTCACGAATTAATCATCAAACTGAATATTATGTCGCGCATGTTTTCTTTAAACGATTTATAAAAAAAATTACATCATTAATCTGTGACTGGCGGTGATCCACTCGCTTTGCTGGGCTATGAATATCGACGTTATACGGTAAACCTTAGTCCGTGCTCGAATAATCTCTCCCCAGGCTAGTCTCTTAACCAGGAGTCCGCGCACGAAATTCTTGAGCTTCGATTTCGAGTCGGAACATCGAGTGAGAAACTGGGGAACGTCTATTATTGCCGAGTCTCTTATTTCGAGATCGGACTGTAGCGACCTCTCTTGTCGTTTCCAAAAGTTACATTTCAGTTCTGCTCGGACGAAAACGACCCAACTTTACAGACTACGTCGATTGAAACGGTAGGTACTTTTTTTTCTCGTTTGAAGGTTATTGTCACCGTAAAATTGCTGAAAAAATATGCGATCACGAAAAAAAAAAATTACAAAAACATTTTTGTACAGTTTTCTGAAATAAGGTTGCAACGGTCGAGCGACAAAGTTTCTTGGATGGCTCATTTATTACCACTTTTGAGGTAGCAAAATTGAGCATCTTATTACAATAGTATATTATGACACTAGTACGAAAAACTTTTTTCGCACTAGTATCGTAATATACTATTCTAACTAAAAACACGTTTCAAAGTGATTTTGTATATATATGGGGAAAAACGGCCCAAATCACCGGACTGAAACCCTTCTATCCTCCGATGTGGTCGCTGTTTTTTTTCTAGTATCTTTGGGATCCCACGACCTCACTAATTTTTTTTTAGATTTTTTAGACCCCTCCTCCCCCTGCCCCCACCACCCTTTGTTTTTTTTATCAAGGGGTAACTGCTATTTCCCCCCTTTTTATTTTGATACATTTTTTTTCCCAGATACTTTATTGAAATTGAAGAACTTTTTTCATAAAATTGGAGTGGGTGTCGTATTGCTAATATTTTTTTTTCTTTTTTTTAATTTTGGAAAAATTCGAGTTTTTCCAAAATTTCAGCATATGATAATGGATTCCTATCTCAAAAAAATAAAAGAAAAATAAAATCTGTCTTGCGAAAAATCGATATTTCGATTATTTTCGAAAGTAAATCGATTTTTTGAGTATAAATTGATTTGATTATGAAAAATATATTTTTTAATCGATTTTCTATCGAAAATAATCGAAATATCGATTTTTCGCAAGACAGATTTCATTTTTCTTTTATTTATTTGAGATAGGAATCTATTATCATATGTTGAAATTTTGAAAAAACTCGAATTTTTCCAAAATTAAAAAAAAGAAAAAAAATATCAGCAATCTGACACCCACTCCAATTTTATGAAAAAAGTTCATCAACTTCG
Source organism: Diplazon laetatorius (assembly GCA_963662125.1). NCBI lineage: Eukaryota > Metazoa > Arthropoda > Insecta > Hymenoptera > Ichneumonidae > Diplazon > Diplazon laetatorius. The sequence goes on along the minus strand of OY759165.1, from coordinate 7,260,186 downwards.
TTAAAGTATCTGGAGAAAAAATGTCATTCAAATGAAAAGAGGGAGAATAGCAGTTACCTCTTGATTAAAAAAAAAAAGTGGCGGGGAAAGGGGGAGGAGGGGTCTAAAAAATCCAAAGAATATTATTGTATCGTTTGGATTCGACGACATCGCTAATTTTTTTGTTTCAGATTTTTTAGACCCCTTTTCTATTTTTTTTATCAAGAGGTAACTGCAATTTTCCCCCTTTTCATTTCCACCACAATTTTTTCCCTCATACTTAATCGAAATTGAAGAACTTTTTTCATAAAATTGGAGTGGCAGTCGGATTGCTAATATTTTATTTATTTTGTTTTAATTTTTTTATCGAGAGGTAACTGCAATTTTCCCCCTTTTTACTTCCACCAAAATTTTTTGCCTCATACTTAATCGAAATTGAAGAACTTTTTTCATAAAATTAGAGTGGGTGTCAGATTGCTGATATTTTTTTTCTTTTTTTTAATTTTGGAAAAATTCGAGTTTTTTCAAAATTTCAACATATGATAATGGATTCCAATCTCAAAAAAATAAAAGAAAAATAAAATCTGTCTTGCGAAAAATCGATATTTCGATTATTTTCGATAGAAAATCGATTAAAAAATATATTTTTCATAGTCAAATCAATTAATACTCAAAAAATCGATTTACTTTCGAAAATAATCGAAATATCGATTTTTCGCAAGACAGATTTTATTTTTCTTTTATTTTTTTGAGATAGGAATCCATTATCATATGTTGAAATTTTGAAAAAACTCGAATTTTTCCAAAATTAAAAAAAAGAAAAAAAATATCAGCAATCTGACACCCACTCCAATTTTATGAAAAAAGTTCTTCAATTTCAATAAAGTATCTGGGAAAAAAAATGTATCAAAATAAAAAGGGGGGAAATAGCAGTTACCCCTTGATAAAAAAAATAAAGGGTGGTGGGGGCAAGGGGAGGAGGGGTCTAAAAAATCTAAAAAAAAATTAGTGAGGTCGTGGGATCCCAAAGATACTAGAAAAAAATCAGCGACCACATCGGAGGATAGAAGGGTTTCAGTCCGGTGATTTGGGCCGTTTTTCCCCATATATATAAGTATGAATCATTCACTTCGTTTGAAAAATGCACTTACCTTTGAAACCTCAAACAGTTTTCTCTGACTCGAGCCACCACCGAGATATTTGCTTCCGCAATTTACTATAGAACAAGGTTTGGGCATTTTTGCACCTCATAACTATTCATGAATCACGGAGTAACAACTATTGCGAATTGTTAGGGAGTTATTTTGACGTACCGTAGAGATCCTCGCGAGTGAGTTGAACTAGCCGGGTCGATGCGAGTACCTCATTGGTCGGTACCACCTCGATCGCAGCGCCACCAAAGCAGCGATGTGTAGGCTTACCCCGACCGCCAAATTTGCAAGGACTTCCGTCTCCTCTGATCTTCTTGCTCCTGATCACAGCTGATCACTCGCTGTTATCTCGGCTTAATGCCCCCAAACGTGATATCACGTTGATCGCATGAATCAACATCAACGATTGATATAGAATTAACAATAATCGAACGATGCAAACTGCGAGCAATGATGAAAAACCACCGGAAAAACGGGTAGACGAATGGATGGTAAGTATCGTTCGTGATCATTCCACAAATTACAAAATAAACTGCAACTCTAACCTTAAAAAAATCGATTTAAAAAAAAAACAAACAAAAAACAAAAAAAAACGTAACAAATGACATTGCAGATAAAGCCGTGCGAGTGGTACAACAACGAGTACAAAGATTGCAAGTGTTTCAGAGCACGTTTCAATCAGTACTTCATATACGGCGAACTGCTCAACTGCAAACAGTGGAAGATCGATTATGAAACTTGTCAGAAGTGGAAGAACGACGACGACGACGAAGCGTTTGTAAGCTCAACAAGTGATTTGAGACCAACCAACGACTGTCATGATTGTCATCACTTTTGAAATTTTGTAATTTTTTTTTTTTTCGGCAATGTCAATCGTCGCAGAAAACAATTTTGGCGAGCGAGAAAGAACGACGATTGAAAAGACTGAAACCTCATTACACCAACGACGTTTGGACGAGGCGCGACAAACCGCCAGCCGATTGGAACGATCCTTTGCCGGAATGGATGCAGAAGAAGCTGGAGGGCACTCTGCTTGATCTCAAGCAAAAAAATAGGGAAAAGGGCGAAGTCCACGATCTGGATATGAAAATACCATTGTGTATCATAATGTAGATTGAAAATTTACAATTTTACAATCGTGTACATAATTTTTCGACGAACGGAGAAAGCAAAAAAAAAAATCTATTTTAGGACCAGCCGCTCGAGTCTTTTTTTTCATTCACTTTCGGACGAACGCGACACGCGTTTTCCATGAAATTGGGGAGAGTACGATTTTCGTGACGCCGCGATCCGATGCACTTTCCTTGTTGAACACCTCAAAAACAAAACGAAAAAAAAAAAAAAAAAAAAAAAAACAGGAGTAACAATTTTCGAGATGTGAAATTTTTTATTTTTCACATCGAACTTTTTGTGCGTCTCATCAGAATCGCGGTGAAATTGGCTGGTCGATTGAATCGATTTGAGGAGCATTACATATGTCTGCCGACCTCGAAAATGCGCTAAGAAAAAAAAAATTTCAGTATCGTTTACAATGGAAATTAATAAAAATAAATCGTACACATTGTTTATTGGGTTTACTTGAAAATTGTAAAAAAAAATTATTTCACTTTATTTTTAAAAAAATTACTATATAAAGAATCACGTGATCCACAACACTGGGGAAAAAAAAGTTGCTCCACGGTCGGTATCGTATCTCCGGTAAATGTTGATCCATCAGCAAAATTAAAAAAAATTCTTGTAAAACAAAGTAGTGCAGTTATATTATGATACTTTGATATAAAAATGTTATATTAATAATTAAATTACTTCTTTTTGAACTCTGCCATTGATTGCTGAATTTTTCGAAATTTAAAATTTCGGCTCGACATACTATGGGGCTACAAATTTATTTTACAAAAATGTTGTTCAATTTTGCAGATTGATCAACATTTACTGGAGACACGATGCCGACCTTGGAGCAACTCTTTTTTCTCAGCGTTGTGGATCACGTGATGTTTTATATATTAATTTTCGTAAGAATGAAGGGAAAAAAAATTGTACAGAGTTTAAATACTAACAAACGATGTTTCATGTTTATTTTTAATAATTTCCATTGTTATCAATCCCTCTTTAAATAAAAAAAATCATTTAGCGCATTTTCGGCGCTGCTAGACGTACGGTAACCCCTTAAATTCAGAGAATTAAAAAATAATTGTTCACTCAATTTAAATGAACGATTCTGTTCACCTCGTTCTTTTTAAAATAAATAATTCAAATCTGCCGGTGAAGTGGGGTGGTGGCTATTTAAGGGGGGGGTAAGGTATTTAATTTTTTTTTTTTGCATTTTTTTTTATTTTTGAAATCGAATCCGTAATATCTGAAGAATATTGTGTCAAAATGTCAAGTCAATTGAAGCAAAATTGACGAAGTTATGAGTATTTTCATACCTGCCGCTGACTCCACACGCATAAGCGTTTAAAACTTTGAAGCGTTTTTCCCACAACTCACGTTTTTAAAGTCGGTGCCCCTGATAACTTGAAAACTATACTGCACCGATCCTTTTGAAATTTTAAACACTATTCCTGTACATCATTTACGAGGTAACGCTGTCGAGTTTTTTTTTTTTTGTTCATAATTTTGATTTCGCTATAACAAATTAGCCGATTTTTTCCCGAAAAATTGTGTTTTTCACTTCAAAGTGTTCGAAAAAATGAAAAAATTGGATTTAAAAAAAAAACTCGACAGCGTTACCTGGGGAAAACTATTATCTAACGAATGAACTTTGATTTTTTGATTTCGGATGATCCAGCACCAAGTTATGAGGGGCACCGCAATTCAACTTTTTTTCGAGACACGTCCAAACAATTGCTGCCATTGCCGTATTTTTTAATATTTCTTTGTACAAATTTCATGAAACATTCTTCGAATGCCATACTTCAATGTACCATTGGTTGAGTAAAGAAATTTTAACTGCGTCGCCGGAAAAAAAATCACGAAAACATGGCTTTTTTCGTATGATTTGACCTTACCCCCCCCCCCCCTTAACTTCCGGCGAATTATCTCCTCCCGATTTACCCAATCCCAGTTCGGGTTCCACCCGGTGACGTCAGAGCGCGACGATTTCGTCACATTTGCCAAGCGTTCCCGCTAGATTGCGCTAGACGGTGAGCGACGGCGACACATCTCACTGGCGATCTCTCTACTAATTTCTGATATATATGTCTATATTCATTTTGGTAATTCTTGGAATTTCGACTTTTAAGAGGTTTTACTGTATACAGTAAAGAATAGTGATATGACAGTGATGGAAAGTGCCATATACATGTAGGTGTTGAAGAGAGTGGCACAGGTCCCCCCGTGGGATGAGCGAAACGAGGCTAAAAAAAAAAAAACAAAATATATATGTAGGTCAAGTGTGGTCAAGTGGATATAGCAGCAGTCACCGTTATCATCGTGTAAATAATCGTAACAGATTGATAACGCGATAAAACTCCGTGGGGATTTATAGAAATATTCGTTCAATGGTTTAATCAGCATATAGGTTATTATATCAGTTGTCGTTTGAACAATGTTGAATGTCGATGGAGTTAAGGAAGCTTGGAGAACAGCTGAGGCGGTCACCTTCGACGTCGACTCGACGGTTATACAGGAGGAAGGAATCGACGAACTCGCCAAATTTTGTGGCAAGGGTAACGAAGTTACCAACCTGTGAGTTTACCCAAAAATCCGTGTAGGGCGCTCCGTTTTGAACTAACTTTTTTTTGTTTTTTTTTTCTGGCTCACATAGAAATTTCGTAATTCACAAATCTTACGACAAAAAAAAATAATTCTCTTCATAAATTTTCATATTTTCATTATTAATTCGTTTCGTTTCTTTCTAGAATTATTTTTTTTCTATTTAAAATACATGCGATGGTCATCATTCTTTTTTTTTTCCTTCGACTTGTTACCAGCCATTCGGCCATTTTGAACAATATATATATATGTAACTTCGAATTCTGGGAAATTTTTTTTTATATGCCATTATATCATGTTTTCGAATTTGTTGATTGACGAATTTTTTTGTAAATTCATATCCGGTTTTATATGTGTATAACCTCGAAATTTGTATTTTTAGTAATTAGAGTTTTTTTCCTAAAATATCTCAATAATAATGAGAAATTTTGGTTAAACAATGAAATTAAACTTTAAAAGTTGATAAGAAGAAATTTACATGAGACATGTTTTGTGTAGGGAATCAAATTTTTTTACAAAAATTGTCATTCAAAAGTTTCGTTGTAAAATCATCGGCTTCCATGTGTTGTTTGAAAAAAATTTTAATTCTGAAGATAAAAAATGAGATTCGGAGGTTATACACACGAGAACGAAATCGAGTTGGAAAAATTGTTCAATTAACATTTTTGATTAGGATAAGATGTGGTTGAATCGCCATTTTTTCACTTTTTACACTGTGAAACCTGCATTTGTCAAAATATTCTCAAACACAAATTGTAATTCAAATTTTTTTCAAAAACAGATTATTGTCGAATGTATTGAAAAAGTCAAGACTGGCCTGGATGAGATTGGGAGCATTTATGATTAATATTAACAGCTTAAATTTATGGAGAATCAATTTTTTTTTTAACATGCGCACCGAAATGACGAGACAAGAGCAAGTAAAACATTAATAATATCGGTTTAAAAATAAGCGCCTTAATGTGTATTATACATCAAAGCTTATAATTCGTCATCATCTTCATTCCTACAATTTGTATTGATCAAACCCAAGATTATTAAATTTTTCACCGCATTGACAATGTTGTACAAGTAACATATAGGCAATGAATGATAATTAACAACATTGGAGTCTCGACTACGGATGGAAACGTTTATATAACTGCAGTCTGTCACGCAGCTGTTATAAAATTGGACTTTGATTCTATTCGACGATCTTTTTGTAACCACTGGTCTTGGAAACTATGGAATTATTTTTCATCAAATTTTCCACACAACTTTATTGTTTTGCTTCCTCATGGAGGAAGCTTTGTTTTCGTAAAATTTTTATTTTTCGAGATGTTCATTCAAAACAAACGTGTTTAGTATGTCTCAAAACATCTAAAAAACACATTTAGAAAAAATGTCCGGATGTATGTGTGTGTGTGTGTATGTGTGTAACATTGGTTGAACGCTCACAACTTGAGAACGGCTCGAGATATCAAGCTGAAACTTGCGCGATCAAATTTTTCGAAAATTCCATGGTGTTCTTCTGTTTTTACAGAATTAAAAAAAAATTCAAAAAATTATTGTCGGTCTCTAGCTTCCACAATTTTAGAGATATCGAGCTCAAATTCAGTACAATGTTGTACGAGTACAGGGAGATGCGCGATACCGAATTTGGAAAAAATCCACGCATTGCTTTCGATTTAAAGCATTTTTAAGTGTGAAAAAAACGGTGTTTACACTCTAGCTGGCGCAATTTCTGAGATATCGGACTTAAATTTGGTACGAAGTTGCGCTATTATCCAAAGAGAAACCCGATTGAATTTGGGCGAAATGCATCAAGCCATTCATAATTTATGGCGTTTTGAAATTTTTCCAAAAATCGATGTAAGTGCTCTAGCTTCCATAATTTTCTGAGATATCTGGCTGAAATTTAGTACGAAGTTGCACTACCATCGAAAGAGGTCTTGTATTAGATTTGGACAAAATCTAATAAGGAGTTCAGATTTTATGCGAATTAAAATTTTTCAAATTTCACATGAATTGCCCCATGTATATTGATTTCGACTTACATCACACTCACAAGGAGCCCTCAACGTCACAAAAGCAAACAAGGACGCAAAGTAGAACCTTGCACATTGCTTCCTAATAATTTTGTACCGTTTTAAATGATTGAGATGTAAAGTAGAACCTTGATCATGGCTTCCTTATCATTTTACACATTTGCCAAAGATTCCTCTATGAGGAAGCCAAAATTGATCAACACGTGGTTCCTCATAAAGGAATCTTTGGCAAATGTGTAAAATGATAAGGAAGCCATAACCAAGGTTCTACTTTACATCTCAATAATTTAAAAATGATACAAAATTATGAGGAAGCAATGTGCGAGGTTCTACTTTTTATTATATCAATGCAAACATTTTTCAGCATTATATTAAGAAAAAAACATTTTTTTTTCTTCGATCGATCGATAATTCCTGTGACACAAATCACAGAAATTATTCGTCTGCGTATAACTAAATTGCTCATAATTATTCATCGGTTTGATTTGAATTTATCGTTCAACCTCGATGATGATAATATCTATATTAGACTGGTTCTTAGCAACGATAATTTTTTAATAAAAATAAAAACGACTACCACATAGTTTCCAAATAATTTTAAAAATATATTCGCGAAGGGCCTCCTCCCTATCTCAATATTAACCCAAGTCTGAGTAATTTTATATTTTTTGTCATTCAATAACATGCAATGATGGTTCATCACCCAAAACGAAATAGCTGAACTAATATGGCGGCTTGAAAATTGGAAATCGTTCAAATTACGATAAAAATTGCGTTTTCACTTTGCCGGGGTCATCGAATGGGAATTTGGTACTGAAAATATGACAGACACTCAAGTGCAACTCATACGACGAAGTAACAAACCAAAAAAAAACAAATATTTACTACAACAATTTTTGACACAAGAACTGAACACCATAGAACCATAGATAAAAATTGTTGGAGTAAATACTTATTTTTTTTGGTTTGTTACTTCGTCGTATGAGTTGCACTCGAGTGTCCGTCATATTTTATTTTATTGTATGCAACACTTTTATTTTATTGTATTTTCTCGATGTTTATTTGCTCATTATTATCATCACAGTCTCCTGATCTCTACTGTCAAGTGCCCAAAATGTAATTATAAAATGTAATCGTAGGCAGCAATGTACTTCCTCGTAGAGGAATTTTCAATAACTACCTACGATTCGGACGAAGCGAATTGCAAGTTTCACCCTGCAGTTTGTTTTAACAACAAAATGATTGGTAAACACACATAAATCCGGTTTCGCTTGCACGAGATCATCCGAGTAATTTTCCAGTGTGGGTCAACACTGCGGGGGGTTGCAGTTTGACGCATATCGCTGAGCTTTGCAATGCTCTCATCCAATCAAAGACCCGATAGATAATAATTCTGTCTGTCGGCAGTTAACGATAACACATCAATTAATATTTTGTTCAATCCTCATTATGTTATTTGTCGTTCAGCCTTCTCCGTTAAAGCCTTTTATCATCTGTTTTACCCTTCGACTGTACAATTCCGCCACCGATCTATAACTGCACACAGGGTCAGAACGACCCAACGCGATTTTCAAACCGTTGTATCTCGGCAAATATGCATTTTTCCGTTTTTTGGTACAGTCATTTTTTGCAGTAAATTATGTATACTTTATGGTCCAAAACCGTTGATTTTGGCCGAAATCGAAAATTAAATGCCAAAGCACTCGTCCAAAGTGGAGCATATGTTGAAAAATGTATGTTTACACGAAAAAAATCGTATTTTTTTTCATATCAATTTAAAACAAAAACTCTTTCGAGCTTTTCAAGAGGAAGGTATGTAGATACGAAAAAAAAATATAATGTTGACCAACCCTTGAAAAAACATATTTATCCGAAGGTTTGAAAATAGGCATTTTCGGAGTAGTGAAAAATGGAAAAAAATAATTCCTACGGCTGATTAACCATGAAAAACATTAATTTTTTTTTCTCTTTTATAACATTAAATTATATTAATTCACTGCAATCGATACGTAATACATTCTGTGGAGGTTCCTTACAGTTCGAGCCCTGGTTTTTCGTTTTATGATCGTCTGTATGACCAGACAGACCGCATCTGACGCGTGTTTCGAACTCTGGCCTTGGATCTAAATCTTGCATGGGCTCTTTTTCTTCGTTTATGATCATTTTTATACTGGCTGCTATACCGGATCTTAAAGTGGAGTTCTGTTGCAACCTCCTTTGAAGAAAAGGCCCCAATAGACAATGAGCAATTTTTTGTTAGCATATTAACGGCCCGACAACTTTTCTTTATCCTTATTCTAATTCACTTTTGCACACGTATGCAAAATGCGGCTATTTACAACTGCCTGGTCGATAATGCAAAAAAAGAATCGCATTCGCTCATACTATATCGATGTAATCTTCATCTTCACTACAGATATTCGCCCGAAATCGTCGTCCTCGTCTGATCATTTGAGCGAAAAGCGCTCCGTTTTGCAATTTCGTTGCTATCATTCGACATCCTAAATACATAATTTATTATACTAGAGCAAAATAACACAACGCTGTCCGTAAAAGTGCGGTTTTACGCTCACTTCGTTCGCTTCAAACCGCATTTACGGACCTTGTGACATAAAAATTCGTACGACACGCCCACGAAAAACGTTTTCTGGACTCGTGTGATTGCAATACTCGCCTTCGGCTCGTTCTGCAAACTCACACGAGTCCAGAAAAAAAAATTTCGTACTAGTGTCATAATATACTATTTTTTTCGCTGAAATTTTCAAGGAAGACGCAATTTGGGTTTCCGCACGAACTTTTTTTTTTTTATTTCAATGAATAACGCAGTACTTTTCGAATGCCAACGTTTTTTTTTTTTTTTTTTTGCCGGCCTGTAAAACGTTTGTTTTGTGGGTTGGCGCCTTTGGCACATTCATTTCTCGAAGAGAGTCAGTTCGAAGGCTTGACAGATACACCGATACACTATACGATCTCGACTGACTTACTTGAAAAAAAAAAAAAAGTTTTTATTACATTAAAATTTATGAGGAAGCAATGTGCAAGGTTCTACTTTGCACCCTTGTTTACTTTTGTGACGTTGAGGGCTCCTTGTGAGTGTGATGTAAGTCGAAATCAATATACATGGGGGGCACTTCATGTGAAATTTAAAAAATTCTAATTCCCATAAAATCTGAACGCCTTGTTCGATTTTGTCCAAATTCAATACGAAACCTCTTTTGATGAAAGTTCAACATCGTACCAAATTTCAGCCAGATATCTCAAAAATTATGGAAGCTAGAGCACTTACATCGATTTTTGGAAAAATTTCAAACTGCCATAAAATATGAATGGCTTGGTAGATTTTGCCCAAATTCAATCGGGTATCTCTTCGGATAATAGCGCAACTTCGTACCAAATTGAAGTCCGATATCTCAGAAATTGCGCCAGTTAGAGTGTAAAGACCGTTTTTTTCACATTTAAGAAAGCTTTAAAACAGAAGCAATGCGTGGATTTTTTCCAAATTCGGAATCGAACATCTGCCCGTACTCGTACAACATTATACTGAATTTGAGCTCGACATCACTAAAATTGTGGGAGCTAGAGACCGAAAATAAATTTTTGAATTTTCAAAAAATGCTGTAAAAACGAACGAACTTGATGGATTTTTCCAAAAATCAAATTGTGCTATGCCCCGTGAACCCTCCACATGTGTGACAAATTTCAGCTTGATATCTCGAGCCGTTCTCAAGTTGTGAGCGTTCAACCAATGTTACACACATACATACACACACATAGATCCGGACATTTTTTCTAAATGTGTTTTTTAGATGTTTTGAGACATACTGAACACGTTTTCATGAACATCTCGAAAAAAAAAAATGTCACGAAAACAAAGCTTCCTCTATGAGGAAGCAACAGACTCTCCGCCGTTTTAGTTTAACCCAAGCTCGTTTTTTTATTTCTACAATTTGCAGGACGAAACAGGCGATGCAGGGAAACTTGACCTTCCAACAATCACTTGCGTGGAGGCTGAACATCATCAGACCGACCCTGGAACAAGTCAAGGAATTTATCAAAAGGCATCCGCCGAAACTAACACCTGGCATCAAGTAAATATTCACGTACTTTATTTTTGAGTCAGTTAATGACCGCTTCGAATGTGTATATCTTGAAAACAGGAGTTGACGACTGAGAAAACTCATTTTTCATCCCTTATCAGTCACACCAAACCACAAACTACGGTTTAGTCACACTGGGTAAAATTTATCCCGGATCTTAATTACAATAGAAAAATTATCAACGAACAATATGACTCAAAAAGGATCCTGAGCATTCTTCAGACATTTTTCTACGATTACAACTTTTCATGGTAGCCATGATATAATTTTGAATGTGCTGAAAAAAAAAGTTGAACTAAAAAAAATCGGGAAAACGTCTTTTTTTATTATTTCACTGAAATCGCTATAACTTTTTTAAATTTTTTTAACATTTGAGAAAATTCCATTTTTTTTATCCTCAAATCATGTAGGAAAAGTTGGAGTACATTCGATCAAACTTGACAAATCGTACTCCAGATCTCACAGAAACTTCAAAAATGGCAATTTTTAAATTTTTTGTGTTCGTACTTCATCGTCTTATCGTTAGCCCATCAGAAAAAAATATGATACACCAGAAAATTCTATGAAAAACATATTTTGTCAATTGTTTCAAGAATGTTGGAACGACATAAGGTTTAATTAAAAAAATATAATGGTACATGCCAAAACATTGTATCGTTTAATCTTTCTGTATGCTTATATTGAGCGTCTTTCAAAATACAAAATTCGATTTCGATATTTTTATTTCAATTTATTATATAAATTGAAAATCATTTTATTAAAAATCCAAATATCGGTGGTAGTCCTCTATTTGATAATATATTAAATAATAAAATATTTTCATATAATAAAGAATTATTGAATATTGAAAATTGATTTAAAAAACAAAATGTTTAATTTATTAAAGATTATTATAATTGAAAAATTTATGATAAACTAATTTAAAAAAGAAAAAAGCTGCAAGTTAAAACTTGCAAATCGCTTCCTCATAATTTAAGGCAAGCTGCAAGTTGAAACTTGCAATTTGCTTCCTCTGAATTTCAGTAGTGAGAGAAGATTCCTTTATGAAGAAGCAAGAATGAGGGAGCTATGACGGAGCACTTATCTTTTGGCTTCCTCATAAAGGAATCTTCGTTCACTACTTACAATTCAGAGGAAGCAAATTGCAAGTTTCAACTTGCAGCTTGCCTTAAATTATGAGGAAGCGATTTGCAAGTTTCAACTTGCAGCTTTTTCATTTCTAATCGATCATAGTATTCGATATTCGAATGTTATTCAAACTTAGGAACTGAAAAAGTGTTCAGATTTATAAAAACTGCGTCCACGTCGCGAGTTCCGGTTCAATTAGAGCAGCTCGTTCATTCTACTGTTTATTGACACTATACCGTATATGAAATAAAGTTTTGTAAAATTTGAACGCGTCGTTCAATGTCTACCAAATTGGCTTACGAATAGAGGTGAACGTTAGCTTATGAACGTCTATAAATTTCACCACGGTCCGTCAATTATTTTTGAATTTGCAAAGGTTAGAACTTCAAAATTTCCAATTGCTCTAAAATGCGATCCGATTGGCCGATCTTCGCCAAATTTGATATGTATCACAGCTTAATGATATTCCATAGTTGTAGAGAATTTGAATCCGATTGATTGAAGTTAACGACAAATAAAACGACAAAGTTCATTTTTTGAGAAATTCAAAATATCATAAAATCAGAACTTCTCGACGAATTCGGCTCAAATGCAATACCATACATCCTCAGGTATCACTCTATACTTGAAGAACTATTTAGACGAATATCTCAAAATTTGCGGATGCTACAGTGGTAACAGACATTTTTTGAAAATTTCAAAACGCTGTAAAATTCGAACGGATGCGTCGATTAATGCAAAAATTATACAGGACATAGAGATTGTATGACACCACATGCGTGCAAAATCTGAGCGCTGTAGCTTAAGCCGTTCTCAAGTTATAGACATTTGAATTTTGGAGGGTCGATCCACACACACACACATACATACACACACACACACACACACACACACACACACACACACACACATACATCCGGACATTTTCTACAAATGTAATTTCTGGATGTTTTAGGTCATTTTGAACCTATTGACATTAAGATCTCGAAAAAAAAATTTCGGACCATCACAAAGCTTCCTTTATGAGGAAGCAAAATATAATATTCATAAATATTCTCTAATTATTAAATTAATTAATATTCAACTTATATGATTAATAGATGAATAACTCATAATTATACGAATTGATGTATTATTTAATCCCAAAGTAGTTTTTGAAATACATGAAATGATAGCTGTAATACAAACAATTTTATAATAATATAAATATATTATTATAATCATGGGGATGATTTTTTGTCAGGTTGTTAAAATAAAACAATTAATTCATTGTAAATTATTTATTGAATTAATAAATCATGAACGAAAGGGAGGAGTTCCAATTTTAATTAATAATGATAAATTTATGATTTAAAAGTAAGTCAGTCTTTAAAAGTGAATTGATCGATTGACTCGAAGAAAAAAAAAACAAACTATTTATCACCGATGAATTGCACAAATATGATAATAATGAATCATCAAAACATTTTTTCAGACAATTAATAACCGAACTGCAATCGAAAAACAAACGAATTTTTTTGGTATCCGGTGGATTTCGTTGTTTGATAGAACCAGTTGCCGAACGATTGAACATTCCCGCTGAGAACGTGTGCGCCAACAGATTAAAATTTTTCTTCACGGGTTCGTGTTCGTGTTTCGCAATAATTTATTTATACAGAAAATGGACGGGGGGAGGGGGGGAAGATTGAAAGAAAGACCGAGCCCACGAGTTTCTGGTGAATTTGCAGGAGAGTATGCCGGCTTCGACGAGACCGAGCCGACGTCTCGAAATGGTGGAAAAGCTGAGACCCTCAGGTTAATCAAGGAAAAACACGGTTTTGATAAAATCGTACACGTTGGCGATGGGGCGACCGATCTAGAGGCTTGTCCACCCGCTAACGCGTTTATCGGTTCGTACAATTTTCACCGTATCCTATTATTATTATTATGAATATAAAACTTTATCCATTTTCGTGAAATATTGCAATATCGAAATAACTATTAATAATAATAATAATAACACATTGAGAACAATTTGATAATTAATTATTTAAAATTACCGGAATGTTCTACGAATATAATCCAAAATATTGTGTGAAGTATAATCATTGGATTCTATTGTTTTTTTTTTTATGGTACAAGTTTTGTCGTTGGTCGACCGTTGTAATGAAATTTCTTTTTTTAACTTTTCGTCCTTCTGGTTTCGGACCACTTTCGAAGTTCTTCATTATCCTTTTTATTTTTCTTTGTGTGACTTTTTTCTATTTATGTGTCAGACTTGTCCCTTGATTTCGGTTGCTACTTTGGAAAGAAAAAAAACTTTCCGTTCTAGAAACGATGGGTTATGGCTTTACTTTATCTTTTCTTCTGTCCATGGTTTTGTATGAGTGCTCTTGTCACGAGTTGAACGGTTTCGTTTCAGTTTTGTCACTAATTTTTTTCACGTTGACGTCAATTTATTTGAATTATCTTCTTCCCGGAGAACCGTGACACGTTTTTTCCGTCACATTTTCTCAGGTTGCCCAACGAGTCATTCTTATTCATTGAGTCGTTGTTGATAATACAATAAGAACGATTTAATAATTTATAATTCCAACGATATTTCAATATCGAATTGATAATTGCTAATAATAATGCATTAACATTAACAGTTTGATAATTTGATTATTTCAAATTACTGGCAATGTTTTTTTTTTCACGTAATCCAAAATATTGTCTGGAGTATAATCATTAACTTTTATCTTCTGGTTGCACTTATATGATTAATAACGATAATACATGAAAAAACAATATTTTGATGAAAATATTGTAGGTCGAAGAACCCCTAAATACCCAAAGAACACAACCAACAGTTTGATACGGCTCAAGCGTTTTCATTAAAATCTGACGAGGACTTTTTGTATTATATCAAATTCGAGCGTGATTCTCCATAAGGCTCCGTGTTAAACGTGTGAAAAATAAAAGTGTTGATATATTTTTTCTCGCGCTCCGGAAAGCCACAAAAATTTAACCGAACCGTTTTTCTCATCGATACCTATAAGTATGCCGAGTTTCATGAAAATCTGACGAGGAACTCTCTTATGGAGGGTATTTACCTTAAAAGCCGTGTGACCCTTTTTTTTTCATGTCCTTCTAGGGTACGGAGGTAACGTTATTCGGGATAGTGTGAAAAATCGTTCATCGTGGTTCGTCACGGATTTCGAAGAACTGAGAAATGCTTTATGATGACGGGTTTGTAAATTTTGTTCGGCAATAAAAAAAATATATATGTACCTGTTCATAAATCTGCTGTGTTGATGTTCATATTTCCGGTCAACAAACGCTTGTACTTTGACCCTAAGGGGTGTAAAAATACCCCAAGCTTGTGTCATACATACATACACGGGAAAAGTTATTGAAACCAAAAAAAAAAAAAAAAAAATCGCGAATTCGACGTTTTTTCAAAACGTATTGTGGTTTTTCAACAATTTAACCGATTCAATAAATTCCAACGGGATTTAAGCTTTGTCAGTCACGAGACTCGGAAAAACATTGTTTCGAGAGGAAAACAAATTCAGAGTCATTATTTAAAAATTCAAAAATGTACCGTTACTATTATGATATTTGAAATTCTAACTATTGATAAAATTTCACGAAAAAAAATGTGAAAAAAACAATAAAATACTTTTTCACTGAAAAATTCTGGCAATTTGTGATATTTCTTCATAAAAATGGAGGGTATAACTCACGAGATATAGCCCTTCGAGAAACAAAATAGCTTGGTACGAGATGTTTTGAAAAGTATATTGATTTTGAAGATTAAAGGGGAGAATTTCGGGCTTGAAATGATGAAGTCAATGCAATAGGAGCGAATGTATTTATTTATCAGGAACTGTTTGTAATATTTTTTTTTTTTTTTTTTTTCATTCGCAAACCGTAAAAACTGTGTAAAAATATTATTTTGTCACTTCATTATCTTCCCTCATTTTAAAGTTATCTGATGCTAAAAAACGAGATTCAACCAAAAAAAAATTACGTTGTGGTAAAAAATATTGGAAACGGAATCCACCTAATTCCCATTCTCCAAGGAATTAAATTTCCTTCAAAAAGTATCCGAATCCCAAGTCAAAAAATTTCAATATCTTCAAGACTTACAGGCATCTTAAACCGATTTTCGACGAAAAATTCGATCTTCAATCGAGCGTCACAGCTAAACTGTTCGTTCCACGAAAAAAATGTGCAGGTGAAATTTTAGAGTCAATTGAATTCTCTACAACAAAGGTGTCCGGTCGAAAGAGCCTTAATCCAATAATTCACAATTCACAGCTCCTGGAAGTTCATTTCATGGCATTAAAAAAATTATTTTCCACCTATTCAGTCCTCAATATTTGCTTCAAACACCGTGAAAAACTGATTTTTTTAAATATGAGGAAGCTTAAAATTATGAGGAAGCAATTTGCAAGTTTCAACTTGCAGCTTGCTTGAATAATTCAGAACATCTTGCTTAAAATTATGAGGAAGCAATTTGCAAGCTTCAACTTGCAGCTTGCTTGAAGAATTCAAAACATCTCTTGCTTAAAATTATGAGGAAGCAATTTGCAAGTTTTTTTCAAATGGAACCATGGTTTTTGCTTTGAGCCATAAATTTTATCGTGTCGAAAATAACAACTTTTGTAGGAACTTTTTTTTCATAATCGATTTTTTTATATCGATCGGAGTCGTATTTTTTTAGATAAATCGGGTGTAAGATTAAAATGGGACACCCGGTACAACTTCAAACTCGGCCGCGCCGAGCGGGTGAAACCAGACAGTTAGCGTTGAAATGTTTCTTCGGTCGTCGAAAAATCTTGGTGTTAGATTTTCAAATTACATTTGCGACGTCGGAAGAAAAACGCGAGGTAAGTACCACTCTATACTGCCGGAGTAGATGATTCAATGCAAGTCCAAAAATAATGTTTTTATTCGCATGGAAATTGAACTTAAATCTTTAAACACGTGTTTTCTCGAAATCACGTTTTCAGAATAACTCCAGAATAGCTCGACCGATCGTTTTGAAAATTCATATCACTTATTCCGTACGTAATTGTCCCCAGCATTGACGAATGATTTTTATCTGCGGTAAATAGTTTTTTTACAACCGAAAATATGAGTGAAATTGGGGTGAAAAAAACAAATTTTCACTTCGAACATCCGCCATTTTGTCGAAAATTGAAATTTTCATTGGCCCTTCGTCCATCCTGGGCCCATTGTGATTTACTAATGATCCCCGTTTTTTTTTACTCCTCGCAGACGTCCTATATCTCCATTAATTATCATAACATAGGGAGACCTTGATATTTTCATTCAACTAACGATAACTCCGCGAGTTTTATACCTACACCAATCGCGTTGGTCCCATTTTGAAGCTCGTGCGAAACAGCTTAAAATGGCTTGCCGACATCCCGAATCCGCTTAGAATTTCTGGCAATAATCGCGTCGGTGTACTGGATAGAAAAAATAAAACGATCCAAATATTCGAATAATACAAGTGATTTATCGAATTTTGTTTCTTAGGGGTCGAACATCGATCGGATATCCATATTATCCTCAAATTCGAAGAATAATGCAAATTTCCCCGGTCACTCGGAGTATAAACGATAGTATATAACAAATTAATACTGGAAAAATTAATTTTTTCTTTATTAAAATAAAAATCGCGGTATTCGGAGGTAATGGTTTTTTTTTTTTTTTTTACATATTTCGAAGTTCAAACGTCGATCATAATAATAAGAATTCGTGTTTGAAAATTATAAATCATTTTTATTTCATTTTTTTTTATTCGAAAGCTTGCAAATTAGTATTACTGTTTGGAAATTTTTTCCGCTTGGCGTAGGTGTAAAACTCGAGGAGTTAACCTTAGTTGAATGAAAATGTCAAGGTCTCTCCATGTTAATCAAATGGGAAAACGAAATATGCGATGAGCGACCTTAAGAAAAAATATTATTGAGCTGCCAATTTTGTCCAGGGTATTTTAGGGTACTATCTATAGATTCTACATAGAGCTCCGAAAAAAAAAAAAAAAAAAAAAAAAAAAAAAAAAATCAACACAGTCCAATGACGATACATAAAAAAAAAAACATTTTGTTATTTTCAACTTGCAATGTGTTTGATCGTAATATTCGTTAACCGTTATCATCGTCGATTACAAAAAAAGGTGTGTTGTTGATTATATTTTTTTATTTCTTCGTTTACAGTAAAATTTCGTTGACGCCGAAAGTTTAACGCTTATATCCTAGACAGCATTCTTTTCCGGTACCCACTCGAGCAGATCGAGCTGTCGTTGTATAATTTCCAATTTGTTGTAAATATCGGTGAGATTGTTCTTGTCCATTTCCACCATGAGATCCGTGGCTTTTTGTTGGCCCGACAGTCCCAATTTGAGCCACACTACGGGTAACGCCTGTTGCGAAAGAGCCGACGATGACGATTGGATCTTCGACTCCCACCCAATGTCATCGATCTACGAATCATTTCGACAATCCATTTTATATTCGGCAACGAATTTTGCCGAATAACTTTGGGTCTAAAGTCGATGCTCAATTTTTTTTTTTCATATTAATATTTAAATTCAAACTAAACAAAAAAAAAAAAACGCGTAACCCTGGCGACTTGTGCGCTAATGCGGTCCTTATTTGACTTCTGAAAAATCTAGTTCTCCACCATCCACATAAAAAACTAATACACTCGTCAAAAATATTAAGGGACCACTCGAAAACTACGAAAATTTGTCGAAATTTCAGACATCTGTATCTCCGCGAAAAAAAGACGGATCCGAATGATCTACAACTCGTTTGAAAGCTTGATTCTTCTACTTTCTGACACAGAGGTTCAACAATTGTTATCGTTTCCTGCCACTCTGTGCCAAGGGCCAAAACAAAAAAAAAACTGTTCCCTTAATTTTTATGAAACTTCTCGATGGTGGCTGGCGTCCGGAAAATTTTTCACAGAAAAATTTATTCAGACCGTTCGAAAGATTGTTTATTTGCGTGCAAAACGGTTTTTCATTCATCGCTGTGCGATTTTTTTTGACCGAGTTATTCCCTCCCAAAGCAATAAAACACATTTTTTTCTTCAAACGCCCGTATCTCCTGAAATAATGATCGTACAACAATCGCCCGGATATCATTGGACAGATATAATTGTACCCTTTCAAATGCTCACAAGAGATTTTCCAAAAGAATTACTTTTTTTTTTATTCATAAAAATACAAAAAAATTTATATCGAGAAAAATGATGTCAGAAAGTAATGAAAATTTTACTAGCTTAAATCCTGTATTCAGTCGATCGAAACAAATTTTCTCACCTGATCGGGAAACAGAGATTTACGTCTGAGACATTCCACGATACCTTTGGCTCGCAAGTTCCACGCGTCGACGAATATCGCCGCTTTGTCCTTGGACATGGGAAAATATTGTTCGATGAATTGTTCAATGACGCACGGTTTGACAACCGCGTAAGCCGCTTGCAAGTATATCAATTTAATTGTCGCCAGAATCGCGTCCAAAGTTTTTTTGTTCACATCCAGCGACAACAAAAGTCTGTCCTCTTCGTTCTGGCTGAAAAGTTTGCCATTATTGTTGCCCAACTGTAGGCTCGAACAAATATGATTTACCAATCCTCTGAGTTTTCCATTTTCAAGTTTATCGATAAGTTCGAGTCCCAATTGTAAACTGAAAACGAAAAAAAAAAAACAATAAAAAATGACTGTTCAACCTTGATTGATAAACATAACGTACGATCGAACCTTCGTTAGCTATACGTATCCCTTTGTCTGTTTTCACTGTCATTCATGTCGTTTGTACAACGGACGATACCACATACCTTGGTGTTATTTCGATACCCTGTGACATTTTCAATTCAATTGTTCACTTGGACAATCATATTCTTCTTATGTCTCATTTCATTCACGCCCTGTTATTTCTCATAATTTCTGTTGTTTTCATTGTTATTGTTGTTATTCGGGCAAGAAGACTGGAGACCATCAGGAGACCGAACTCCGGTAGTTCGGGTGAGATCCCCCATAGCTGCTTTGGTGGCGCTGCGATCGAGCTGGGTCCGACCAATGAGGTACTCGCATCAACCCGGCTAGTTCAACTCACCCGCGAGGATCACTACGATACGTCAAAATAACCCCCTAACAATTCGCAATAGTTGTTTCTCCGTGATTAATGAATAATTATGAGGTACAAAAATGCCCAAATCTTGTTCTATAGTAAATTGCGGAAGCAAATATCTCGGTGGTGGCTTGAGTCAGAGAAAACTGTTTGAGGTTCCAAAGGTAAGTGCATTTTTCAAACGAAGTGAATGAATCATACTTATATATACAAAATCACTTTGAAACGTGTTTTTAGTTAGAAAATATTAAATATTAAACTCTCCGTATCAAGGAAAAACATTTTTTTCAAATTCTCTTATCACACGTTTCAATTACAATTTTCCATTACTTTCATTTTAATCACAACTTACGGCTTCAACCAATTTGCGTATAAAATGCCAGCGCGTCACACACAAGTGTTATGTTCGCTTGGTCTACACGTATGTGAGGGCAGCTTGGCAAATGGTGAGCATGATAGCACCGCATTGGTCGGAACCACCTCGACCGCAGCGCCACCACTGCAGCTATATTTCTTACTTAGCCCCACCACCAAATTTGTAAGGAGTTCGGTCTCCCGGTGTCTAGTCTTGTTGAGTTGCTAGTCCGTTACTCGCATGTTCTTCCATGCTCGTGGCAAAATAGCCGGTTGTAAACATTGTCGAAAAAATGACAAACCGATCGAATTATCGAGTTAAACTCGATTTATCGAATCATCATCGGGACGCACGTCGCATCAGCTGGATCTACGTAGATTCCACAAATGTTCGATCGATAAATCATTTGAAACAACACATAGTTGATATTTTCAACATACCCGAACCTTTTCATCTCATGCTCGGTGGCCATGAGTATTTACCACCCAACGAAGACGTTCGCGTTATCAAGGAAAATGAATTAATAGCGTGAGTCAACCAAAACATTTGTTTGTAAACTTTGATTTATCATTATTATTATTATTATTTTTAATATATATAAATTCTCGAACTGTTATCCAATATATTTTATATAATTTTACTATTAAAAAATATTGAAAAAAAAATAAATAAAATGAATCAACATGAATTTTTTTTTCCCTATCAAATTATCCTCTTTTTTTTTTTCCTGCAAGGTTCAACTTGCAGCTTGCCTTAAATTTTGAGAAAGCGATTTGCAAGTCTCACCTTGCGGCTTTTTTCATTTCTAATTGATCGTAGTATTCAATATTCGAATATCATTCAAACTAAAAAAGTGTTCAGATTAAAAAAAAAAAAAATTTAACGCGCCGTTCAATGTCTACCAAATTGGATCACTAACAGAGGTAAATGTTACTTCACGCACGTCTATAAATCTCAGTGCGGTCCGTGAATTATTTTTGAATTCGCAGAGGTTGGAACTTCGGAATTTCGAATTGCTCTGAAATGCCATTCGTTTAGCCGATCTTCGCCAAAATCAATATGCATCACAGCTCAATGATATTCCACAATTGTCGAAAATTCGGGATTCGATTGGTTCGAAGTTAACGGTAGTAATTTTCGAAAAATCAACAAAATTGATTCTTCGAAAAATTATAAATATCACAATATCCAAACTTATCGATGGATTCGGCTCAAACGCAATACCAAATATCCGTGGGCATAATTCTATTTGTGATGAACTATTTCTACGAATATCTCAAAATTTGCAGACGCTTCAGAGGTAAACGACATTTTTTGACAAGTTCAAAACGCTGCCAAATCCGAGCGGATGCATGTATCTTCTAAAAAATTACAGATGACATAGAACTCATAAAGGACTGTAGATGTGCAAAATTTGAGCACCGTAACTCAAACCCTTCTCGAATTATGGACGATTCAATTTTTTTTCGACATTTTTT
The DNA here is from genome assembly GCA_963662125.1 of Diplazon laetatorius. NCBI lineage: Eukaryota > Metazoa > Arthropoda > Insecta > Hymenoptera > Ichneumonidae > Diplazon > Diplazon laetatorius. Next base: position 7,238,146 of record OY759165.1, on the reverse strand, counting down.
TGACATTTCCTCCAAATGTGTTTTCTCGACTATTTTGAACATTTTGAAACTTATTGACATCAAAATCTCGAAACCAAAAAATTTCAGACCGTCACAAAAGCTTCCTTTATGGCGAATCAAAAATGAAGAAACAAAAGAAAATCTTTTTTTTTTTAACTTGCTTTGACGAATCGACCTTGTGGATGTAATTTCGTAAGATTACTTTCCTCTCTCGGTTGTTAGAGCGAGAACCCTACTTTACCGATATTATTTTTTTTCTCGGTTTTCTATTTTTTTTTTTTTTCATTCAAATTAATTGCCCAGTTAATTCGTGAATTAACTGAGCAATTAATTCGAATTAAAAAAAAAAAAAAAAATAGAAAACCGAGAAAAAATAATAATATCGGTAAAGTAGGGTTCTCGCTCTCACAACCACGAGTGGAAAATAATCCTACGAAATTACATCTACAAGGTCGATTCGTCAAAGAACGTTAAAAACATATAACGAAATATAAGAATAATATGACCAAAGCAACTGACTTAAAAAAAAATCTTGCAATTAACTTCTTCCATAAGAAATCCGAAAATTGAAGAAGCTGCAAGTTGGGATACATGTCTAAAAAACTTTGCCAACGAAGAACCCCATCAAAATAACTCTGCCCAATGAAACTCGGTTCCGAAAAAAAAAAACCACCTCCCAAGAAAATCCTGACAAAAAACATTTCTATTCTCAACAATAAATTATCGACATTCATACGAAAATCCTGAAGATTTCAACATCGAGGATAACAAAAGCACATTGGATAGTAAGTGGAAAAAAAATTTAATCACATTGCACAAAAGGATAAACTCGATTCACAATAACGACAATATAAATGTCATTTATTTTTTTTTTTTCAAACGACATTTACGTTCTCCGGTCTAGTTATCGGCCGTTTACCAGTTTTTCAAATGTCAACTTGTAAATTAATTTTTTCAGCACATCAACGTCGGAAAAAAAATTCTGGACAGAATACGTTTTTTTTCTTTCTTTTTTTGTAAAAATATCTCTGCTTTTGATTTTTTTTTTTTTTTTGTAATTTTCGTTTTTATGTTTCAAAATCTCTTTATTCGTGTGGTAATGTGTATACACATTTTTAAACGAAAAACGAAAATTACAACAAAAAAAAAACTCATCACGAAAAACGACTTTCCAATTTTTTTTCGCGTTTCTTAGTGCATTTCTGAAAACAAATTTGATCGGCAATATTTTCATCGAAAAGCTGAGATATTTTTACAAAAAAAAAAATCAATTCTGTCCAGAATTTGTTTTTTTCCCGCGTTTTTTAGTGCTTCTCTGAAAACAAATTTGATCGGCAATATTTTCATCGAAAAGCTGAGATATTTTAACAAAAAAAAAAAAACTATTCTGTCCAGAATTTGTTTTTCCGACGTTGATATGCTGAAAAAATTCATTTTACAAGTCCAACATTTGTAAGAAAAAATACCAAACGAATGATAACCAAACCGAAGACATAGATGTCGTTTGAAAAATATGAGAAAAACAAATTATAAGTGTCCTCTGTGATGACGTGTAAACATAAATATCAAAGTTCATTTTTTTTTCAAATGTGTTTCCTCGACGTTTTAGCACATTCTGAAAAATTTCCCACCGTCACATAGTTTCCCACGAGAAAGCAAAAATAATATAAAATGTGATTTGCGAACGTTAGAAACGTCGATTTAGCATTTTTCGAACCCTCGTTTTTTTTTTCCCCTCAGAGTGGTTCCCGGCCCGGGGATGGAAAACCTGGACTCGTCGATCGCGTCGACGGAAACGGTCGGATGGCAGGCCACGATCGTGAAACACACGGAGCCACTGCCCGTAATGATCCAAACCAAAGAGGATCGTCATCACAGAGACAATTGCAAAATTTCTAACGACGTCGAAGATCAGAAAAGCATCAGCGACATGGTCGATAATTCGGTACCAGGTGCGTGAATCAGTTGCCATTTAATTCCACTCTCAAATTGTTCTGAAATATTTTATCCAAATATTCGTCTGATATCCGAGTACTTGATATTTTATATTTTTTCACATTGGTTCGCGAAGTATATTTGTGCTCGAAATTTCGAACTTGCCAATGAAAAAATAAATAAATGATAAACAGAAAAAATGAATTTGAAACTTGTCAATGAAAAAATAAATAAATGATAAACAGAAAAAATTAATTTGAAACTTGTCAATGAAAAAATAAATAGACGATAAACAGAAAAAATGAATTTGAAACTTGTCAATGAAAAAATAAATAAATGATAAACAGAAAAAATGAATTTGAAACTTGTCAATGAAAAAATAAATAAATGATAAACAGAAAAAATTAATTTGAAACTTGTCAATGAAAAAATAAATAAACGATAAACAGAAAAAATTAATTTGAAACTTGTCAATGAAAAAATAAATAAATGATAAATAAAAAAAAAAAGAATAAAGACATTTGTATACAAGAATGTCATAGAAAATTGTAAATAAAAAAAAAAACAAAACAAAAAAGTGTTTTACACTTGAGAAAGTCTTGTCGTAGTATTCAAAATTTCATTTCCATTTCAATCTTAATTTTATGCTACCGTCCTTAATTATTATCTTTATATGTGTATATATATATATATATATATATATATATATATATATATATATATATATATATATATATATATATATATATATATATATATTTCAATTTTCCGAGCGGTCTTCCACGAAATCCTTTCCCCTGACTTAAATTTTGAAAAATGTTTCAATTCCCTTTTGCGCCAAATCAAACTTTATTAGTTGCTACATATGATTTCGTGAAAAAAAGTTGTTTAGTTAACTCGCATGAATTTAGTTGAGGACATAACCTTTTTTTTTTGAAGTGAAACTTCTTTAGCGAGGGTCTGGGATTTTCAGAGCGTTACGAAAATTAAGATCCCGTGAGGGGAATAGGCCGATACGTGGTGGGGGGAACGGCGAGACTGGGGAGTCGGACCCGGCAGCGACACCTCTTGCACGCATACTATGGCGCTCGGAACGCATACTGTAGCAGCTGCTCGTCGTAGCGCTTAGTCGAGGATACGTTGGACGGCGTAGCGAAGAGAAGGGCAGGGGCGGGAAATGGCATGGCGCGTTAGTATCTGGCAGTAGGAAAAACAGGGGGGGCGGGGGGCAGAAGAGAGTGGCACAGGCCCCTAGATGTGGACGAGCAAACCCAGGCAAAAAAAAAAAAAAAATAAACAGGGTGGCAAACGGGTGGCTCTGCTGAGCATACTCTGTCTCACTCGCACACTAGTGTGTGTGAGAGAGAGAGAGATAGCTCTTTCTCTCTCTCTCACACTAGCGCCCAGTGACGTCACGAATCAACCTCAATGGCATAAGTACGACATGTTACAGGGTACTTGATTTATTTTGGAAATAAAACAATATTTATGTATTTATTACATAGATATTTATTATATCCAATTCCACATATATATGTACTAGATTAGAACTTTTCATTTTCGATGAATAGTCAATATGAATGTACTTAAAATACACAATAAATATTTATCATTGAGAATACAATTGAACACTATAACTTTTCTGTTTCAATAACACAAACTAAAGAATATTGCAATAAAACAAGAAATCATTGACAAGTAAAGATTGAGTCTGACTGATAAGGAGAGCGACGGAAATCCGCTGAAGTGATGGTACTTTCAAATGCCGATCGCGGGTCGGTGGATAGCGTACTAGACAGGTATTCATGAGATCGCGGGTTCAAGCCCCAAACAGATAACATTTTTTTTCCTTCAAATCTTTTTCAGCGCCTATACCCCCAAATCACTCTTACATGAGAATGTTTATATTGAATGAACTTTTGTATACAAAAATAAAGAGTGTAATGTAAGAAATTTGCTTATTTTATATTCTTCCTTAAATTCTAACTAACTTACAGTACAAAAATAATAGTTAAATGTATGGCGTTCATTGTTTTTTATTGCACTTTAGTAAAACGTTTTGTTTTCCTTGCTTTTACGATGAATATCATCCGGGCTCCTGCGGAACTTTGGAGCAAGATTAAAAGGTCACGTGATTGTAAGAAAAAACAAAGTGCGATATAAAAAAGAATGAACGCCATAAAAATTTAACTATTATTTTTGTACTGTAAGTTAGTTAGAATTAAGGAAAAATACAAAATAAGCAAATTTCTTACATTGCACTTTTAATTTTTGTATAAAAAAGTTCATTCAGTATAAAACATTCTCATGTAAGAGTGATTTGGGTATAGGTGCTGACGAAATTTGAAGAAAAAAATCAATAGTAGTGTTAGTTCTCCAACAACCAGGTCGGGTACAACGATTGATGCTGTATTCAGCAGGCATTTGACGAATATCAAGTCACAGACATTTGTGTCCTATTTTAGTTATCACAAACCAATTGTGACAATGATAGAGCCCGATAGTTAGAATGGAGACATAGAAATCGAATCATAAAAATCAGGGTAGAATTTCCATAAATCACGAGAATTATTTTTAAATATAATTACAAATTTTGTATAAGTCTCATTCGAAATGCAGAACTCAATGATCAATACTAAATCTTCGAGAGTTGTAAATGCAAAAATTCGCTAATCAATCATGGATTAATGTCATTTCCATACATTTTTCAATGTAATCACCAATTCATGTAAAATATATATCCACAAAAATGAATCCTAAATTGTCTTTTTTAAATTCATTTAAGATCATACCTGCATCCTATACTCATAAAATATGGGGGATTATGTACACTACTAACAGGCGCGAAGTTTCACTTCAGTCGCGCGTGGTTTCCACGCACACATTTTTTTTTGTTATAAAATGTTTTATTTTCGTGGTTTTTATAAAAAATATCCAAAATATCAATTGCGTGCTTTTACATCTAGTGGATTCGAAAATTAATGTTGTTTTTTTTTTGTTCTCGATAAAAATGTAAATGTTCAGAGTAGCATTCTTGATTACGTTAAATAAATAATAATAAATCGTTATAAATATTTTCGTTTATTGACTATACCAGGAAAAGTGAACTCTGATTGATCATCATCTTTTCTCTGGTAACTATATTGAGTAAATCTAGTTTCTGTCTTTCCCAAAATTTCCGTTTGATTCGTGAAATAGCGTTTGTCCGTGAAATCACGGCTTTTCAAAAATTTATTTTGATGAAACTTTTTATACGGTTGATTTTATTTTTCATTTTCTCCTCTTTTCCTTATTTCCTATGAAGGAAAAAAAAAAAAAAAAAAAAAAAACAATTGCGACAAAATAAATATTAAGGGGGGGGGGGGTAAGGTTAATTCGATACAAAAAAAAACATATTTTCGTTGATTTTTTTTGACGACACAGTTAATATATATTCATTTCTATAATAACTGCATGATAGAGTAACGTTTGAAGAATATTCTGTGAAATTTTCATTAATTTTTATGAAGAAATGAGCCATTGACAGCGAATCTTCGCGGACGTCTGAAAAAAAAAGTTTCATTGCGGTGCCCCTCATAACTCATCACTGGATCATCCGAAATAAAAAAACCAAAATAATTTCATCAGTTGATGAGTTTCTGCAGGTAACACCGTCGAGATATTTTTTTAAAATAGATTTTTCAATTTTTTACAGCACTTGGAAGTCGAAATACTGATTTTTCGTCAAATTTTTTTTTCAGTATTTCGACTTCCAAGTGCTGTAAAAAATTGAAAAATCTATTTTAAAAAAATATCTCGACGGTGTTACCTGCAGAAACTCATCAACTGATGAAATTATTTTGGTTTTTTTATTTCGGATGATCCAGTGATGAGTTATGAGGGGCACCGCAATGAAACTTTTTTTTTCAGACGTCCGCGAAGATTCGCTGTCAATGGCTCATTTCTTCATAAAAATTAATGAAAATTTCACAGAATATTCTTCAAACGTTACTCTATCATGCAGTTATTATAGAAATGAATATATATCAACTGTGTCGTCAAAAAAAATTAAGGAAAATATGTTTTTTTTGTATCGAATTAACCTTACCCCCCCCTTAACCATTGTTCTGTCCGACCGTGTTTACGGTTGTTTATCAAATATAGACAACAAAAAAAATCGATAATAAAAAAAGTCTCGTATTATTCCCCGATTTGGAGAATCGACCATGTGTACTCGAAAACGATATCGTTCACCAATTATTGAAAATCACAAATTTCTCATATTATTACATTCACGTTTTTCAACTTTTTACAGATACAATTGAAAATTTTGCGATTTTTTTTAGTAAAAAATGGCAATTTTTCAAAAAAGTTTATCCTCGCGTTTGTTTGTAAAAAACAAATTAAGAAAAAAAACAATTGGATTACAAAAAGGAAATATTAAACTTGATTCTCGTACAAGATTCAAGTCAATACATGAAAAAACAACGCAAATGGCAAAAGTTTTTCCGCGTAGGGTCCGCTGGACCCAGTGTGTGACCATTGCGTAATTTTTTGAAGGTGTGATCATCACGGGTTAACGTGATAATTGTTTTTTTTTTCTAATTCTAATTCCTCGAATCTCCGAGAATCATTTATCTGTTTAATTTGTTAAATAAATTTGAAAAAATTTGACGAGTTTTTATTTTGTCAAAAAGATGGAAGCGTGATCGACGTAGCGATAATTGACAAAGCACAAGAGGTCACGGCATCGTCCACGCCGACCGTTTCTTCCGCTTCAAAAGTCAAAACCTTTGAAAATCCAATAACGAACAACACGATGGACAACAATTGCGACGTACAGGTTCACAAACGTCGAAGAATTCGTCGAAAGCGATCGAAAGCAAAGTCGGACGAGAAAACGGATAATTCGCAAAATTTTGAAAAAAAAATCAAGAAGATGGAAAAACCGAACGCGTTGGAATTGGCCGTTGCTCCGACGGGTAAACACATACATTTTCACAATATCGACGAAGTTCCGGTGGCCACGAAAATTCCGATTGTCGTCGATGATCGTGAAAATGAGCCGGTCGAAGATGCTGCGAAAAATAAATCGATCCCAAAGATTTCGTCGCCGGGTTCGTTCACGGAATCAGCGACGTCCCAACTGTCGACGCTTTTGGCTCTCAAACAATATTCCACACCGCTCATGTTTGTCAATACTAAACCCACGTGCGTCGATGACGATAATTCGAAAACCGTGACGAACGATAAATTTCACACGGACAACGAAAATGTGGAAACTAACGGAAATGGGGATGTCGCCAAGCCGAATGAGGAACCGATTCATGATTATGCGAATTTCGATCCGGATAAATATCCCAGTCTCGATACTGACACGAAGCTGGACGATGTTGTCGCTTTTAAAGTGAGTATACGGTGTTTTTGAGAGTCGTTGACTGTTATTCGGGCATTATTTCGAAGTTATTTTTTTTTTAGGTTTGTTGCAATGAAACTGATGTGAGTTAGGGGCGAAGGTAGCAAAGGCGCATTCCCACACTTTTTTAGAAATTCATTTTCTTTTTTTTGTATTTTCGGAAAATGTTAAGGGATCATCCTAGTGTGACCCCCCGAAAAATAGCAAATTTTCGCGATTTTTTTTTTCTATAGAGTTAGAATAAACCAATCGATCCGATTTTTTTTACAAATTACAGCACTAATGGAGAATACAAAATAATTTTTTTAAATCGATTTATTTATTTTTAACATTGTTTTTATTTTTTTTAAAATGACGTTGAAAAATAAAAACCCAAAACGGTGGCCATGTTTGCTGACGCAATTTTGATCTGAAACGAAAATTCCAAGAAGATTATTAATCCGTAGGAAAGCCTCTATGTCTCCATGGAAGCTTTTTTTTTTTTATGAAGTTTGAAAAAATTGCGGCCGTTTGGCAAAAAAGTATCGAATTTAGCCTATTTTTTCGACGATTATTCGTAAAAAAAATTGAAGATTTGAAAAAAAAAAAACACTTCCATGGAGACATGGAGAATGACGTGAAGAATGTTCAGTCCAAATTTCAAAAGGGATAGCTTGAAAACTGTTCCGTTGAGAGTGGCCACCGTTTTTGAAAACACCATCCCGAGCAGAACGCGATTGAAGTTTGGAGTGACGAATTTTCATATAAATCGTCTACTTACGATCAATGGGCGATGCCAGGTCCATACAAGGCACCCTACGGACCTTTTTGTTTCCCGTCGTGTAGGTCTGCTCCTCGAGCCTTTTCTAATCATCGGCACAAATTTTTAGGCGTATCCACACTGGATATCGAAAGCGAAAACGGTTCAACGGCGGATACGGACGCGTCAGGTTATGCTACAATTCTTTTTGCTAAGAAAGGCTATGGCGACCGAAATAAATCGGATTTCGATTTGAAAATTAGTGAGAATGTTTATTACAGTGTATACTATCGGACAATGAAAAGAAAAGAAAATCGATTATTAAAAAATTTCACACTAGGATGATCCCTTAAAGTTCCCCAATAAGTAGCCGATTACAAAACATCAAAATTGTTTATATTTTTGTTTTTTTTTTATGAAAAATCAAGAAAATCGTGCATGTTCAGAGGTACAGAGGTACCAAAGGCGCAACCGACTCCATATAATATACTTTTCGTACATTTATTTTATTTTTTTTCCGTAGATTTTGAAGATCGGAAATTCGTATACGCCCGAAATATCCGACTACATCGTTGCAAGAACGACAAATTGGTGTCCGAAAGAATCTGCGTATACGTTCGAAATATTAAGTACGATTTATCACAATAAATTATTCTATTCGATATTTTATGATGAAATAGTAATTTATCAATTTATTAATAGATAGCGTGTGTGTTAATCGATAACAGGTGGACGGACGCAGATCAAACCGCCTTCCGGAAAATTTTCGATGATGGAAGACGATAATGCAGATCGTGTATGCGATACAATGACCGCTAGTTTTTCCGAACTCATAGATCCACGACTTGTTTATCGTAAATAGAAGCGTATTCGAACTCGGACAGTTTTGAATATTCGTTGCCTGAATTCCTTTTGACGAGTTTCTCCCGGGGTTTGGTCGATCAAACTAATGTCACTTAACCACACTATCGCGTTAGCGTTATAAGTTCCGTGTCATTGTGTCGAGTTCACATCCGGAGAAAAGGAGATCACGACTTTTTAATATTTTTAATAAAATTAATTTTTTACCACGACGTATCGAGGATTTTTTTTTTTTTTCATTATTTCACTAAGCCAGTTCTGAAGGTAAACGTATCAGTGAAAAAAAAGTTTGTCTAAAAATAATAAATCCTCGTGCAATGAGAGCGGTTTAAAAAAATATTTACATGTCTGTGAACGATTTTTCAAGTTTTCCCATTTGATTGTCATTGGAAATTTTTTGTATTTTTTTCATTATTATCGATGCACCCAAGTCTGATTCGATCGTACGGTCGAAATCCCGATAAGGGTTTTCAAGGAAATTGAATTCTCTACAAAAAAACGTCTCTTGACTCACATCCGTAAAGTCAACTATTCATGAGTAATTACAGTCGAAAAAAAAAAAAAAAAAAGAAAAAATTTAAAAAATCGATATCTTGAAAACTAAGCGAAATATTAAAATGTTGTATTGTCATTTTTCTCATTATTTATATGGAAGATTCAAAGAAGAAAAAAAACGGATATTTTGAAAACCAAGCGAGACGATAATTTTTTTCTATTATTGTGATTATCGGATGGTCTTTTGTGAAGTCCTGCTGTCCTGCTTTCGAATAGATAAAATATGGAATTTTTCTCAAGTACAGGATTCATCGTAACTTTAGTTATTTGTATAAGTTTTTGTATAACAATTTGAACCTCTGTGAAAAGCGTTGCCAATCGTTGATTAGAATGAGGACTCAGTTTCCGACAGTAGTTTAACCTCAGTGAAAAGTGTTTCACTGCTCTACGAAACCAACAAACATCTTCAAACAACCGTCAATCACTCGAACCTTTGTCAATCGGAAACACAACAACGATCTCATTGTAAGTAACCTAAGATACATATATGTAATGATCTCGTATTTCATTCTTATGAATAAAACCGAATGTAACTGAAACAGATACGTCTAGCGTTTTAATGGTATTCCCAAAAATTATACGGGTGATTCTTTTGAAACACGACACGCTCTGTACCTCGAAAATAACAACAACAAAAAACCACCCGATTTTTATCATGTCTAAACATTTCTTTATAAATAAAATTTTTTTTTTTTAAATTTTAGAAAATTAAAAAAAAAATTTTCTCTATAAATAAAGAAATTTTTAGACTTGATAAAAATGGGGTGGTTTTTTTTTTTTTTTTTTTTTGTTATTTTCGTTTTTTCAACCGAAACTATTTTTCTAGTGTCTTAACTGCCCAGTGGCTTACCCCGAGCTAAAAATTTCACCAAACTGTTAAAAAACTGCAAGGAATCAAAAAAATATATTTTCGTTGACCTTAAATTTTAGGCTCATTACGAAAAACGACTTTTCAATTTTGTTTTTGCGTTTTTCAGTGTTTTCCCGAAGACGAATTGGATCGACGATATTTTCATTGGAAAGCTGAGCATTTTTTTTACAAAGAAAACAATTTTTTCCGAAATTTTTCGTTCGACGTTGATATGCTGAAAAAATTTATCTATAAGTGAATATGTGAAAAAAAGCCATAAGACAAATGACTATGCCCGAGAATTAAATGCTGTCTAGAAAAACTGAAAAAAATCGAGTGTCCTCTGTTTGACATATATAAATGAATTTAAAAGTTACAAATCGATCGAAAATTTCGGGGTACAGAGCGCGTCGTGTTTCAAAAGAATCACCCACATATTTAAAAGTCCTTTATACAATTCGGGGCTCAACGAAATTGTCTAGATTGGTAAATCCACGATTTGCATATTTCGAGTCGAAATTATGGACAAACTTTTTGCTCGGATGGTACATCCAGACGGTCCTGAAATTCGATAATTTTTTTTTCGACCAAACGAATAAATAAATATTGAATATTACGTTTTTCCAATGTTTACCGCGCATTAATTTAAAAAGCTCCGATATAATTTTCAAGTAAAAATATCACAAATCGACGGAGTTATCCTGGTTCTCTGGGCGACCCTTTTTTTTTTCGGTATTCGCGATATTTTCCAAAATAAGGATCTGAAATTAAAACGTTGATTGCTTATCGTTTTAGAACAGTTAATTTTGAGAGCAAAGGAAAGGATTTTTATTTTTATTATTTTTCGGGCAAATTATTGGTAATTCAACTTTTTTCGTCGTTCTTGACCCCATTTTTCGTTATTTTTTATAAATAAAACGATAACAATTTTTTTTTTCGGAAAAGCTTTCTTTACTCTCCAGAGAAGGCTTTTTTTTTCAAAAGCCCGAAATTTTAACAAAGTCGGTCCATTAGTCGTCGATAAATCTCGACGATCGATTTCAAAATGTAATTTCGAGATGAACGCGTTCAAAGTTTTGAAAAAGATTTTAATTTTAACTTTTCGTTTTTCTATTAGCTATGACTCAGCCAATTATTCTTCGTAAAATTGCAAAGCGTTGTAATTCTCGGGGAAATCAATAAACGATACACACTAATAATAATAATAGATAAAATAATAAAATAATTTACGAACACGTATGGTTGTCATAAAATATATTTATTATGACCTATGTTGATAGCGGATAATGCACACTGTTGTAGTTGATGTTGTTGTTGTTGTTTTTTTTTTTCATTATTATTATTACGAAAATAACGCAATATTCAAAATTATTATTATCATTATGTACATATATGATTTTATATATCGTTATTATATAATATTATATAATATTATTATTATTATTATTATTATTATTATCTATTGATCTATGACGTGACATTCGACACGTATTAGCGACTATATTATGCCGCGGCAGCGACACAACTTCGCCGAAAACCCCCAATTTCATATTTCATATATAAAAATATATATATATGTGGGGCGTGTCGGGTCAATTCAGCCAGCTGAAAACCTTCTTATCCTCCGATGTGGTCGATAAATTTTTTTTCTTCAGTATCTTTTGGGTCCTAGAATTTGGTATTCGCCATTTTTAAATTAAATTAGATGAATTTTTTTTTACCAGATACCTTCCTCAATATCCAAATTGAGAACGTTTTTTTTTTTTTTTTATAAAATTGGAGTTGAACTACTTTTCCCAATATTTAATTTTTATTTTTTCAATTTCGCCAAAAATTTCAGTTTTTTCGAAATTTTTATATGTGATCATGGTTTCCTATCTAAAAATGAAAAAAAAATAAATAAATTCTATTTTGCAAAAAATCGATATTTCGATTATTAAAAAAAAAAAATCATCATTAAATTATTTTTTATTTTTCAAAATGAAAAGAAATGAAATATATTAGAAAAAATAGTTCCGCTCGAATTTTATGAAAAAAAATTCCTCAATTTCGATAAGGTATCTGGAAAAAGAATGTCATTCAATTGAAAAATTGGCGAAATAGCTGTTACGACCGAATAGAAAAAAAAATAGGGGGGCGTCTGAAAAATCTGAAAAAAAAAAAAAAAAAAAGCAAGTTCGTAGGATTGGAAAGATAGTAAAAAAAATATCGACCACATCGGAGAATAGAAGATTTTCAGCTGGCTGAATTGACTCGACTCGCCCCACATACATATAGATATATTTACATACTATAAAAAGAAAAAAAAAAAAATACATATATACATACATGCTGTATGCAATTATGCATATATTGTACAGGATGTCCCATCCAACTGGACCAACTCAATTATCTCGCCCAAATTTTCGTGGGACATTACATAATCAAGGTTATACGATTATTTTCATCCTCAGATTTAATCCTAATCGATATATATATATATATATATATATATATATACATATATATATATATATATATGTATATATATGTTTTCGTCAACTAAGGGACCAAGATTTTCGTTTCGTCGCATCTTCTCGCGTATTTTAAATCAACAATTTGGGAATGTTATAAATGATTAAATACTTACGATTAAGGTTTAACGGAACAATTATCGTTTTTTTTTCGTTTTTTCGTTTTTTTTTTTAACGAACGTAGTATTTTGCATTGGGATATACGTTCATTCAAAAATAAACTAATGAGCGTGTTGCATCCTTTTTTTCCCTTGATGCAAATAAAAATATGTTACGCTCGGTACAGTTAACTCGAAAATTAAGGCACGTCGTGTGAATTCATTTTGAGCCATTTTGATCAATTCGAACGATCCGAAACCCCGACCCCAGCCGATTCGGTTTATCATTTTTTCGTTGGCACCAATTTGACCCGAAAAACATCCCTCATCTATATAAAAATTCTCGGATCGTCCTACAACCCATAACAAAAAAATTGAAAACTACTCCCAAATCAGAAAAATCTTACTTGGACATAATTGAGAATTTTGATATTTTTATTTTTTGTGACTTTGGTAAGTCAAAAAAATTTCAGAGTGACATCTGTATTGCCCGTATTTTTTTCTTCGTTTTTTTTTATCGTACGGTCAAAACCTTGACCCCCAGCCGATTAAGTCGATGATTTTTTTTTTCGGCTTTCATTTAATCACAAAAACAACTCTCGAAACGCTCAAAGAAATTAAAAACTACCCCTAACTAAAAAAAAAAAGCAATTTGTTTAGGGGTTGTAGAGTGATCCGAAAATTCTGAAAAACAATAAGGGATGATTTCGGGTGGAAAGTGAAGCCACAAAAAAAAAATCATGAATTGATTCGGCAAGGATCCGGGTTTTCTGTGTAACAATGTAATTGTAACAATGAAGAAAATAAATCCGGTTGAGGAAGGTGACCCGAAGAAGGGTGGAATTTTTATAAATTAACGTGAAAAATAAAAACGGTATAATTGTTGAGAATATTCCACGAATATTGATGAAATGTCGTGTTGGTAACGTGCAAATTACCGGGTGGCTCTTATTCACGTGACTTTGGAATCTTCACGATCTCAGACGCCCTCTATCGTCTTACCAAATAATATTATATAATTTTATATATATTTTTCATTCGATCGACATAAGATTTTCATTGACTTGCCTCAATAATTGTACAGGACTGGTAAAAAAAAAAAAAAACATAAGAAAATTACAATCCTCGTACGATTTTTCCGAGAAATTCACATAATTTTTTTCAGCAAATTTTTTATTTTGAAAAAAATTCAAAATCATTGGATCGGCAATTTTTTTTTATTTTTGAAAAATGAAAATGTAAAAAAATGTTGACAATCTAGAGGGCGTAGTGATTAAAATTTAAAAGCCACTGAATTTAAATGAGAGCCAGTGCCTGGCGCAATGACGAATATAAAATTCGAAAATTAACGAGAAGTTCAGTATTTAATGGAATTATTAAATACAAAGAGAGAGAGAGAGAGAGAGAGAGGCTTTCTGCCGACACCTTGTGCTCGGTTATGAGTTGGTTTATGTTTCCATCATTTTCTACCTTCGCGAAAAGCAGCAGCACAATCTTACAATCCAATCGAACAAGTTGTATAAAACGAAAATAAAAATATTCGTTCCCGGAAATCAAACTCGTCCGCTCGACGGGCCTCGCATTTTTTTTCTGTTTTTTTTTCTGTTTTTTTTTCACGTGCCGCGCAAATATGGAGTAACGATAAATGTTCAATAACAATAATAATAATAATTCGATTTGACGAGTAAATAAAGAAATTAAAGTCGTTGGGAATTGGAGTAAGGAGTAAATACGTGTAAAAAGACCTCAACTCCATACGTCGGTCGAGTAACGTTTTTGCGTATCCATTTTCTTCACGTAAGCCACGGCTTCCATCTCCGTCATTTTTCCCTTTTCCATCACGACTTTCAACAATATGTTGTGAACATCGCGAGCCATGTTACGGGCATCCCTGCGAAAGAAATAAAAAAAAACGAAAACATTTTTTTTTTTTTTTTTTTTTTTTCAGATCATTCAGAACAGATTCGAGTAACCCTCGATGGGTACACTGGGGTAACTCGTTACCCCCCCAGGCTCGTGTTTATAAATAGCAGTAGTTTACACGTTTTTTTTTAATTTTCTGCGAGTAATCTAATGAAAAAAAGTGTAATACAGGTTGAAAAATAAAATTACACACAATCCTTTTTCCAAAGAAGATCATAACTTCATCGAAAATTATCCAGTCTTGCAAAAAAATAAAAAAATAAAAATCTAGTAAAATAATGTAGTATCAATAGTCCTGACGAAGAGATTTTTATTTTTCAGAAATAAATAAATGTTTAACTATTCCCTCAATTTTTATGAAACTTCAACACATCAAATTCATTTTGAGACCGTTCGAAAGTTTGTTCTTTTGTGAAAAAGGTTTTTTTTTTTTTTTAAATTTATTTCTGTGATTTTTTTTAGACCGAGTTATCTCAAAGCGAAAAATACATTTTTCTACTTCAAACGCCTGTATCTCCTGAAATAATAATCTTTCAATAATCGCCCGGATATCATTGAAAAGATAAAATTGTACCCTTTGAAATGTCTACAAGTGAATTAAAAAAAAAAAAAAAATTCCTCTCGAATTATTTAAATTTCAAAAACATGGTAAAACAATGGCGATCGATCTCTCGTTGCTTCAGTTAGCTCGTAAAAAATGGCAAATAAAAAAATATGGAGCTATGATAATAAAATGTATATTTACCCGCAAATGTAAACGTAACCATTCTTCGGTCCAATAACGTCCCAAATTTCGTCCTTATTTTTTTCCAACAAATGCGTGACGTAAACTTTGTTCTGTTGTTCGCGGCTGAAAGCCACGTGCAATTTCAATGTACCATTTTTCTCGTATTCCTCGAGTTCTTGACGGTACAAAAAATCTTCGTCGCGTTTGCGACAACCAAAGTACAATATGGTGTCGCCGACTTGTTTGCCCTCTTTTCTCGCCAAATCGCGTTCCTGAATGAAACCGCGAAAGGGGGCCAATCCCGTGCCCGGTCCGACCATTATTATCGGGGTCGTCGATCTCGTTGGCAAACGAAATTGCGATTTACGCACGAATATCGGAACCTCATTGAGCGAATTGAAAGTTTCGTTGGCTTTCAACCAACTCGTCGTTACGCCTTTGTTCGTACGTCCGGTTGGGGTTTTGTACTCGACCACCACGGCGGTCACGTGAACCGACGTTGGATACAACTGTAACCAACAATTTTTCATCATTAAATCGCGACTGCGTGTCGAATTTTTTTTTTTTTTTTTTTTTCTGTTTTCATTTAAGTTTCAATTTTTTTTTATTCGCGAGGATGAAAAATAAATGCAATACATGGTATTGAGGGCACTTGAAGTGGGAATACTTTTTGTTTTACAATTTTTCGGAAAAAAAACTAACAATCCACGATTAGTTTTTGATAATCTTCATTTTTTAAAAATATTATTAAAATTTTTGTGAAAAATTGAGGTTATGTAGAAAACCAATGGTGAAAAGTGCTATTTTTACATTGGATTCGAATTTAGCCCCTCAATAGAAATGGGAGTGAAATTCTTGATTTGTTTTTCGCTGTTTCATTGCAAAAAAAAATATTTTTACATAACTCACTAGATTCGCGTATTCAGACTCGTTTCAATTCTCGTTTTTCTCATCGATATTAATTTATTTTAATGGGTGGGGCTCGAAATTCAGAACGACCAAAGTTCAGAAGGGTCAAAATTCCGAACGCGCAATGTTTCGAACGTACAGAAATTCCGAAGTCCCGACTTTCGAGCTTTCTTTTTTTTTACGAAATCAAATTCTCTAAAAAATTATTCAAGTAAACTTTTGGTCTATATAGCGTTGTTTAGCCAGCGTTTGTGCGAAAATATAAAAATTTATTGATTATTCAATGTTTTCTTGTAAAAATCGAAAAATTTGTATCATTGTAATCAACGCTTCTTCAAACATATTTGCGCTAATCGAAAACTAATTTTTTTTTTTAGTTTATTCGGTTGGGAAAAAAAACGAAAAAAACCCACATTGTATTTTGATTCTGTGTGAATAGTGAAATTTCGAGCCCCGCGTGGTCCATTGAAAAATGAAAATGGTTGGACTTTACCTTGGACGATGATGATATCGAGTAATAACGACACTGCAAACGTGGCAAAAGTTCGCAAAGATGATCGAGAGCCGGTTTCAAGCTCGCCACGTCTTCGAGAATGTGAACGATGTTGCGATTTTGTTGAACTATCCATTGTTGATAAAGAGCTTTGCCCTCGGGCGTCGTCGATGACATCAGTTTCAATCTGTCCTTGTCGGTCTGATCGCTCGCGTATTCGGCCAATTCTTTGAGAATGTGGGTACGTGGATTGCTCGTTATGTCCAAATAATGCGTAAGAGCCGTTCTGTACGAGCACGGACATGGGAACGGATGTTTTTTCGTCGATTCCTCTGTTTATTTTCCATCAAACCAACCAATAATATATACAATATATATTTATAGCTCATCAATTTATTTCATTTATTTAACATTAAGTATTGGACTGTGTGAAAAAACGATTTATGATTTTTTTTTGTCAGTTCTGAAGGTTTTAGAAGTCAATTGTTAGCCTAAAAAAAATCCTCCCGAAGAGAATATTTTTTTTCAATTTTTTCTTCTCAAAAATTAAAAATTGAAAAAAAGATGTGATTTTTTTTTCACCTGAAAAATTATATTTTTCACGCATTGATTATTTTCAACCCCTTTGCGATTTTTTTTTTTTTTGCCACTTTGAAAATTCGATAAAGAAATTAGTTTCACGATATCCTCATCCTAAATCGTTCAAACTAATAATATCGAAAATTTTTACGAGTCGTTCGGAACAATTTTCAAGCGGCAATAGTTCAAACACGACTGGGATCGTTTTGACCCCCACGCGACAAGCGCGTTGTTTCCAGTCCGTGTGACCTCGAACGGTTGAATGACACGCGGAAAATACACTTTTTCGGTTCGTTCGTATTTTTCCCATGTTATTTATTCATTTTCCATGTTATTTCCGATCGGCCAAAAATGGGAATTTTCGAGTTTGCTCTTCGGGAGAGTTTTTTTTTTCATATTAATGGTACATAAATGAGAGGATGGAAAGTTTGTGACACGAAGACGGACGAACGGACAGAAACGGAAAATAAGCTTTTCTAAGTTTGTTACGAAAAGCTTCAAAAAAATAAAATAAAAAAGGCGATGAACATGAAGTTTGTCGGATTACGTACCGTCGGTATTGGTGAGAGTTATTATCGCATCAAGATCGACGCCGCATATTTCACCGATTTTATCGACCAATTGGCTGTTGTTTATCGGATAAATGGCCAAATGATCGCCGGCGTCGTAACGCATCTTCGAACCTTCGATGTCGAATTCTATGTGCATGCAAGAACGTTCGGACGACGAACCGTGAAGTTCACGATTTACCTTTATGGCCGCGAGGTACGGGTTCTTCGTATCGTACGGCCTGAAAAAAACAAAACAACCAAAATTAACAATTTTCTTTTTTTTTTTTTTAATAAAAATAAAAATAAAAATCTGGATTTCTCGTTGAAAAAAATGTTCACAGCCCGAACGAGTTTTCAAAGTTTAGCAAAAATTTAAGGGATTTAACTTTTTTCCAATCCAACAATTTTTCGCAGAGTTACAAATGTCCGAAGTTTTGGCTGTTAAAAAATGATGGTTTAATTTTGTGTGTTTCAACTGGTTAATTAAAAAAAAAAAAAATTGGGTTGATAATTGATAACTTACGGTCGTTGATTTTTGTATGAATGTAGACGAGCTATTTCACCGGTATAAACGCGTTCGATCGAACTATCCGTGTGTTCGGTTAGTTTGTACTGACGTATGCTAACGTCTTCTCCGGCTCCTTCGATACCGAAGAATTCACAAACCGACGGCCAAAATTTGTCCTTCCAAGTTATAAAATCATCCTCGATGCTGCAAAAACAATTGTTTTTTTTTTAATCACTGATTAACGCAGCATTTCCGCTTTAGAAAGCACAACATTTTTCTTTTTTGCTTACAAATATTGATAATTTATCTAACTTAGAAATATGTGTCCAAAGTTCTAGAGGCTAATTCACAATATTCTCACTAATGTAAAGCACTAAACGCAGTGGGGGGTGTCGAGCAGGTATACGAACGAGCGCCCGATTTTCCGATCGTAAATTTTAAAACGCGTTATTCTCGTATTTTCGTTTTTACGATTTTTCTCAATTTCGCGGACGTGATTGCAAGAAAACTAAACGACCAAAGAAAACGAACCAAGGCTCCTTAGCTTCAGTTTTTTATTCTCTTCTATTCGATCATATTCGTCGAATATGTCGTCGAATTCGTCGATCATATTCGATCGAAAAATATTCATGAAAAAAAAAATTAATTCTAAACAACTTTTTTTAGCAAGTTGAAATGATTTTTTTTTTTTTTTTTTTTTACAAAAACAACATTTTGTTTTCAAACCTGAGACAAATTTTTAATTCCACAACTTTTTGTGGGATTTTTTTTTAGTTTATCCGAAAGACAAATATATGAAAATTAGAATTTTCTTTGGTGTTTTTTGTCGAAAACTAAATTTTTATTTTTTCAATGTTCAAATATGCGATAAAATAATGTAATAAGTTCGCTGGACTTGCTCATTTTTGTCCGTCCTAAAAAAATCCCCGGAAAAACGTTTTTATAGACCTCCTTATGTTTTATAAAATATGAAAATGAGTGAAGGGAAGACTCACTTGGCGTCGTCGTCACCCAATCCGAGTTCGAAAACTCGAGTCGCTCCGAGTTGCTCCAGTCTGTGATCGATGTATATCGCAACTTCGTTGTAATGTTCGTACGTCTTGTTGCCAAGTCCAAATACCTTTGAGGCCGAAGAAAAGCAAAAAAAAAAAAAAAACGAAAAACGAAAAAAACTATTACAGGTTGTAAAATTTTCCATAACTAGTTAATATTCGTTCGGTAAACGAATTCATCTTCGAAATCGGGCTTTGCACTAAAAAAAAAAAAAAAAAAAAAAAATCTGAAAATTCTCAAACAGAACAGAACAAATGTCCCCGCTAGAATGAAATAAATGTTGAATTATCGTGGAGACCCATCGCGGCATGACGATGCGTTATCGGATAGTTAAATCCGACCCATGGGATCATCATCGGTCAAGCTTCACTAAATTTTACAATTTCAATATTCATCGTTTGCATTTTCACCATTTGCCACATCTATATAGGTATGTATATACATATATATATATATATATATATATATATATATGCAAGCCGTTCCACCGACTCGAGTGACGAGTTTGGGCTTCACTATCAGAGTGATCATCTTTCTTGTAACTTTGACAAATGAAAGTCCCCATCGAGAAATTAACTCTCAAATTTTTTCAGATTTTTACCTTTGTTATTTTCGCTGTAATTGTATGGGTCATTCTGTCAATCCTTCATGTCGTTTTTTTCTTCATTAATTTCTCAATGTCTTTTGATGAAAAAAAAAAAATAATAATAATTTTGACCGAGTTTTTTATATATCAAAGTTCAGGTTTTCGAAAAAAAAAGGCAAATTAAAAAACATATTTGGGTCTAAAAAAAAATTGCTGAAAATTGCATTTGAAATATAAAAATCGATTTTCGGCCTTTTTCCAACGACTCAAAATTCGATTTTGACGTCTAGAATCGTAATCGTACAATATTTGGACTCATTTTAATATTTTTATTGGTAGGTATTTAATGTGGAAGGAGAAAAAAAATCGTGAATCGTCTGAAGAAAACTACAGCGAGAAAATATTACGAAACAAACTTTAGGTTTACATCACTCCGCCAATTTTTTTTTTCTCGGTGAAACTTGTCGTGCTTCTTCGGCAGGACGTTTACGGAATGCCGGAATGGTTGAAAAAAATTCGAGCTCAAATTCAGATTTCGGGCGAAGCGCGAAAGAGAAAAAAAAATACCGATTTTGTTCCACAATATGACAATGTCAAGTCGATCAAACGAATCATTTTGATTTCCTGATTTATTCAAATCCTAAAGTTATTGCAAAATTGTTTCAGCTTTGAAAAAAAAAATATAATATATATATATATATATATATATATATATATATATATATATATATATATATATATATATATATTTTCAACATTTAACCAAAAATACGCATTGGCCGTAAAATTAATTTTTGAATTACAAACGCGATTTCCAGTAATTTTTCAAGGTCCAAGAATATTATTTTTTTTTTCTCGAAAAGCTGAGCTTTCATGCATAAAAAACTTGGAGTGAAAACTTTTTTTTTCATCAAAACACATCGAGAAATTAATGAGAACACAAATATAAAACAATTCACAGTATGATCCATCGAATTACAGCGATAACAATAACCAAGACAAATGAATTTTTCCAATGAAATTGAAATGTTATTTTTTGTCGATGGTGATGTTCATTTGTCGAAATTACAAAAATATCGGTGAATCCCAAACCACATGGGTTTCCCATTACGCTAATGAAATTTTTCATGCTCGGAGGTGGGACGAAAGGGGGGATAGAAAAATAACGAAGGGTAAAAAGATAACAAAAACGATAACAATTTCCGTGGCAAAATGTTCGATCGTCGTTAGCGAGCGACGATTGTGTCGCGTCGATTATGTAACATGAAAAATAATATACGTCACAGTCTCACACTGATTGAGAAAACCAAGTCATGCTTTATGAATGTACAGCGGACGCTATTTTTTTTTTCGTTTCTTTTTTCGTTTTTTTTCAACGATTGAATTGGCTCGAGATGCAACAAAATGCTTCGACGATAACAAATTGTTGGTTACGATCTACGTTGTTTCGTTCGGGTAAGAAACAATTACAGACAAACGAGAACGTGAAAAAAAAAAAAAAAAAAAAAAAAAAAAAAAAAAAAAAAAGAGTAAATTTTTTCCAGTCATATCTAATTGGTTATTAATTCTACTCCACTGTCACGCGATGAAAGAAATTTTGAAGAAAAAAAAAGCTGCAATTCGCTTCTTCCGAATCTTAGATAATGAACAAACATTCCTCTATGAGGAAGCATTTTCTTCTGTTCTGTTCTTTGGCTTTCTCATGGAGAAATATCTTCGTGCATGATATTTCAATTTGTCGCCAAATCAAAACACGCAAACGGATTTCCACCAAATTTAATTTAATCAAAGTTGACCGGAGTTATGTTGATAAATATTCAATTTTTCAAAAAAATTTGAAATATCATATAAACAAAAAACTATTCATACGAAAACTAAAACGAAAAAAAAAACTATTCAGACGACTAACCGAAAATTCGCGATCGCTATGGTGCAAACGATATTTTATTTTGGAAATTGGAAAACGACATGAACAACGAGTTGCAGTTTCAATCCGATGACCGAAAATTATAGACAACGAAGGGATTGATATATAGATTGATATATTGATATATTCAGCCATCGATAATTTTAAATAAAAAAAAACATTGAAAAAAAAAAAAAAATTAATTATTGAGTTAGTTGCGTAAATAATGGATATAAATTTCCAAAGCGTCTTTGTGTATCGGCGGTCTCAACGTGAACGCTGTACGAGAGAAATCGTAAGAAATCGTTTCAATTCTTGACTAAACACGCACATGACAAAAGTTCTGGAAAATTTAATTCTCTACAATTTTAGTCATTGGAATTTTTTGTCTACGATCGATATTTAGTCGGAAAAAACAGCAATTAAACTTTTTGTCATCGCATTATTTAGACTACCAATGACAATGACCCCCTCGGACCTCTAGCGATTAGAAAAAGAATATTCTTGGTAGCAATTTTGGCGATTTTAAAATTATATTTCGACTGGATTATATAAATAGAATTCAAAATTCGTGATTTTCATGTGAACAATCCTAAATAATAATGTGAAAAATAAATATACAATATAAATAAATAAATAAATAATAACTTACAGCATAATTCAATCCTGTGAGATCGGCTTCGCCATTCTTCAACCAATCGACAAATTCCATAGCATTGTCAGTTGGATCGCCTTCTCCGTAAGTGGCCAAACAAAAAACTGCCATGCTTTTTTGTATAGTTTTTAAATTAATCAATTCCTCCTGCAACGAATGAAAAAAAACCGAAAACTGAAGAATCGCAGATCGAACGAAGGGGAATTATTGAATAATAAAAAACTTAAACGACGTACCATATCGCACTCTTCGGGATCGGCAACCATGCCCTTCATCTGATACCTGATGCCTTCCTTGGCCAAACGACCGGCAAATTCTTCCCCCGTGCCGGTTTGACTTCCGTAAAATACAACCAAACTTCGTCCCGAAGTTTGCAATTTTTTTATAAACGAATTTTCCGAAGGTGTGACCGCTGTGTAAGACGTCGGTCTGAAACATTATTTTATTTTTATTTTTTTATGTACCCATCGATTTTTTTGTTTGTTTGCATTTTTCAAAAAGGACAACTGTTGTAAATTAATTTTGGAAAATCTCAAATTCAGCTTCTTCATCGTGTGCGAAATATTTCGCAAATCTTTCGTTCGACAAAAAAAAAAAAATTATAATCGATTCAAAATATTCTAAAACTTTGAACGCGTTCATCTCCAAATGACATTTTGAAATCGGTAGTAAAGATATCTCGAGGTCGACTGGACCGATTTTTTTCTCAAATTTATCTTGAAAGTGAGCAAAGATTTTTTGAAAAAAAAATAAAATTCGTTCTCGTTTTGTTTATTGAAAAAACTAACGAAAAATCGGGTCGTAAACGTCACAAAAACGTTCGCAAGCCATTCGCAAAAAAAAAAAAAATCCTTTCCTTTTTCTCAAGATTAACTCTTCTTAAACGATATGAAATCACTCGTTTTTATTTCAGACCGTTATTTCCAAAAATATCGTGACTACCGAAAAAAAAGGGCCACTGAGAGAACCAGGATAGCTCAGCTATTTTGTCGTATTTTTTTGTTTGAAAATTCTTTTCAAGCTTCTCTGATAAATGTACTAAACATAATAACAAAAAAAAAATCGTCAATATCTTTATTCGTTTGGTCAGAATAAATGATTGAATTATAAAAGGCCGTTAATTAATTAAAAGTTCGCTTTCTTCATTTACTTCAAAAATCGTTTTAGTCCCAACACCACCAATATTGTTAACATATTATTGTTAAGACAAAATAATGCCGACGATATTAAAGCGAAAAAGCGAACTCAATCGAAATCGATGGAACGTTAAATTTTTGACAATTAGAAAAAAAAAAACGTGCTAACTTGGTGAATTTGAGTGTTAAATAGTTGGATAAACTTGTCTTGTGCAATACGATTCTGATTTTGATTAATTGAAATTGTAAAAAAAAAAAAAAAAAAAATAGTTTCATTAATATTTATAAGGATATGCCATCTTCCCGGACAATTGGATGTCCTCGATTTCACACTTTTTTTAACAAAACCGAAATTATACAAGTACACTACTACTAATTAATTATTTTTTTTTAATGTATCAGTAGTGGTTTCATCCAATCAAAATGTATGAACAACTGCGAATCCTATATTTCGTCATATTTTATCTTCAAACAATTTTTATTTCATTGGTTCGGTAAAACCATTTCTTTCTTATTTATTTTACCTTCGATTTTCATAAAGCTTTTCATGTCACAAGTTTGACGAAACGATTAAAAATTTCGGAAGAACTCAGACACAACTCACTGTGGAGTAGCGAATACGACGGTGATTCGATGTCAAAACTACCTTTTTTTCAATTGTTTAAGGCAGGATCCTGCTTTATACGGCACAAAAAATTGTTTTTTTTTTTTTTTTATTGCTTACATATATTTCTAATGTATCCAAGTGTCCAAAGTTCTAGAGGCTAATTCACAATATTCTCACAAATGCAAATCACTAAACGCAGCGAGGGGTGTCGAGCAGGTATACGAACGAGCGCCCGATTTTCCGACCGTAAATTTTAAAACGCGTTTTCTCGTATTTTCGTTTTTACGATTTTTCTAAATTGTCGGGCGTGATTGCCAGACCAAACTAAACGACCAATGAAGATCGAACCAAGGCTCGTTAGCTCCAGTTTTGTATTCTTTTCTATTCGATCTAAAAATATTCATGAAAAAAAAAAAAAAATTAATTCTAAACAACTTTTTTAGCAAGTTGAAATGATTTTTTTTTTTTTTTTACAAAAAGCACATTTTGTTTTCAAACCTGAGACAAATTTTAAATTCCACAACTCTTTGGGTTTTTTTTGGTTTATGCAGAAGAGAAATATATGACAATTAGAATTTTCTTTGGTTTTTTTTTTTGCTTCAAACGAAAAAAATTTCGAGCTTCATCTTCTTCCGCCTATTGGAAACTGCAATTTCAAGGTGTTGCACGAATGTGCATAAAATTCTGCCGCGTTTGAATATTCATAGCTCAAAAAAATGTATTTACAATGTTCAAATATGCAATAAAATAATCTGACAAGTTCGCTGGACTTGCTTATTTTTTTCTGTCTTAAAAAAATCGTTCCCAAAAACGTTTTTTTTCAGGCCTTCCAACTAACTACTCGAAAGTGACAAAAATTCTCAACCTTTACGATAAGTATTGTCACGGATCTTTTTTTTTGTTTAAATAAAATTTCAATATTGAAATTTTACTATTCAACCCTTCGATAATTGCAATTGTTAGGTTCTTCTGCGTGAGCATCGAAATGTATCGACGACTAGTCAAACACACTGTTGTCAAAAATAAAAAAAAATAATATACGATTGTTTCCATAATAGCAATTGACTTACTGAATGGAATAAGATTTGGTGGAAATTGGAATTTCATCTTGCTTGTTGCGACGCATCAACCACCATATAGCGGCTAGTAAAAGTGCCCCGAGAAGTATCATGTCGAGAGTGCTGAAGAGCGGTTCCTCGAGCTTCATGTCGGTGGCTTCGGTTGGTTCCATCGTTGAACTCCCCGAACTCGCCATTCTCACAGCCTGTGGCTGAGAAGCGTCTGCGGTCTGACACAAAATTTACAATTCAACACACACATTTGTCAAATTAATTAAAGAAAACAAATTAATCAACGAGTATTAATAAATCAAATACAAAAATTATACATTTCGCGATTCTCCACGAAAAATTTACTATTTGAAACATACATGTGATTATCATATTTTTTTCGAGAATGAAAAAAAATGTATTGAAGCCATTGAGCCATTTTGAACGTATAACTTATCATAACTTTTAATCGTCAACAATTTTGTACATTATTATCTTCATTTGAAAAGTTTTATCATTGAAACATTTCTACTAATTGAGTTTACAGAAAGTTTTGATTTTATTGCATTGAAAAAAAAAAAAAAATAAGCGAACTCAACTCGCTTATTTTTTAAAATGACATTGCAACTGCTGATTTTATGGCAAAAGTTTAAAAGGCAATTTTGTGAACACTTTGATTTTCTACAAAACATTATCGAAATATCATAATAAAACCATAATTATTACAAATTTTAATCGAATTACTGACACGAGGATTTTTTGAATTGTTAATTATTTTTGAAAAATATTGGTTTTATGAAAAATTTGTCGGTAATCTTTTTCCTGTGAAATTAAATTCTTCCCAGACCAAGAATCTTCAGCTTGAACGAATAATTATAGTTATTTCATAAAAATCTTTTATCGTGCAATAAACAGTAGTTTGAAAAAAAGTATATGATTAGCAGAAAACTATTTCCATCAGTCGTGATTTTCTATGCAAAGTTATATTTTAGACAACACGGGATATCTTTTTTCCGACAACATTTCCGTTTCATGAAATTTTTTCCAATCTTGTCGTGAACTTGATAAAAAACTTTTAATAATAATGGTTCTCTCAAGACGTTTAAATAATCAACTGATTGTCAAAAAATGTACAAGACAATCATTCTGTAGATAATCAAATTGTCAAAAAAAAATGCCATTTAAACTTATGCCGTAAAATCAGCAGCTTTAAATGGCTGAATGTTAATAAATTAAAAAAGAATTATTTTGAACAGCATTATGACTATAACACGTACTTTAAATATCAAAACTTCTCGAGGAATGTTGGACCATTGAAAATTAATAATAAAAACTGACATTTTCAAAGCATTATTCTTCTAATTATATGTACAACGAAACTTCGAAACTTCGACATTCGAGCAGGCCAAAAATGCTTGTTTAAACTGAAGCACCGGAATATGCTGCATATTATCAAAATCTGAATGTCGATCTTGTTATTTGGCATGGGCTGAGAAATTATCAAGTCAGCAATCAGCAGTCGAAGGAATCATATATTATCCATGTTGAAGTTCAGGGTCGAACTGTAGCGGCATCCTATTTTTATTCTTATTAATCATACAATGAGTTGTGTATCATTGTATCATACCGTAGATAGGTAATCTCGACGACGCAACATATTTTATGATCCGCCATGATTTTCTATTGTAAGTTATAACGTTACGTAATTTTAATAGCACCGCAATTGTAATATTTTTTCACTTATCCGAGATAAAGCGAATATAGCGAATTTTATACCAGTTTGTGCGTTTAGAAAAATTCGATTAAATTTCGATTAAATTCTAGTTAGCGAACGTTTGGTAATGAAAGAAAAATGAAAAAAAAAAACTAGACCTCGAAACGTGAAGATCTGCAAAAAAAAAACGATTTTCGATTTTCGGGATCGTCACAATAACTTCCCTATAATCGGGAAGTTAAAAAATAACAAATTTCGATGGATCGATTAGTTTTCGAGATTCGTCAAATTTTTTTTTCCTTGTCCAAAATTCGAATAACATTGGCATTTTTACAGACTATTATGGCGTTGTTCAAACGATGACTGAACTATAAGCTAACTAAATAAAAAAAAAAAAAAATAAACCGATGCAAACGAACTGACTTCGATCTCAGGCTCTTTCGATTCTTCGGGAGTTTAAGATTGGTTTGGATTAGTTTGATAATATCGTGCTTTTGTGAATATTACTTAATATGTCAAAATTTACAAAAGCTGGAATGATAATCGTCTTTTTTTTTTTTTTTTTTTTTTACAAAAAATAAAAAAGTTTGTGAATATCTCGAATCCACGAAAATATGGGTAGACCTGGAACACTTACTGCCGTGGTGACGATTTACGGAAAATTCGTCTAAAACAGTTCATCTAAAAAAACAATTCGTCTAAAATCCCAAAAAAAACCCCAAAGAATAAAAAAAAAAAAAAAGAACCAATAGGCTCCAAAGAACCCAAAGAACCAATTCCAAAGAAACCCCAAAGAATTAAAAAAATATATATGTATATGTTTATCATACGTTACCGATGAACGATTTTTAATCAATTACTACGCTAAATTTTATTTTGTTTATTATTCTAGACCAATTGTTATTATACAAATTGTTATCAGACGAATCGCTATTAGACGAATTTTCCGTAAACCGTGGCCAATGCGCGTGCCGATAAAGATAGCATTGATAGGTGAGATGGACTACATGCACTCTCTCGTTCTCTCTCGGCCCGCAGCGAGCGCCGATAGAGCTGTCTCTCTCGCGCTCGAGAACGATGTAGTCCATCACTTTGAGGGAATCCCCGAACGTTTGGAGCGTCCGCAACGAGTGCGAGAGAGATAGCGTCATGGGCGCTCTCGGCGGAGCGAGAGAGGAGAAGACTACCTTCAAACGTTTTGGATCCTCTCAATAGGTTATCTATTTTGTTCTTCTCTGTACAGTCGGGTGAGAATATTCGAGTCGCATGACGTTCTCCAATAAGAATGCGTAAATATCACATGGACCACAAAGATGAAGAAGTAGGAGAAATAAGATAAATAACATAAAAAAAGTAAAATAATAACCTTATTGATTATTCTAATCCGGGCCTTTAGATCCCTATCAAATATTGAAAACTCAAAATTAAATCATGATATTCGAAATATTCGTTGTTTCTCAAGACGATTTGTATATGCTTCGTACAAAAATTGAATAATCCACGTAGTTTTACAAAATCACGGCGTCATGTTCCTTCCGTACGTTGAGAAACGGTTTATGGTAATTTCATTTGACGATTCATCGACGACAGTTGCGAGCTGGATCTAATATTCTCGACCGACTGTACGGAAAAGGACGAATATACCCGCATTAAGGGGATGGACGACATCGTTCGAGTGCGAAAGAGACAGCGCCATCGGCGCCCGCTGCGGACCGAGAGAGAACGAGTCTGTGTAAGTCCATCGCCTCTCAATGCTATCTCTCTCTCTCTCTCTCTCTCTCTCTCTCTCTCTCTCTCTCGAGACGCTCCCCACCGGCGCATTGACCGTATCGGATCTACCTGTAGCCCGAAAACCTATTCGAGGTATGGACATTTTTTCGAGATCCATTAGAATCGATCACCCGATAGCGCCGCCACGGAAAATCGTACAACGGCACCCAAAAAAAATCGTTATCTCGAAAACTAATCGATGCATCATAATTTTTCGTTCTTTTTTATTTTCGCTTGATCAGAAGTTTACGGGGAACAAAAAAAAATCGTCAGTTGGCAGCGCCACGGTAACCGTACTCTTGTAAAAAGTCAGCTAGATCCGAGCGCTTCCTTTCGAGGAAAAAGCCAAATAAAAAAAAATAGAAAAAGAAAAGAATCGTTTCAACAATATAGGATCGGAAATATCAAAATATTAATCAAAGTTCTGAATGAAGCAACAATTTAAATTGTTTTCTTCACGGTGAAAAAATAAAAAGAGATGGGTTGCCCACGAGAATATTCGTTTCTCCGTCTACCGGTTGTACATGACATTATTGGCCCACATAGTTGGCATGCCACAAGTTGCTTTTTCATTGACGCACAAATACTGTGTCAATCGCTAGTTTTTTTTTTCTTTGCCTTCAATCATTTGTGCCACGATAGTGAATAGTGAAACTCTTTCAACTTTATTTTTACGCGATTTTGGTGACCGCATAGGAAATACATGTGTTACAAATAAATAATGAATCGAATGTGAGAGGGATTAGTTATCATGTTAAGTACTATTAAACATAAAATAAATTGACCAATCGACGAGGTTATAATAATTTGCTTTTCTTTGTAATCAAGTGAATGAAGCATACAAGTGTGAAAGAGGTTATGTCGAATGTTCCACGCACGATTTTTGCGCATCGTATACACCCCCCCCCTACCACTGTCGCATATTCGTTCGCAAAACGCTTGACGAAGCACTTTCGCGTCCGTCAAATGGGCACTTAAGACGATGGACAACATTTCCCATGTCGTTCTCTTTTGCTCCGCAGCGAGCGCCTATGGTGCTATTAGTCTCGCACTATTTCCGCTATACGTGATCGTCGTTTCTGTATATCGATGGTCGGGATACGGGCGACTGAGCAACAAGTTAGTTTACTCACCGGTAAGTCCATTGGCGTTACGATCGCAATTGATTTTACGCACCGAGATGACGATCGAAACTATATCGATCAATCGTCGACGCACGGATTATCGAAATATTTCGATTACCAATATTTAAAAAAAAAAACAAAACAATAATAATATATAACAGAACGAGTTATGTATATTATATGGAGATAAACGACTGGCCCTCCCCCCACGACCGTCCTATCACAGGCTTCGACGATTTTTTTCAAACGATTAAGTTGCGAGTACCATCGCCGATCGGTCGATCGCTACTGGCGCACTGTAAAAACTTGTGCCAGCCGGAGAATCCGCTGTTGCTGCTGCTAACTCTGCCCGTCATCGTGGTGTCGCTGCCACCGTCGCTGCCGCTGTTGCCAACGTTGCCATGACGCTGCGTCACGACGAAGACGAGCCACTCAAATATATGTATACACGAATATACCTGAACAGCTTACTCCTGTTGGGGGGGGGGGGGGAGGGGGGCAGCGAATGGTCGATCCGACAGAGATAGCTGAGTCGTGAGCTTCCGTCCTTTTCCGTACAGTCCAGTGAGAATATTTGAATGACGAATGACGAAGCTGGATCCAATATTTTTTAAGCTGACTGTACACGATGCGACCGAGACAGAATTCACGACTGAGCTATCTTCGTCTGCGATAAATTTCAGTGGTCACCACGAGACTCGATCATGCTCGTGCGGTCCTCGACGAGCTTCCACACACATAGAGAGACCCACTTGCATTAGGACTGTGGCGATATACCAAATAATAATGATGATAATAATAATGACGAGTCATGTGTATGCTAACCACGTTGACGCCACGTCCACGCGCGCGATACCTTCGCGAATGACGCGCGATCGTGATTTGTAAAACGTCCGTCGGACTACGTGCACTCCGTACTATATATTTCATTGCCTGTTTTTCTTTTTCTTTTTTTTTCTTCAATCATTCTTCGTATAGGAAGCTAGAGGCAAGAGTACACGGTTTCCGGGACCCAGCGGTCTGTTGCACACTTTTATTGTAGAACATCTCAAATGAATTGAAAACAAAAAAATTTGTACCTGGAACCTTGCTCATGGCTTCCTTATCATTTCACACGTTTGCCAAAGATTCCTATACGAGGAACCATGTGTCGATCAATTTTGGCTTCCTCATAGAGGGAGCTTTGGCAAATGCGTAAAATGATAAGGAAGCCATGAGCAAGGTTCTACTTTACATCTCAATAATTTAAAAACGGTACAAAAATTATGAGGAAGCAATGTGCAAGGTTCCACTTTGCACCCTTGTTTACTTTTGTCACGTTGTGGGCTCCTTGTGAGTGTGATAGTCGAAATCAATATACATGGGGCAATTCATGCGAAATTTGAAAAATTCTAATTCCCATAAAATCTGAACGTCTTGTTCGATTTTGTCCAAATTCAATACGAAACCTCTTTGGATAATAGCGCAACTTCGTACAGATTTTAAGTCCGATATCTCAGAAATTGCGCTAGCTAGAGTGTAAACATTGTCTTGTTTTTTTCACACTTAAAAATGCTTTAAAACGAAAGCAATGCGTGGATTTTTTCCAAATTCGATATCGAGCATCTCCCCGTACTCGTACAACACTATACTGAATTTGAGTTCGATATCTCTAAAATTGTGGAAGCTAGAGACCGAAAATAAATTTTTGAATTTTTTTCAAATTCTGTAAAAACAAAAGAACACCATGGAATCTTCTAAAAATGTAATCGTGCTATGCACCGTGAACCCTTTACATGTGTGACAAATTTCAGCTTGATATCTCGAGCCGTTCTCAAGTTGTGAGCCGTCAACCAATGTTACTCACACACACATAGATCCGGACATTTTTTCTAAGTGTGTTTCTTAGATGTTTCGAGACATACTTAACACGTTTTCATGAACATCTCGAAAAAAAATATTTCACGGAAACAAAGCTTCCTCTATGAGGAAGCAAAACAATCAAAAATGCTAATTTTCGAGATTTCCCATTAGGTTTTCGAGATATCGAATTTTTTTTTTATTTTATACATGATTTCCGTGGGGGGCGCCATCCGGTGGTCGATTTCGAGATATTTCGACGTGCTGAGCAAAAAAAAAACGAGAATAAAAAATTTCGATATCTCGCTCGAGATTCGAGATATCGAAATTTTCAAGTCCAAAGTTGGAATAAAATTTTCAAAAATGTATGATTAAAAATTGTAATAAAAATGGCGATTATCACTCGAGCTTATGTGCATGTTGAGATATCGACATCGTTAGCTGTTGAGCAGTGTTGAAGAAACCATTATAGGTTCAAACTAAAATTAACCACTAAACTAAATGAAAATGAACTAAATGAAAATAGATCGATGCAAAAAAATCAAGTTCGATGTTAGGATCCTTCGGTTGTTAGGGGGTTGAGGTTACACCCGACTCTGCCTAGAACAAATAACAGAATGCCTTCCCCGTTAGCTCTACTATTTGTCTGACGGAGCGCGCGACAATTTGAATCGGTAATTCGCCGTCATCATCGAGGCAGGCTGGGATGCGCGGATAGGTCGATGGGCATGGAGTGTCGTACGTCGGAGTGACGCTATTGGCTATAGACGTCGGACAAGTAGGGACTCTCCTATCGCCGTCGTTATTAGCAAAAGTTTTCGTTCCCGAGCTCTTCGTTATAGCGGGAGTCGAGTGTTCATGGGTTTTTTTGGGGGTTCTTTAGGTTCTTTGATATCTCAACATTCATCGGAGGCTAGAGTGATTATCGGCATTTCTTATGTTTTCAAAAATTAAGAAACAAAATTTATTCCAATTTTGGATGCAAAAAATTTGATATTTCGACACATGAGCGAGATATCGAAATATGTCATTCTTGCTTTTTTGCTCAGCACGTCAAGATATCTGAATCGACTACCGGATGGCGCCGCGACGGAAACCGTATAGATAAAACGTGAGAATTCGATATCGACACTGAAGATTCGATATCTCGAAAACTAATCGAAATCTTGAAAATTATTATTATTATTATTATTATTATTATTATTATTATTATTATTATTATTATTATTATTATTATTATTATTATTATTATTATTATTATTATTATTATTATTATTATTATTATTATTATTATTATTATTATTATTATTATTATTATTATTATTATTATTATTATTATTATTAATATTTTGCTGCGTTCTCCAAGAAAAGTGCATCAGATTGCGGCGCCGTTTTTTCAGGATCCCGTATGTCCAAATAAATATAAAACGAAACTCGACCAGTTTCTTTTTTTTTTGGCATTTTAAGGTGACTATGTTGAAAATTTGGTAAAATGTCCGGATGCTCATTCGGATGTGTTTCTCAATGATTCGCCAGAGATGGAACATCTAAAACTTGATAATCATTTGACGTCCAGCCTGCGTAAATCATTTAATTTTCGTCGTGGCTATATAAACAGCGGGTCAAATTATATCACTCGACATTTGAGCCGAATATATCGAGACTTTCGCATTTTTTTTTTGTTTCGATAAATCTCAGTGACCATGAAAATATGGATATAAAGATTGTTCTATCTGTCGTCGTCGTATCTCACACAACACTCGAGATCATCTGAAACAGTTTTCCCCGTGCGCACTCCAGAGTGAGGGCCGTGACTGTTGTATTTTGCTTTTACGCATCCACTTTTCGCATGCGCCAAGGTCATTTCCCAGTCTGACCGATTGTCGGACTCAACGAGCGCGAACGTATAAGTACGGCTATCGCCCGATTGCCGCACCGAGAGCGAAAGAGAGGGAAGCAACCGTAGTTGCAGCCCACATCACGTCGTCACGAGTTATTATTACTTCATCGGTAATAAAAAAAAAAACGAAACACCAATTTTTTTCACGAGAATTTATCTGTCGGATAACAGACACGATAACGGTCATCTTGGCCTTGAAACTGAACGTTAGCTTGTCAGAAACAACATCGAACTCTCAGGGCTTTGAATTTTATTACATTACTCGAATTTAAATTCGATAAACGTATATAATAAAGAAATTTCGAAGGATACCCGGCGATCGCGTTGAAATACGGGATACAGAATTTAACGACTTCCCAACCGGGAATATGAAGCATTGCGTATGTCGCTGCTTCATCCGAAGAATAATGTCAAAATTGTGACTCTAAAATAAAAGGTTGGCTGAAATAGCTCTTTTTTTTCGTGGTTAAGAAATAGTTGGTCCTAGCATTCACTCGGATGGATAAGCCTGCCATCGCTCATGGTGACAGTGACCATTTTTTAATTGTCACGAACTAGATAGTCACAGTGAAATAAAAGGTTGGTTGAGATAGCCATTTATTCGTGGTGAGGGAATAATTGGTCAGAGCAACCAATCGGAATGATAATTCATTAGTTCCTCCATCTAGTCGGTAGGCGGCGTTGACAACGCTTGCGGTGAAACAGCGAACCCATCGCACGTATTCCATAGATCGTGTAGCGTGACGTCACTTTCGCATGAAACCACGCGTCAGGTTAACGTTTCCGCATCGAGTGCAACTGTTTATATTATTAGGGTGGTTCTTGTTTGGGGTCAAACGATTTTTTGGCCCTCCCATGGGTCGAAAAAATGAAGCGCTTCATTTTGTCAAATATTTCAAAGACTTTGGAAACAGGAAAAAATCTCATTCAACCTTTTTTTTGTAGACAATTCAATTTTCTACAAAACAGGTTATTTGCATTATCGTCGCATCTCACATAGTTTCCGAATTATTATGAACTTTATCGAAGCTTTTAAGAAACAATAAGCTATCTCAACTTGCCGATTCCCCGCCGAATTCAATCACTGGAAAATGTTTGAAATTGGCATCGAAGACCTACTACCCTTAGTGAAAAATGTGCGGAGTTCCAGATTTTTCGATGTAATACTGCGGAAGAAAAAAAATATAAACTATCAGTGCCGAAACCCCAATGTTAATCAAATTGCGAAATTCGAGGGGCTTTGGGGAGGTACTTAGAATTGGTCTACGAGGCTGAGCCTTCGGCTACTCTAAAATTCATTCCTTTCGAGACATTTAAGCCCATGGAAGGGCCAAACAATTTTTTTACCCCAAATAAGAACTACCCTAATGTATACATATACATATATTGGTGGCGAGACATTCTGACCTGCAATGTGGTCGCCCTGTGTGCTTGAGTTGGATAAGGAAGCCAAGCTAAGGTTATATGGGCCATCGTGAGATGGACGACGTCACCAACATAACCTCGCGTCCATTAAAAATACATATCTCAACCAACTAATGGGACGGCTTCGATCCCCAGAGTCCAACTGAGTTGGATACCGCTACCAATCACTCACGGGTCCGACCGACCAATTCTATCTTTGAGTTAAGCGATTTCGGATTAAACTCAATAATGATACTTTATGACGCCCAGCGGTGGAAAATAAAAGAACTATTGCTATATCGTTGATGTAACGGTCAATAAAGATGTTTCTCAGACTTACGCGGGAATGGACTGATTTCCGAAAAAATGGCAGTTGTTACTGCCATTAATTTCAATCTCCCCCCAACTTTGACGAAACTCGAATCTAACGGTTATTTTACGTAGAGATACATTTGTAGTTGATTGTAGTAACCGAGATTTCGTTTGCCGTTCGTAAAAAATTGGTTTTTTGATTAAATTAATTCGTTTTTTTTTTGTTTCTGGCACGTCACTTTTGGGAAATAGAATTAACTAGTAGTGCCCATGATTAGTAGTGCCTACGGCTAGGTGCCTACTGATATTGCCAGAAAATTATTTTTCTGGTAATGTCTGGCAATGTCTTTCTACTTATAAACAATGTTGATAATTATAAAACTATACAATTTTCCCGAATACGGATAATCTCCTTATTATCGACAATCAATAATAATAATAATAAATTTCAACTCGCGAATCGGCAAGTTACTTGTGCGGCCCGTAAAGGGTCACACACACACACACACAATCAACATGAATAGCTATAGACATTACTAGCTATAGGCACTCCTAACCATGGGCAAAACTAGTTTTAAACTAATTTATTTATTTTTCCATCAATCAACAAAAAGGTCGTAACTTGTGTGTACCTGGGTTTAGGGTTAATGACGAAATCGGTATAATGGCGAGCGGCTTATCACTGTTGTATAAAATAGGATGGCTTGTCAGTCAGTAAAGCGGATCGTGTTGAAAGTTTAAATTTAAAATTCAGTCGAGTTCAACCGTTGGAAATCAAAAAATGGAAAATTCCGCCAAAGGAACCAGCAAATATAATTCCTATTGTCTTACTTGGCAAATTTTTGCCGTGCTAACACGTACACGTACACACGAGTGCTCGGCAACGATAGAGAGAGAGAGAGAGAGAGAGAGAGAGAGAGAGAGAGAGAGAGGGAGAGCCCCGAGCGGCCTCGGGTGAGGGTCAAATACATGTGTGTGCGTGCGTGCGATTGAATGACACGAGTGAGGTATAATAATCGTGTGGCTAGTAGAGTGTCAAGCGCATCAAGCTACTGGGCGACTATAAACGCCTCGCGATCGCCCCAACGACGACCGGCGGCAATCGTCGTGTCGTCGTCGGAAACGCGGCGACGGCAATGTGGCCAAACCCGAGCGCGCACCTACCTTGAACCTTGATCCTTCAATCAATGAATAATTCATCGCGGTACAACACACCAGACGCGATATCGCCGATTATTTCCCAATCGAGACGCAAAAAATTCGGTTTTTTTTATTTCATTCTTTCTCCATTTAGATGTCTTCTTTTTCATTTTTGTTGAAGATATTTAGGGCAGTATGCAACCGGGTTGCTTTTCCTTAAGCCGGCTGGTCCAAGCATGCCAGGCGGCCAATAGGCACAATTATTGGCCGTTTAAGGGTGGGGTAAGCTATCAAAGATTTTTTATTTTTTCATTTTTTTTCCATCCGGATCCGTAATATCTCGAGAATATTGTGTCAAAATTTCAAGTTGATTAGAGTTAAATTTACGAAGTTATGAGTATTTGAGTGTCCGTTGCTACGAGCTCGCAAAACTTCAAAGGATTTTTCTCAAACTTGACAAATTTCAAGGTTCGTGTTCGACAAGCAAAATATACTGGACCAATTGTTTTTAAATTTTGCACACCACTTTTCCACATAATTCATCAGCTATTGTCGAGAGTTTTTTTGTTTTTTCAATAACCATGAATATTACAGCAAGAAATAAGCTGATTTTTATAGCGAAACTCGGTTTTTTTGCTATCACCCGAGTAGAAATTTTATAGGGCACTGATCAGGTCCACGTCAGGCTGCCTTATTTTCTTGGTCATGTCCTGGCGTTAAACACCTTAACAGGCTATATGACTATGATATATAAATATATTTTTGCAACAATTCGTCATATAGTTATATATTAGTTAAATTATTTTACCAATATTAATGAAAAAAAAGTTGTCCATGTATTTAATCTGACCTTCGAGAAGATCGAGCACACTGCGGGGATTCGAACCTGCGACCTAACGAACCGACCTATCGAGACCCACCTAACTACCTAACACGCTCACCACTACACCAATCTGACTATTGACATTTGACCATTACTTTAAGCTTATATAACGCATATCCAGCAGGAACACAGGAAGTTTTATTTTTCTCACTCAGTTACTGGAATAGTCTAGTCGTCAGTGGTAATGTAGAATTAATAAAAGGTGTTTGATGTCACCGAGGTTCTTACACTGGAAAAATCAGTAAACCTAAAATTTTGACATAATCTCAACAAGAAAAAAGTATTTTTCGAAAAAAAAAAATTTCGCCAACTTAAAGTCTTTGCACAATCACTGAATTTTTTTCGTTTTTTTTTTTTTTTGACATAGGTTTTCACGATATATATATAGTTTTTCTGATTTTTTTTACTGGCTGCGTGACATTTAAAAAAATTCAATGTCGATATGTATTTAATTTTTTTAAGGTTATGTTTGCCGGACAGCGGCTAACATTTTTCGTGTTTTTGTGGTATATATTTTTTAAGTACACATTTTTTTTCAGATTGGAAGCATTACGTAGGGGGTAGGGCTGCCACATAAAACACTGATTAGTCCCTGATATGATGAATTAAGGGCTTGCCTTATATAAGGATGCCTTGGATAAAACTGATCCGGCCCTTATGTGACATCAGGCAAGCCCTAACAAATTTCTACTCGGGTCCCTGTAGTCGTTCCACATTATACTGAATTTGATATCTCCAAAATTGTGGGAGCTAGAGACCGAAAATAAATTTTAGAATATTATTTAAATCGCGTAAAAACGAAAGGTCTGCATGGATTTTTCTAAAAATTTAATCGCGCTGTGCTCCGTGTCCGTGTACATGTGCAACAAGTTTCAGCTTGATATCTCGGGCCGTTCTCAAGTTATAAACGCTTAACCAATGTTACACACACACATACATCCGGACATTCTTTCTGAATGAAAAAAAAAATTTCACGAAAGCAAAGCTTCCTATATGTGGAAGCAAAAATGTATACAGTTTATTTCTTTCAATAGAATTAGAAATAGAATTTGAAAATTTTGAAAAATATGAAATTTCAAACGCTCAAATATTTTTATTGGTTACAGATACGAAAATTCTTGACGAAAAAAATTTTTTTTGCAGAAAATTATAAACATAAAAAAAAATACTTTGAACATCTTAAAATTTTCTAAAGTCACGAAAATCACGTTTTTCAAATATTAAAATCAATTTTTCAGCACTTGCCTCACAATTCTCGTAATCAAATTTTTTTTTTTTTTGAAAATTCAGAGTTTGAGTTTTAATGACGCATGTATCCTTCGATGTTTCATCGATCAAAGTAAAAAAGTGAAAGAAGCGAAGAAGTAAAAAACTTTCCCATTAATCAGTATTATTGGAAGATAACATTTGTATTTCAACAAAGTTTTTTTTTTTTTTTTCAAAATACAAGGCCTCTCATTGGTTTTAGACTTTGTTTTAAAATAAGAAAAAGGCGATATTTCTTTCTCTTTCCAATCGTCATAGAACGTTTTTTTTTTCCTAAAGCGAGAGTCAGCATTCCGCATCTCTGTGTGTCGATTAATCGACCGGATAAAGCCCGACGAGAAAATGGATAATGAATGCAGTTTATATAATCCCTTCGGGTTAATGCTCACCTCGATTTCCGGGGGAACAACAAAATACGGCTTCCGCGGAATTACGTCATTGGTACAATTACACTTACAAACGCCGATTAATGTTCGATTTCCGGTTCTGGGTTCTTACTTTCTGGGGGAATTTTTTTTTTTTTCTTATTTTTTCTTTCACCCGGGGTGTAAGTCGGGACTCGCACAATTGAAGGCCGAACGTGGGAGTTAATTGTCGGTGGTCATAGGTCAGTGTGACTCTCTACTAAACGGTGTGCATGCCCTTTTTTTACATTGTCGAAAATAAATTTTTTAATCGCGTTCTAGATTGGTCTAAATTGGGACTCTGTGACTAATTAATGTCCATTTTTCACGATAACTACTATATCGAGTATGCTATCGGTTTTTAAGTAATATTTTTACGTAGTAAAAGTAAGTAAGATGTTTTTTTTTTTTTGTTTTTTACGTACAATGGCGTCTGCGTAGATGCAACAGGTCGTGGTATCGCATGCGGGAATCACAAAATCGTTAATAATTTGAACATTCACTAAAAAAAAATTTTAGCTGATCTCGTCGGATGATAATGAAAATTAACCTTATTCGGTTAGCAATGAAATCTGCGGTGGTAAACTATACGGAAGCATACCACAACATTATGAACGTATATACACACACACACACACTCCCGCACACACATACATATATATATACGTATATATGTATGTATATGTGTTTACAGATATATATATATATATGGTTATATATATGTGTGTGTGTGTATATACGTATATGTTGGACGATGGAACGTTACACGCGGCTGACGAAAGTCAACTGCACCCGAGTGCAGGCCACGCGCGTGCGGCGCTCTGTGATCGTTCATTCAAGCATTAAAGGTGGGAGAAGCAACCTCTCATTGGGACATTAGGACAAGTAAATTGTGGAGCAGGAGACCGGGGAACTCCTATACGAGCCTGACGTTTGAGATGAGCCCGTATGTGGCAACCGCCTGGTGTCGCTGCTACCCATCGGAGATTAGTACAGAGATCGCCAGTGAGGTCTGTCGCCGTCGCTCGCACCCTCAGCGTGCGCCGTCTAGCGGCATTGCTTGACAAATGCGACGAAATCGTCGCGCTATGACGTCACTCTGCTTGTACCGGGTGGCACGCGAGACTCTCGACAACCCTCGTTCTGTTGCTGCTTTAACGATGGCTCTTCCTTCTCCTACAGCGATATTCAAGCGTTTCGTAATGTATGTCATTGCGAGTGCGAGAGAGACAGCGCTATCGGCGCTCGCTGCGGAGCGAGAGAGACGGAGAGAGTTTATTCCGTCCATGGTCTTGAGTCGACCACGATCGGGCCGGAGAGCGGCATACACATCAGACAAGCGGAGGCGACGGTTTTCGATGTATTCGTGCCGAAACACATCCGTGCCGTCGTCCCGTCCAAGCAATGGGCGATAGTATGGGTTCCTAGGGCCTGTGTGCGTGCGACGAACACGGTCGCTTCGCATCATGCGATAAAAATAGGACTGAGGAGGCACATTATTGTGTCCGACAACGATATCGCCCCCTTCGAAATCGATTTCACGTGTATACCTATTTTGTTTCTGAATAAGGCCTTGCATTGTTCGCATAAAATTTCGCAAAAGAATAATTGCCAACTTTGTTTTTCATTGGAATGAATTCACACTCTTACAGTTCTTCCGTAATAATCACGGGAGATCAGCGAACATGAAAATAATGAATTACATTATAAAAATAAGATTATTTATTCAAAACACGAACTTATTTTTTCAGTGAAATATACCTGAGTGGCCGGGGGACGGGGTAAGTGATGAAAAATAGGATTAATGGGAATAATAAACAGATAGATAAACTGTTATTTGAATTGAAAAAAACACACGTTACGTGTTACTCTATAACCCAATATTTTATTTTATTAATCATGCAATTTTCAAGATATTCAATCTTAGCAATTTTGCGAAAATACTTTTTTGCGATTTCGAACATTGTCCAAGATCTTCCATTCGAATGCAAAATTTTTGTTTCATCCATGGCAATTTTTGTCTCGACCTCGTACCACGTTCGTGCATATGCAGATGCAAGCCTGAAGCAATAATCCCTAAACATTTGCAGACCCCTCTCCTTCCCGCCGGTGGCTGCTCGTCGACTGGCAACGGCAATCATGGCAACGGCAATCAATCAGCGAGTCTACACTATCTCGTCTGTCTTTGGGGTGCCTCCCCTCTCTTTTCCATCGCTGTTTCATTTTTGTCAAACATATATTGGTTTTAAGTACATATAGGTATGAGGTATTCCATACCGAATCAACAAGGTTTTGGCGTGACCATTTTTGAATTAGCTAATATTTTTGGATGGTTTTTCACGAAGTGAAAAGAAAGAAAGGTTCACGATGTTTTTCTAAGTGGTTCAAAAGTTATGAATTTTGAATTACCATCTTTTTTTTTGAATAAACACCCGTTATATTGAGGCGATCGCCACGCCATCTGAGCGGAATCGTTCGGTACTATGATTACGATCCATCGTTAATTCTTCTTCTCGACGAATCCGGCGGCCCAGGTTTCAAACTTTTAACAAAAGTTTGTAATCGCAAAAGAAAGAAAGGAGACTAGCGAGGGTGGCTCCAAGCCTCTCTCTCTTTCTGAGTTAAAGCTGATTGGTCGCGATCATCGACATATAGATAATTGCGACCAATCAGCTTTAATTCAGAAAGAGAGAGACTTAAAACCAGCCTAGTCTTTTCTTTTTCTATTGCGATTTCACTTTTCCTCGCGACATTAGTTGACATTAGAAGTCCATATCTACATGTCGATGGAAAAAACTCAAAACTCACGATTACTCAAACACCAATGATTTGTGGACAGATCGATAACAACAATATCCACATAAGACAATATAAATGAAAGAGAATAATAAAGCAAGGTACATGCACCCCATCACGTGTGACATACTACATTGCATCACATCCAGTCATCGTCCATATTAACGCTCCATCACTCATAAAAAAAAATCAATAACATGCTACCTAACCTCAAATATATATTTTTCCATCGATTGTTTGGGAAAACACAATTGTTTTAGCCACCTGCACGTGAAACCAAAGTCATAGAGACGGATTCAAACGCAATGTGCGAAAATATGAAGAAAAATCCTTTTGTCGGACTGTTCGTCGACGCGGACGACGCAGCTACGGACGACGACGCTTACCGATCGACGATAAATTCCATCGTCGAGTCGTCGCAGTTTGCAAAAGATGACGATAACAAAAACGACGAGATGAACGCTCTTCTGAGCGAAATTTTTGGAATAACCATGAATTCGGATTATCACGATCGTCACAAGAAACATTTGGTTTTGGTGGAAGCCGACGACGTCGAACACGCCGTGTTCGAAAGACTTTTGATGAACGACGCCAACTCGAAGTTGATACCGCCGCTAGGAACCAAAGGATGGAGTTGCGACGATCATACCGTCCAGCTTAACGTTATGGATTATCTTTTCGAGAGTTTTTGTAGGTTAGAGAATCGCAGGAACAAGAATTCGCAGGATGCCAACGTTGAAAAATTATTGGCACTGACAATGAGAAACGCAGCTACGGCGCTTCAAGAACCCGATCTCTTTGCTGGAAACAAGGTCAATCCTTTTGTACATTATTCGATAATAATAACGAAATTGAGGGGTTAGACCAGAATGTAGAATTTTCGAAAAATTCATTTCTTTCAAATGGTCAAAACGCTCAAAACGCGTTTTTCTCAAAACTGCATTTTTCAAGTTGCCGAAAACATAAATCAGACAATTTTCAACCGATTCGCTTGAAATTTTGAATCTTCGAAAATACATTGTCCATGGAAATACGACGGATTTTTTTTTATATCGCGTAATTCATTTGATATTAAGAATTTTCTGACGATTTTTTCACGCTAATTATTCCACTTTTCACTTTAGAAGCGCGTAATTTGGCCAACAATCAATATATCCAGAAAAAAAATCCTACGTACGTTCTACAGCTGTTGTTATATATAATCGAAGAAAAAATTCATTGGCTCATCACAATTGAATGATAACGTATGATAAACACCCGTTTTCGTCATCTCGATTTATTTTTTAATTTTTCTGAAAAAAATTCACTGCCACTGTAATGACAACAACAAAAAAGGGGCACTAATTTTAAGAGTTTTCGTCATAACAATACATTATTTGCATCAGAAAATCTGTTTGAAATTCTTTCTTGAATATACTTTGAAGATAGTTTGACAATTTCTGGAAAATATTATTTTCAACAATATGGCGACATTAATGCTCGCTCAAAGGACTTACAATAGGGCTTGAGTGTCCCACGGTCAGACCTTTCTCCTCAAATTTTTCACCGGGAAAAAAATTTTTTTTTTTTTTCAGTTATATATAACATTAGCGAGAGAAGTACGTAAGATTT
This sequence comes from Diplazon laetatorius, assembly GCA_963662125.1. Lineage (NCBI taxonomy): Eukaryota > Metazoa > Arthropoda > Insecta > Hymenoptera > Ichneumonidae > Diplazon > Diplazon laetatorius. The sequence goes on along the minus strand of OY759165.1, from coordinate 7,194,355 downwards.
TTTGAGAAATATCGTTTTGTGTAGAAATTGGCGCACGATAGAACAAAAAAAAAAGCACAATTCGATTTTTTTACAACAAAATGACGTGAAAAAACGTATATAACAGAAAAAGTTAATAATATGTACATCACAAAAATTCTACTTACTTCTTTGGGGATAATGTTTTTTTTTAAAGAAACGGTAAAAATTTCAAGTAAATCGACAAAGATTCGTCAAAGTTATTTGTCCGGCTAGTTTGGAAAAATGTCGATTCGAGACAAACGCACGTTTAAAGTTTTACATAGAATAATATAATGCAGGTTGAAGAAGAATAATTCATATGAATTTTCGATCATTTTTTTTGTTATTTTTTCATGCAGGTCGGAGAACAATTTATACGTATTTTCGGTGAATGTGCAACATCCTCCGAATTGTCGTTATTCATGTCCGGTATAATCGATGAAATGAGTACCGATGAGAGTACAATCGATTCCGCATTCGAGCCGATTCTCGAAATAATTCGAAACGAAGCAGCCAATTGCAATTTATTTACGTACGGTCGTCATTGGTTCGGAATATTGGATAAATTCGCTTGTCACGAAGGACTGGCGAAGCTCGTTGTTAAACACAGCACACCGAAAAATACAGACGGACGGGCATACGCGGATACGTTGCTCGGTGGACTTTTATCGCTGAGCTGTCTTCCAAACACCACGGACGGTCCGTACGAATTCTTCAATAAACCTCTGCAACTGGTATGAAATAACCTCAAACATTTTTATCCCTATAATCTCAACCAGGCTTATTTTTCAAATCAAATTCTATGAGTTTTTTTTCAAGAGCCTTTCACATTTGGATATTTATCGAAGAAGACATTTTCATTTAATAATTTTGGGAAATTATTATCTCAAAAACTGTTCGTTCGATTATATTCAAGTTTATTTTATTCGAAATTATATACCCAGAGGTATATTTACGAATTTTTGTTTCAATGTACTTTTTCAACTTTTATTTCGTCGGCACGGTTCGCCGTTTTCCACTTTTTTTTTTGTGCAGTCGGTTGGTCCGAAACAAAAATTTCAAGAAGATTCTCAAAGTGTAACGACTCGAACTGTTCGACACGTAGGATTTTGTTTTTTCCACAAAATGGCGCTTGATTGAAGTTGAAATTCACTTTTAAACCTCAATTTGAGACCTTTGCTGATTGATAAAAAAAAACAGAATAAATTAGTTTTTGAAAAAAAATCCTACGTGCCGAACTTCATAACCTATCCGTGCATATTGTGTCGAAATTTTGAAGGAATCTTGTTAATTCGTTGTCTAAAAAAAAAAGTGGGAACCGATTTTGAGAAAATTATTTTACGCCGGCCGGAATTACAGCTCTTCCATTTAACTATCTATTAAAACAAAAATTCGGCAACATACCTCAACGAATATAATTTCGAATGAAACCAACTTGAAATCAATCGGACAAATAGTTTTTGAGATAATAATTCTCAAAATTCCTCCATTTTTCCGGTAATATACACCCTGATGTATCAAGAGAATCATTTTAATAAAACAAAGTACATAACGGAATAGAATTTCAGTCAACGATCAAAGTTGACTGAAATTCAAATTCATCCATAGATATAACCATTTATGAGAATATTATCAGAATATGAACGAGCCAGCAATGCATCGTGTTGTCAAACCCAACCAAATATATTTCACGCAGACAAATTCTTCTACTACATTATCAAATTTTTCTCCGGTTTTTCGCACCTACATGCACTCGCGTGCAGCGCGAAAATCCTTATCGCCATTATCTCACTGCGAGAACTGCAAATCACATGCTAATGCAGAAAAAAAAAAAAAAAAAAAACAACAAAGCTCATTACGTCACGTTATCAAAAATAACGGAGACTCGCATCGAAAAAATTCAGAAAGCGAAGAACGTACGGGAAGAGAGAAAGCCATGGTGATTTGTCTTGTCCCAATACGAACTTGCCACCGTAGAGATTTTCGGCCGGGTTTTCGGCTCGACTCCGGCGTCGAGACGATGTCGCTCTCAATCTTCATCTCTCCGTTCGAAGCTTGAAATAGTATTAGATCTAGCAAGCTTAGAGAGAGAGAGAGAGAGATGAAGATAATTCAGACGTACTCGGAAATGGGCAGTAGTCCCAAGCAGCGAAGGGATGATTAATTAAATGAAAATGTATTTCAAATACTTTTCACACCCAATGATAACGAATTTCATAAGATTTTTTAAAATACTTGGATTCATTGTCAAATCATAATTCACGTTAATTGGTCATAATTATAACATAAATGTGAAAATATTTATTCTTGCATAATAATTAAACATAGTTGCTTTATCGACGCTCAAAAAAAATATAGGTAGACCTGAATCGTCGACTGCTGTAGTGGACAGCCTGAAAGATAGTCGAGAAAGATAGCCGTTGAATGTTATCTTTGTCCTTTTCTGTAGTTCAGCCGCCGGATGAGAATATTACATTCAGATTGATCGACAATTGACGCGTTGCAGTCTAAATAGCTGCAACCTGTCATGAGCTCAAATATAAATCTTCACCGAAGTCTACCTATATTTCAGTGGGCTCGTAGACAAGAGAACCGGGGGGAATTTTTCCTCATAAATTCGTCAATTATGTGCGCGCGAGACTGCTGGAGTGATACCTGGCGTCATGTACCGACGTGGCTGGAAACTGCAATACCGGCCCGGTCTGACATCGATAATTTGTCGGGTTCGGCATTTGGCCACTGCAATTTATTAGCGCCGCGCCTTTTTTTTTTTTTTTTTTTTTTTTGATAGTTCAAAACCGGGTGGGGCTTGAAAATCAGAATGCGAGCAATGTTCAGAAGGGCCAAAATCGTTCGAACGGTCGTGACTTAGAATGTCGTAGCAGCGAATCGTCAAAATTCAGAATGGCCATTGCAGCGAACGTACAAATATTCCGAATGCCTATCAGTCGGCCCGCGGTTTTCAACATTTCCCAACTTTCGAGAGCTTTCCCCACGCGTTAATTATCAAATTTAGACGTATGCCGTCGTTGACTCTTTTATAGAAAATTCAATTCTCTACAACATTGTTTATGTCAACTTTCGGTCTATCTAGCGTTGTTTAACCAGCATTTCGACGGGAAGGTAAAAATGCATCGATTTTCTCATTGTTTTTGACTTTCCCGTCGAAACGCTGGTTAAACAACGCTATAAATACCAAAAGTTCACATAACCAATATTGTAGACAATTGAATTTTCTATAAGAAAGTCAACGACGGTCGAAGTCAATAGGCTGAACCCGTGCTCTCGGACAAAATTCGGCGTCACGTCCCTCGACCATGACTACTGACGATTTTTTTCTGCATCCATCTGGGTCCATGAGGTTCCTTCTCCCGACCAACCGATAGTTTTACCCGACTCACCCAAACTGCCGAAGGTCCAGTCGGAGAAGCATAAAAATTTCGTGAGCTCAGGGGAACCCCCTGAGTGTGGTCTTAGGGATTAAGAAAAAAAAAAAAAAAAAACAAACCAATTACGAAAGTAATGAATATGAATTTCGTGGCGCAGACTGGATCAACGATCGAAGGAAACATTTGGACGGCTGTGGACGGTCTGACCGAGTCCCTTCACCAAGTCTTTCATTCCCTTCTCAAATGTTCCCCGGACGTACGTCATTTGACACTGCAATGGCTCGGCGATTGTCTCAACGCAAACGCGAGTCGTGGAAAACTTTGGAACGGTCGCAACGACATTTCCATGAGCTCATTGTTATCCGTATCCGACGGTTTCATGCTCAATCTCGGTACCGTATTGCTCAGACTTTGTCAACCGTTTTGCGTAAAGTCTCACGAACCCAAAGTCATCAAGATCGATCCTACTTACTGCGCCGCTGAGGTAACGAAAAATGAACCAAATAAATAAATAGGTAAATAAATAGGTAAATAAATGAAAAAAAACACAGGTAAAGAGCGAGGAGGAGAGTCGTAAATGTGGGATGCACATGAGAGGAATGAATTCGGAAACCTGTTTGTTACCCACACCGGAAGGAGAAAAACGAGCTTGTTCCCAATGCTTCGGTTTCGTAACTGAATGTTTTTACATGACCCATCGTGCCCTAGATCTTGGATTTCGGGTTGTTTTGGATAAATTATTACGAACCAATCAGGACGTAGCGAGGGTTCAAAGATTGTACAGCGAGACGCGAAACACCGAGGGCGAGGGTTCATCCGTGCTGCAAGCCATTGTTCAGCGAATGGAATTGGAGATGGCCAGGTTGGTCTTGTGTGTTAGTGTGTTTGTATGCGTCGTTGATAAATAGTGACAGCTGACCATTATTCATTTAGCCAATAACTTTATTATGTTATTCTACTAACCAAAAGGAGTGTTCCTTAATCTTTTTTAAGGAAAGAACATTTTTTTTCGAAGGAAATTAAATTCTCTACAACATTATATTTTTCGCCTGTTTATTGGCAGTGCTATATAATTATGAAAGGCAGTCGATAAAAATCATACGTTAATCAAATGAGAAACAATAGAAGGCTTGGGGCACGGGGTTAATATTGAATATTGAAACATAGCTGAGTAATTTTAAAATAAATTATTTAGCAGTCGTCATTCTGGCAATTCGAGTACCGAGTTTGGGCTTTACTATCGGCCATTTTTTTTTTTTTTTTTTTTTTTTTTTTGTAACTTTGAGAAATTCAAGTCCCCATCGACAAATGAACTCGAAATTTTTTACCGATTTTTTTTTGTCGTTATTTTCGCTGTAATTTTATAGAGATTATCTTTTGAATTTTACATTCAATTCTGAATGTGGTTTTAATTTAAAAAAATTAGTCTTGACCAAGGTTTCTATTTAAAAGACTGCTAAGCATTTCTAAAAAAAAAATACTAAACAATTTTTGAACCGTAAGAAATTACTTAAAATCGTATACAAAATGTAAAAGTCGATTTCTCGATAAATTCATATTTTAATTTAATTTTGAAAATATTATTTTCGAAAAGCTGAGGAAATAATTTCACACAGTGAATGTATTTTTCGAGTTGGGATCTCTCCGTAAGTATTGGTCTAAGAATTAAAATGAAAAAATAAAAGTATATCTCAAAGTGAAAAAAAATCAAAACTCGTTACTCAAATTGGCGAATGGCTCATATATGTGTGTACATAGATTCTCTAGTAAAACAAAGTGAATGAATGAATTATACATTGTCCAGATACTTGAGCTTCCGTGCAAGCCTGCTAGTTCCGGGTATGCTCAACTTGTTGTCGAAATTTCACGCGACAACTTCGTTCTGGCTGATCCAAATTTACGTAAATGACGATAACACGAACGGCGATACGGCCATCGCACCAAATAGTTACGCACCGAATAAATTGGTAGATGTGACATTTCCCCTGCCGGATCGGATACCGACTACCCTCAGATGCATACCGGAGTTTGTCGTGGAAAATACCGTTGGTTTTTTGTGTTTCTTGCGTCGTCTATCGCCAAATACTTTTGAGGAACAGGGATCGAGTCTGCTTCATCCAATTTTGACCGAGGTAATTTAAATTCCATTGCAACAATAATCAAATCAATTAACACGCTTATTATATGTATTTATCGTTTATCGATTACTCTGAGAGTCACTACCACGCCTTCCATTTTCCCTTCCCACATCTTTTCTTATTACTATTTTCACATATTTCGCCTTACATTCTAGCTTAAGGGGGGAGTAAGGTTAATTCGATGGAAAATAAGCATGTTTTCAAGATTTTTATCTAGCTATAAAAATATTGTAAATTTATTCAATCAATTTTCATAAAATAATGCAACATTTAAACAATACTTTCCTAAATTTTCCGTCGAAGATATTGAAAATTAAGCGGGGGTAACGGTGAATCTCCGTAAAAAAGTTGATTTGCGGTATTCATCATAACTCTCGCAAAAGGATCATCTGAAGCAAAAAAAAATCAAAATGCATTCGTTAAAGGAAATGTTTCTCGAGATAATCACGAGGGTTTTTTTTTTTTTTTTTTTTTTTTTTTTTTCCGTAGTACTCGGAAGCAAAAAAACCGGTTTTCGGTATTAAAATCAAATAATTTCTTGCTGTAAGATTAATAATTCTTTTATTATATTTTATTATATTATTATATTATTATATATTATCTTATTTCTACTCGCAATCGCTATCGTTCCGTTTCCACTTCTCTCATAATTCACTCTTGCCTTATTTCGCTCTCTGCTCTAAAAAAAAAAAAACTTGGTTAGAAATGACAATTGTTTGAAAAAAAAGAAGAAAAAAATGTACCAAAAATATTGAGTTGAAAAAAATGTATAAAAAAATTAACGCGGCATCCAATGAAAACAAAGAAAATGCTATGTTACACATTGTAGATAATGTTGTAAACAACATATAATGTTAAATTTCAACAAAATCGATGTCGAAGGCATCATCGATAAATTTAAACAAACAAACGGAAAAAAATGGATTTTCTGAAAAATCTCAAGATAGCGTAACCCTTTGATAATGAATTGACCGAATGATCGAGAAGCCTTTAAAATGTTATTGTAACAATGTACATGCGTAATGTAGTATCGGCGAAAGAGGATTATATATTTTCATTCGATATCCAATGTGATCAGATAATTGTGCTAATGGAGTCGTCGGAAAGACTGTACAATCCTCATTTACGAGCTCGTTTGGCCGAAGGTTTGGAGGCTCTATTACCGTCTCACGACGAACCACCGAGCGAAGCTGCTCAATCATCGATGGGAAGTTTGCACAGAGAAATGTTATTCATCGACCATCCCCATCGAAATCAGGTTATTATTCCAATCTTTTTTAAATTGAAAAAAAAAAAAATAATAATAACATTTTAATAATTATTATCATGACCGTTTGATTTTTTTTTTCTTCATACGATATTTCGTTGAGTGATAGATTGTGAGAAATCTGCTCGAAGTATTCGTGAGTATCGAGATGACAGGACAGAGCGTTCAATTCGAACAGAAATTCAATTATCGTCGACCCATGTACAACATTATGGAATATCTGTGGAAACTGGACGATCATCGAAATAACTTCAAGTCGGTTGACCTTTTTTTTCTATGAATATTTTTATTTTTTTGAATGAAAAAAAAAAATGACAGAATGCATATTTTATGATTTAACGGGGCAAAATTTCGATGACAGAAAACTCGCTGAAGAGGCCGAGGAAAACATGGAAGCCGTTCAGCCGCCTTTGTTCCTCAGATTTATCAATCTTCTCATGAACGACGCTGTATTTTTGTTGGACGAGGCGCTTTCGAACATGGCGCAGCTCAAACAGGTGCATCAGGCGAGGTAAAAAAATTGTTTAATCAAACTATTTGTTAACACGGTATTCCATGCCAATTCCCCAAATGGTGGATCAATTTTTTTAACCAATATACACTGGCCAAACGAAAAAAAAATTGCAGGATCACTTTTAAACAGCCAAAATTTTGTCGAAAGTCCAAACAGTTGTATCTCTGTGAAAATTTGTTGGATTCACGATGATCCATCGCGCATTTGAAAGCTTCAACTTTCCAGTTGTTCAATCGAAAGCCGAACAAAAATGATCCCTTGAAATTTTGTGTACAACATTTTTTGACAAATAATCCAAATCTAGCTCGTTAATTATTTACTGTCAAAAGAAAAAATATATTTTTTACTTGAAACTTTTGTTGTTTCTCGTGAAATAATAATGATCGCGCAACAATCGTCCTGATATCATGAGAAACGGTCTTATTTTCTGAAAATGTGAAAAAATTGAAAAAACTGAAAAAATAATGCAGGGAACGAGGAGAATGGGACAAATTGTCGCAGCGTGAACGCGACCAACAGGAAACGAATCTTCAACACATAGGAATGATCGCACGTTTTGACAATATACTAGGTCGTAAAACTATAACCATGCTCAAGATGTTGACCACGGAAATAATTTCTATATTCTGTCATTCGACGATGGTCGATCGTATAGCATCGATGTTGAATTATCTTCTTTTACATCTTGTGGGTCCCAATCAGCGAAATTTCAAGGCAAGTGGCATGGCTGCTGCTATTATAATCACAACTATTTGTAGTAATGAAAAAATACTAAATGTACTTGTTCTTTATTTTTTCAAACAGGTGAAGGATCGTAACGAATACGAGTTTGATCCGGCAGACTTGGTTCTCAATATATGCGAAATATACATTAATCTGAGCCGTAACGGAAATTTTACGCTAGCCGTGTCGCAGGACGGACGTTCGTACAAACCTGAATTGTTCAAACTTGCTGAGAATGTTTTAGGTGAGACAAAAGCAGTGAAATTTATTTAACTTTTCAAGATAAATCAGTGAAATACAAAAATGGATCATTCAGATTTCGATTGGAACCCCCGTAAAAAAAAAAAAAGGAAATCGAATATTGATGAATTAACAACAATCGGTCTGACGTTGTATTTTCGTTTTTTTTTTTGGTTCAACATGAATAAAGTGCGAATCGGCGGTGTCGGAATTCTCGGTGATCTCGAAAATTTTGCCAAACGAGTTGAGGAAACCGAACACGCGAAAAAAGCGGAAGACGAAATTCTGAACGACGCGCCGGAAAATTTTCTCGATCCTATAATGTCGACGATCATGTTGGACCCTGTGATATTGCCATCATCGAAAATCACTGTCGATCGTCAAACTATAGCAAGGTAATTCTCTCAACGTTTCAATTTTCATTATTATTATTCTTTTTTTTTTTTTTTTTTCATTCACCGACTAATAAAATTATTTTTGAAAAAATAACATTAGCCATGTGTGTTTCCGTAGACACTTGTTGAGCGATCAAACGGATCCTTTCAATCGTTCCCCGTTGACAATGGACATGATTAAATCAAACACGGAACTTCGTAATGAGATAACGCAGTGGGTTATCAATAAGAAACAAGATAAATCGGAAAAATGGAATCATTAGTTTTGGGTTGAGAATATCGGTTTATAAACATTCCTCCCGTTAATACAAATGTACATTAGACTGGCCGTTAAAAAAACACCTTATTTGTTTTTTTTTCTAGTCTGCGAAAAAGGGAAAATTTGTTTTTAAACTTCAAAATTATTTTTTTTTATTCAAACGGAAAAGGGTAAGAAATCGTTAAAAAAAAATTTTGGAGTGTGCTCATCGGGAGGATTTTTTTAAGGCTTACCATCGACTTGTCCCGTTTTCAGAGACTAGAAAAAAAACAAACAAATAATATGTTTTTTTGACACAGTCTAATACATATATATTATAAAATTATATATATAAAATTAAGTTGTCCCGGAGTAATGTGTACAATAAAATGTTGTAATTATTTTTATCGAGTTGACTATTTCTCAACCCCTATCAGTGAATAGTGGGTGCAAATTCTCACCCCAACGGATTGCTTTAAAGCTGGAAATATGTTCCGTTAACGTCAAAGAAAATAGGGGACATATCATGGCGCTATCCCGATGCCAGATCAAAGCTTTAATTATAAATCCTCAAGAAAATTTTGTAGTTTATCATTCATTGAGAGAGTGACTGTAACTTGTTATACCTTGCAAATATAATTTAGGATAAGTGGTTTGCTTAATTTACCGTAGAGCAAGGATTTATATTTTTTTATCTCAAATGACCTTGAACGACTCTGACCGCCCCTCCAAAATGTTTTTTATGCAGTTCGCGATGCTCTACGAGCGATGATTCAATAAAAAATGTGAGCGTTCCATTTGATAAAGTGAAGGTGACCTTCACTGTGCGTCAGCGCTTTCACTGAAATTAAAAAACATTTTTTTTGTCGAGTGAATAATTACAGAGATATTTGAGGTGGCACGAGTTAGTCCTACACCCTGTATGTATTACCTTATACTTTTGGTAGCGTCTTGACAGGTCGATTTCGTACCGAAAATCCTCCGGGGTTACGAGTTACCCCGACTTAGGACAAGGGTTAATTAAGGGTTGCTTGAGTAATTTAAGCTTTTTGATTTTTCATCATCTCTAATGGGATACGATGTGAATGATGATGATGATGATGATGATGATGATGATATATACACACTAGGGTGGCCCTTGTTTCGTCATTTTTTTTTCTTATAATTTTGGTGCTCCGAGTGGATAATATGATTTGAAAAAGAACAAAAAAATAACTCGAAAATGATGAGGTTTCTATGTCAATCCGGCGGCAGGGTCAACTATATAGACGGGGGCCTCAAATTTTCAGGACATTTGTTAAAAAAAATTTCGAACCGTATTATCCTCTGAAAGAGCGAAAATAAAATTAAAAACAGCTGAAATAAGGACCACACTCTATTGTATTATATTTGAATTCGGCGTTTTCAGCGGGTATTGTGGTTCCAAGTAAATTCAGAACAATATATTAGTATTCCACTTAACCGGCAGGGTTGAACATTGAAATACGGATCTCAAATTTTCAAGCTATATATATATATTTTTTTTTTCACAACTTGTTTCGAACGACATTATCCTGCGGGAGCGCAAAAAACCCAAAACTCGAAAATAAAGGCCATCCTAATATTTGAATACGTATATTCGCAATTATTTATGTACATAGAATACAATGATAATTTCACTTTATAACACACAGTGAAGAATATTTAGCCTCAGGCACAAATGTGAAAAAATCTGTTTTGTCCGAACGACGAATCAATTTTCATAGTTTTATAGTTTGTCGAGTTAAAAATTAATTGTATTTCCGTTACGAATTGTTTATTAATTAATTTGCCGCCCCCGAGAAACGTAATACTTGAATTGCACGATCCTCGTAGATAGATTATAATAATAACAGAAAACGAAGAAAAAAAAATATATAATATATATAATATAGTGTTACAATATCGTTAAATTCCTGATTCGTTAATATTGTATAAATGTGGTGCGCGACTCGTGCGATGCACACCATCGGAATAAAAACAGCCGTTGGCCCAGGCGTTGGAATATCCGGAACACGAAAATCACTCTCCACGCAGTGTGAGTAAACATTTTTTCAATAAATCTGCGTGTGCCTGTAATCGATTATACATTTTATTTGGTCATTATTAAGTCAATGTTTTCCATCGATCCGATGGAAGGATGCATCGTAATGCGTTATCACACTCAATGTCGACATGATATGACTATGACGTGTCTCTGATAGTTAACACTCACCTTGGCATGCTTGATCTCCAGCTCCGTCAACTCGACGAGATTTTTTTTAAAAGCCGCTATCCTCCGAGTTTTGAAATCCATCAGTTCTGAAACAAATTTAAACATTATATTATCATACGGTTTTCCATCTTTGACTTGGACAACCGAAAATTAAACTTCTTCACCCTCCATATTGTTCGGAAATATTGAAAATTATTTTCGTATTTTCTTTCGATTTTTCTTTCATTGCCTTGGTTTGGCTGAATTGATAAAAAAATCTTTCTAGTAAATTATTCATGTCGAATTTCCGATTTCAATAAGAAAAATCTGTAAAAAATGTATATTGTAAAAAACTATGTCAAAAACAACACTGAAAAATGTTACCAACTGTTCGGTAAACATAACTTGCAAAAATAAATTTATTATCTACTTTGAACTTGATTTACGTGCCACGCAGACGGTAAAAAAAATCTAGGAGAAATATATATCGTGAAAAATGATGTCAGAAAGTAACGAAAAAATAAATTAAAAAAAATTAACTTTCTTATCAAATCAGGCAAACCAAGACGATGAAAGAAAAATTGAAAAAAAAAAGAAAAAAAAAAAGAGGAAATTAGTTTTTCATATTTTCAAGGACCACGCTAATCCATATTATATGAGTATAATTGTTTTTTCCATCGGTCGAAGGCTATGAGATGAGACAACGCGGCAATAACAATAACATCAACTATTTGATCAACAAATTAAATCGACATAACGCCTACCTTCTTTTCCTTTATCCGACATCTGTTCGAATTTCTCGCAGGCTTCGGTTTGTACTTTCTCCGCCTTCGGGAACATTGTCGGAAACAAAAAAATTGATAATAAAAAAATAAGGGTTTACGGGGTTAGCAGCAAAAAAAAAAACTCACAGCGTGAACATCCTTGTTTTTGGCACGAGCTTTTTCGAGAGTTCGATTAGCAGTTTCGTAAGCGTGCAAAGCTTTTAGTCTACGAAACAGTAATCGTTTGGCCGCAGCCGTGTCGCGCATGTAATAACGCAATGTGTCCGACAGTTTCAAATCTTCGTCGCTGGCCACGCGACCTTCAACTTTCTGACAACAAAAAATCGTCGGGTTTCATTCTTTTATTGTTGAAAAAATAAAAAAATATATTGTATATTAGAAAAGAGAAAAAAAGAAAAAGGTTACCCGTAACTTCTCAAAGGTATCGGCTACTTTGGCGAGAAACCTTTCCAATTTTCCATTATCCGTAGTAGCAAGTTGCAATAGATTTGTGGAAATTTTGATATAAGAATCGGCAACGTCTTTGTGCTTGGCAGTCTGACGATCGACTCGCGCAGTCGCTTCTTTCAGATTATTGTGATACAGTTGTATAAAAGTCATTTCTTGATCGAAAAAATCATTTACGTCCTTGACCGTTGCGGAAAGATAATATTCGTCGGTTGTTTTCGAAAACGATTTTACCAAACCCCCGAACATTTCCATTTTATTTTTCGCTGAAATTTCAATATTCCCATTGATGATTATTTTTAATTAAAATAAATAAATAAATATATTTTTAACACATTCGTGTGATAGAAATGTTGCATCGACGATAGCTCACCTCTCACGCAAAGATCTTGATCGTACTCGAGAAACACACGAAGATTATGATCGTTACGAAATATCGGATGGTGAGCCAACCTCATTAAAAACATTTCGTGCATAGCCACAGTTTTTTTGAATGTTGCCAAATATTCTCTGTAGAAACAACAAAAGCCATCACAATTTTATCGCAACGAAAAAAGGCGATAACTAAAGTAAAAAGTATTTTTGACAATTTTTAGCAACTAGTAGAATAATAATACGAGCCTTCTAAACGGGACGAAATGAAAGCTCAGAAATGTTGAGTCTTTTGAGATTTATTCAGGCCATTAAAAATGAATATTGACAAGTGAAATTTTTAAGACGTTCTCTTTTGATGTGGACAACGAAATTTCGATACGATAAAAATAATAAAATTCTTACGCTTCCAATTCCTGTTTCATTTTGGTAAATTCCTCACGGGTCATCGTTCCTTCGCCCTCGCCGAGTTTTTGTAACTTCTCCCGCGAAGCATCAAAGTCCGGTCGGGGCGGACACGGCGGAATCTGTTGAATTGTCAAATAATTAACGTTCAATGGCGCATCAGCCAAGGGTCGATTGAAAGACAGTTACGCACGATATATCCGGCATAATCCTCGTTTTCTTCAAAACGATCGTGCAGCCATACAAATTCTTCGTGTTGTCTGACCACCAAAAAGTCAGACTTGTGAAATTCGGGCAATGTTGTTTTAGTGTGGACGGTGAATTTGACTTTGTCTTTTTCGCTCAGAGCGTCCGATATATCCACTTGCAACGATTTGTCATCCAAATCGATGTTGTCCGCTTGAATTATCTGCAAACATGATTTTTAATACAAATTTAAATTCTTTCTTCGCGCTTCGTCCGTTCGGTTCGGAAACTCTTTGCGAAATTATTTTATTTTCCTGTAATTTGTGTCTCGTGAAATATTAAGATCCGAGGATATTGCGTTTGTCGGTTCGTAGTCAATTGTGTGGAAAAATGATTATTAGGTTTTGTTTTTTCGAGGTTATCCGTGTCTCATCGTCAAACCCATTGTTTGTCGTTTTTCGTCAAAGTAAACCAAAATTTAACACAGGTCTCGAATCCCCTTTTCGACAAACATTTTTCTACATAACACTACTAAACAATAATCATTTTGTTACCAAACAAATCGGTTCGCTCAAACGAAACTTTGGACATAAAAAAAAAAGAACGACAAACAATGGATTTTCCAATTTGACATAAGCAACCTAACCTCGAAAAAACGAAACCCAATAAATCTCTCTTTAAACAAAAGAAACTAAACCAAAGAACCAAAGAAACTAAACGTAACGAAAGAAAGATAAAAAAAAATGGTCCATCGTCGATGGTCCGACGGTGCGAATAATGGCTATAGTTGTAATAAATCACACGTCGAATCATGTTTTTATTTTCTTTATTTTTAGTTATAAAAAATGACAGTAGCCGAGTGTGGAAAGAACAATATTTTTTATTAAATGATAATTGTTACCTTTCTTGGTAGTGAACTGTTCAAAATATCAGTGGTATCGCATATTCCGTCCTGTAACATATTTATTGCAAAGCTTTTAACAACAATCACACAAAATATAACAACTTGACTGATCCTCTGGCATATCGGCCAATTAATTTTTCAATAGATATGAGTTATTTTAATTATGACAATTGTTTAATATTAATGAAATAATTGTAATAATAGAATGGCCGGGGGAGCGTCGAATCAGTGATGGTTGACGTTAAAAAGTTTCCACCTACCATCATGGCGAGATCGAAAGCGTTATCGCTCTACTCCGTGGCAACCCGACCGAGTGTTATCGCTTGTCAAAAGTTATCAGTTACCAGTTGCGACTATCCCAATTGTCCTTCGATGTCGCGATCGTTGACACAAATATCAATTATTTTCGCCCCGGATTTCAATGGACAACAACAACACGCGCACCAACGTAATTATTATGATACCGCAAACACCTGCGTTTTATTGTCTGCCATAGGAAACGATTTTATCATCCAGCCCCGATCACCCACGGATAATAACAATTACGTTTGTTAACTTCTAACCGGGTGGAGTGATAATAACCAACGGCAATAATAATCGTCAAGTGCATTCGTTCACACTGCACAACGACACCAGAGACCACCGGACACACAGACTGTTGACCCACAAACTGTTAATGAAATTTTTATGTTGCTCGAAGCGGCCGCAAGAAAGGGCGCCACTACGACCAGAGTCCCGGCGAGACTCTGGTCTCATTGTCAGTGGCGCTCCACTTGCGGCCGCTTCGAGCAACATAAACATTTAATTAGCCGAACATCCCCCACCATGGGAGTTTCGCTCGCTGACGTTGGGCGTAGGCGACAGACTTCACGGGCGATCTCTCTACTAATCTCTGGGTACAGGAGGTCCCTCTGTGCGACGAGCCAAACTATGTAAGCTGAAAAGAAAAAAAACACCTTCTTATTTCTTATGTCGATGGTTAACTGGTTAACTGGTTAACTGGTTAACAGCACGATCTTACATACAGGTCTTGAAACTGTGTTAAATCCAAAAAAAGGAAAAAAAAAACAACAAAATTCAACTGAGGGGGATCTAAAACTCAACCTAGAATGCCTGTCTTTTGTCAGAATTTGTTCTTCTATCTAAGCTAACTATTTTAGATTCGGCCCGTTGGAAAATCAATTTTTCTTAAACCCTATCATATATATATGGGGGATTCCACCGGAACTCAATCAGGTTTGACCTTTGGGTCAACATTTTTGGCTCATAATTTTTTACATGAATATATGTTGAAAACAAAGAGACCCGTGTTTCGGGGTTTTTCATTTTCAGGCCCCGTATTTGATCATTCGAATCGATATATCTCAGCAATGGCTATAGTGATAAACGGAAAAACCACAGGTGTTTTTTTTTTCGGTTTTCCCACGCTCTGTACGATACAAATATTCATGATTATGTTGCGCCGATGTGACTATTATTTATTAACAATTGAAAATTGAAAATGATATTAAGCAAAAAATGCTTATTTTTTTTATTTTCATTTCTCATGAAGAACCCGTATGATGTTTTTATTTTACATCAAACGTGTTCTTCATGAGAAAAAAACCATAACTTCCGAACGAAATGTTGGACCAAGCTTTGTGAGGTCCCAACATTTTTGTTTTCGTTCAAAGAATCCATAAAAAATAATTTGTAAAATTGAAATGAGTATTTTAAGTTTTTTACAATTTCAAATGATTTAATTGTTAATGGCAATTGCTTCATAATCATGAATAACTTCATCATATAGAGAGTACAAAAACGAAGAAAAAATGCTAATAGTTTTTCAATTTATGACTAACTGTTGCTGATATACGTCGATTTGTTTAACCGTGAACCCCTTCAAAAAGCTGTAACTTCCGAACCAAGTCGATGCCCATTTCCTCTAACATCTTAAAATTTTCGTTTTAAATCAAGGAATTCAATTTAAAAAAATTAAAAAAATTAAATAAGTATTTCTTGTTTTATTTCATTTTCAATTTTCAATTGTTAATAAATAATAGTCACATCGGCGCAACATAATCATGAATATTTTTATCGTATAGAGCATGCAAAACCGGAAAAAAAAACACCCGTGGTTTTTTCCGTTTATCACTAACCATTGCTGAGATATATCGATTCGAATGATCAAATACGGTCGATGGGTGAAAAACTTCATTTAAATGTATCTTAAAAGCGGGGCCTCAAAATAAAAAACCCCGAAACACGGGTCTCTTTGTTTTCAACATATATTCATGTAAAAAATTATGAGCCAAAAATTTTGACCCAAAGTTCAAACCTGATTGAGTTCCGGTGGAATCCCCCATATATATATATATATATATATATATATATATACACATACACATGCATATAGAGATGCGCCGTGGTAACCCGCAAGACTGGACAAACCAAAAAAAAAAACGGTTCATTGATCATTTACCCATTCTCGAACAATTAATGACATTAAAAATATATGACAAAATAAAATTCGATGCTCAAAAGCAATGAAAATGGTTATTTCGTTTTTCTCTTCTTCAACATTAAGATTGCGAATCACAATTTACATTGGAGAGTTCATAAGAATCTGAAAAAGTATGTAATTAAAGTAAAATATGTGACTGAATCATATCCCTTCAGTTTTGATACGGCCTTCGGCTTATCTCTACTCGACAAATAGAACCAGATGTGTCAATTTGAAAAATTCGGCTTGGTTCGTTATTAGAGAAAATATTTATCTTCTTTCAAAGTGCTTCGGCGACGGTCGACCTTGCTATAGTTGTAAATTTATAAGATTATTTTTCTCTCTTGATTTGAGAGCGAGAATCTTACCTTGTCGATGTTATTTTCGGTTGGATACTTTTTATTTGTATTCTATTTTTTTTCACTCAATTGCACAGTTAATTCCAGAGAAATTAACGTAGCAATATTTTCTATCAATGACGTTCTTGATACATGAAAATCGAATGGTGAAAAAGATTGAAAATTCGTGACTCGATTCTGGTTTTATGCCACATGAGAATTATTAATTTTTTTTTACGGTTTTATATGCATTGTATTATTACGAACATCATTGATACGGAATATTGCTCCGTTAATTTCTCTCGAATTAACTGGGCGATTAATAAAAAATAATAAGAATGAAAACAAAAATTAGCTAACCAGAAACAACATCGGTGAGGTATGGTTTTGGCTCTCAAACCAAGAGAGAAGAATAATCTTATAAATTTACCACTGTAGCGAGGTCGACATAAATCTGGGCAAGTAGTTTTTCGAGCAGGATACAAAAAGACTCGACTCATTGAAGAACTTCGTGTACCAAATACCATTCGGAGCAAGCCAATTGCAAATTTCGACTTGCAACTTTTTCACCTGGTGCAGATGTTGCGAGAAAACTACGTGTGCGATTTTGCTATCGCCTTCTCGTAATATTCTCCACATCGATGGCCTTAGTCCGAACAAGGAGTAAATAATATAGACATCAGTGATATTAACGAATTCGCACATTACGTTCGACATTAATATTTTTTTTATTTTATTATATTATTCTGAGATCGTTTTGCGATTGGAAGGTTGTAACATAGTTTCAGAGAGTTTATTTTATCCATTTATTCCAATGTCGTTACATTAATGATTTTTTTTATCGAATGTATACGATAGTACAATTGTATTTTAAATGTCATAGTCCTAGTATATTATCTAGAGCGGACGACAATCATATTCACGTTCAGATTCCGTTGAACTTCCGGTTGCGGGCGGTCTCTGTTCGGTACATTCCATATTCAAACAAACCTAGACAATTTTTCGATTATATATGCGCCAGTCGGATCGATAAATTTTTTTGAAAAACAAAACAACATATATTTTGAAAATAATTCTTCAGCCCCCATCTTGGGACGAATAAATTTGTACTAACCTTATTAACGCCGCACTTTGTAGACGGCAAAGCCGGGCCGATGTTTATTGGCAAGGGGAGATAACCGTTTTCACGGCTTTGAGCACAAAATAAAGCGCGGCATCTGCCAGCCGGATTCGGAGTCTAAACAAGTAAGAAAAATTAATCGTGATTGTTTGATCGTCGTGATTGTTTGTTTGTGTGAGCCTTCCACATACCGCCTTGACGAATAAAACTTCCCGAATCCTCTTTTTATGCCTTTTAATTAACGTTTTTTAGAGTTTAAACTCAAAATCAAAATTATATATTTAATCATTTAGGCTAACAAAACTGTTGTAAATGATTTACCTTCGCTGAAAATTTGAGGCTCGAACATTTGTCATTTATTTATACGAATAAATTTTAACCCGAGTCCTAGCATCGGGGGGACTAGTATCACTTAAATCATAAAATCTAATCAATCTAATAGACTAACGAAGTACTTCAGAGACGACTTGCCTTACAGATTCCTAAAAACCCCCTTGACTTGCATTGGGAACCGGGCGACTGGTATGTACCGTCAGGGGGGGTTGAAAGTACGGACGCTACTCCGAACAGAGCCAAAAGTAGAATCGTGTAACGCGGCATGATGTTTTTTTTTCTCCAAATCTGAAATTTTTATTAAGTAATCGACGACCAATAAGATTTGTATCTACGATCGATTTTTAATATTCAATGAATAATCATCCATTATGAAAAAATCCAAGTGAAAAAAACTATAAATGTTTGAGTGAGCGACCAAAATTTTAGTTTGCAAATGAAAATAAAATTCGTGGCGTGCAAAGAAATTTTTACTAATTTCATCATTTCTTTTTTTTTTTTCAATTCAATTTATGTTACAGTGATACCATGACATTTTTACCACAATTGATAAACCAGGGTAATTATGACCCATTTTTATAAATATATATATATATATATATATATATTTTTGTTCTCCATAGCAAGCATTAAATTGTTAACGATAGAAATATGAATTCGCCCTACTTACGTGAAACAGTGTCGCGGCGTATTGGTGACAATTTGCGGTGCTGCATCCTTATATACGGACAGCTCTGTTTTTTACCTCTTCGTAAAATTCGAGAATAACTGAGGCAGGTGAATGCTAATTCTTGGTAATCTCTTGTCATTACAGCTGCTTCTCTAGGCTACGACCGATTGTGCTACGAAATGTAAATAGAACACATGTATCGATTATTATGAATGTCACCGAAATATTGCGTCTTTCCGTTGTTACGTACTACCTGAAGGCTGAAGGACGGTACGCGCAAGGGTGAAGAGGAAACAGAGTTTTAATGAAAGAAAGGTAGCTGCCACCGGCCGCGCAGTATGCACGGCATCTTGATATTATGAGGAGAAAAGAACGAAAGGAAATGTTAGGGTAGAATGAAGATATGTCGGAAAGAGGGTTGCTTCGTCCCTT
The DNA here is from genome assembly GCA_963662125.1 of Diplazon laetatorius. Classification (NCBI taxonomy): domain Eukaryota; kingdom Metazoa; phylum Arthropoda; class Insecta; order Hymenoptera; family Ichneumonidae; genus Diplazon; species Diplazon laetatorius. The sequence continues at coordinate 7,174,765 of OY759165.1, read as the reverse complement.
ACGGGTCCCCACGCGGACAAACCTTTATCTCTCTGAATAATTTAAGCGGTGAATTTACGATAGTCAAAATTGTAGAATATTATATTCGGCGGTCGGCGATGAATTTGTATTAGCGATGTACAGTGTGTGTGTGACATGCGAGTAAACTTTTACCCGGGTTCCATTTTTTTTCGCTGTTACCATGCCAGCGTCGAGTGAGTTACCGCGATAATTTATCATCACCAAAGCCTGTGACTAATTCGTATTCATTGACAGCCTTATGGAAGATTGACATTGATCTAGCTGAGTCCATAACGTACATTTATGAAACATTATTTCGTTCAGTAATATTATAATTCAACCATTCGCCACTTTAACATCTCTTATCGGTCAAATTGACGAAATCATCAACGCAAATAAGAATTTGCGTAAAAATTTGAATTCATTTTCAAATAAAAGCCATTTTCGTAAAAACTATCTTTCTTACGTCTTACGAATCGGCCACTAACCGAGAAATCATATTATTTAAAAAATCATTTTTTATTAAATAATTGAATCATTGAAATAGAGAGCTGAAATTTGGAGAAGTTGTTCTCTTTGAGATCAACTTCAGATTGTTGATCTGGAAAAAGTGTCGATAAAAATAATAATATATATTATTGAGCACCCCTTAGCATTATGATAAGGGGCTCAAATTCAGACAACTTTACTTCTACGAGGTCAACTTTCGATTTCCGAAGAAAAATCGAAAATCTATTTTTTAACGGCCAGTCTGATATGTATACATTAGGGTGGTCCTTATTTAGGATCAACCATTTTTTGGCCCCCCCATGGGCTTAAATGTCTTGAAAAGTCGGAGTGAGAACCGTCGGAGTGAGAACCGCGGACGCGTCGAACCAACGTCGCCGGTGACAAGGATAGGTGAGCCGTCTGAGACGGAGAGAACGAGATGGAGCGAGGTACGGGAGCACCCGAGATGACAACAAACCGCCCCCCCCCCCTCACTCCTAGCCCACCGGCTACTCGAGGCACCGAGAGACGGCTTGGCCAAGCGTTCCGAGGGGGGGACGAAAGTCGCCCAAATTTCAAATATCGCAAGCGGCTCCCACCGGACCACCTCCCGATCGAACTCGAAGCCGTCACCTCACCCCGATGACCGCCGAGATGCCGCCAAGCTGAGAAAGAGACGACGGACGCGGTAACGAGAGCACCGACCAATACTCACTCCGAGCTGGGTCGCGCATTTGAATAGGCGTGTTACGCGAGAGTTGCGTGGACGAGTTCGAGTTATTTCTTTAATTCTATTTTTTTATTGTATCGTCGAGTGCGATACAATAAAAAATTTGATTTTAATTAGTATTCCCCCCCCCCTCCCTAGTTTTGCCGTCTCGAGGCACTTCGTGTGTAAGAGCCGGAGTGAGGACTGCGCCCCCCACCCCATGATAGTCCCTGTGACCGCCGACAATTAGCCGCGTCGACATTCCTTTTCTTTTGAGTTTCGTTTAAGAGTTTTTTTTTATTGTATTTTTTCCCCGACAGTGTTGCTCCCGTTATAACGATTAACTGGCGCCCAAAAATCCCTATCCCCGAGTATTCGTGATTATTATATTTTTTCTATTTTTTTTCCTAATTACCGACTCTTCGCCCCCTTCCCGTTGAGCGACAGCCCCCCCCCCCCCCCCCCGTGCATCCATCATAGTGAACGGGCCGCGAACCATTGTTTTCGTTATTATTATTATCAGGTTCCGCCGAGTGATCCCCCCCCCCCGTTTCCCTGCGTTATAATTGCGTCGTGGTTCCCCTGGTGGGCCTTCCGCACGAGACTTTTCTTTGCAATTTTTAGTTTCGCGTTGAGCACCCCGGTCACACTCGGTGGCCGTGACAGTGGTTGTCATCCAGTTTCAATTCTTTTAGTACCGGCATTATCTTTCGACCTAACATTATTTTTACTTCTTTTTGTTTATCTCGTCAAATAAACCAGTGGCATTATTTTTTTATTTACTCGTGGATTGCTGCGTTTTTTTTTAATTTTTAAATCATCATATCACCCCCAACGATGAACTGCACACCGACACGCGGTTCTGCCGTATGGCAACGTCGTCAGCCTGCAACCAATGCCAAGCTACGATCCTCACCGAGCGTTGCCACATCTCAAAAATGTCCGTCGGTCGCGCGCTTTCATTGATGGGAAATTTTTTTCTTTTTCGGTCGATTTTTATTTCGTGGGAATTACAATAAATGGACGTTTAAAAATTTGCTTTAAATATTATTTTTATAAAAATTTAATATCGCTGAGCAATGGAAATTTCAGGGAAAGTTCTTTACAATTCGGGAAAAAAGAACTTCGGTTAGATATTGTTTTATTACAGAAGAATTTATCGACATAGCCAGTCTTACCGGCAACTGGTGAAAAGGTAGGAAAGCGCATCGCGGGATAATGAGCAGAGGTGGGGGATCGCTGTCCGTCCTATAGAACGCAGACTCCAGGACCGTTTGGTGGTTGTGCGGGTATGCCACGTCGTTTCATGCGACAAGCGTGCTCCTCGAACCGTCGAGCTACCTCGTCGATGGTGTACGTCGGGTCGGACCAAAGACGTTCGGCCGCTGCGCTAGCACGTGGCCAGATTCGCGAATGCATGTTCGTTCTGCGACAGAAATAAAATGAATCGTTTATCAAAAGTCGAAACTGAATTTAAACAAATTGACAATTGGAATGAAAACGTCTTTCGTACAACTGTCATGTTCAGACGAAGCGTAAATGAGCGCGTAGCGATATTGCGTGAGAAATTTCGCAAAATTCTCCATTTTGGATGCGCGTATATCAAAAACGGCTCGGAGGATTTTTCCTATTTTTATTCGAAAACATTTGACTCATATCTATTCAACATTGAGTAGTTTTTGAGCAAAATTCATTAAAAATATTAACATATTATTGGCACTTGGAAATTGCTACCCTCCATTATAAATTCCGTTCTTGAATTATGATTTTTGTTAAAAAACTAAAAAACTACTCGACCGGATTGGACCAAAATCTAATCAGCTCTAAGTTTCAGCGAGAGACATCGATTGCATCATCGATCATTCCGATCGCGTCATTAGTTTTGAAGAAAACGTTATCGAAAAAATGATGACATACGTAAGTACGTACATACGCACACTCGCAAACATTTTGCTTAAAATGGGCTCAAAGGAAACCAATGATCTCGAAACGTGAAGATCTGCAAGAAAAACAATTTTCGATTTTCGGGGTCATCACAATAAACTTCCCTATAATCGCGATTTAAAAAATTTACAAGCCAGTGAACCCAAAAAAGTAACTCATAATCAGTAGGAATGAAAATAATACAATTAAACAAAATGTTGGGAGGAAAAAAAGACGATACGAGAAATGTTTAATGAGGTTACTTGTCGACGTATTCGGTCCACATGCAGGCCTCGCCGCCCAATACGCGTGACTTCATTTCTTCGGTGCCTTTGAAGCCTAGAGGATCGCATATGTAATACTTGGTCCAATCGCCTCCGCTGTTAAGATCACTGAGGTACCAACACGCCGAAAGAATAGCCGAATGATTGTTATTAAGAACATCGATCATAAGACCCTTCCACGGTCTGGTCCAAATTTGTACGACCACATCGGGCGACAGATCGGCAACGTTTTCGAATACTTCTTGCCATACGATGGAGGTCACATTAGCGGCTTTTGGCAGTTCCAACAGCTTGCGGAAATAATCGGCCTCCAGACCCGTCGAGTTCCGAATACCACGATCTTTCATGTAGCTGATTATTTTCGGATTATTTGCCCAACAATCGAACGCTATCTCATCGCCGCCGAGATGAATGTAAGCATCGGGAAAATTTTGAAACACTTCGGTGAAGAGAGCGTTGAGGAACATCCATACTTCCGGTTTCGTAGGATTAATCGGTCCGAGCTTTCCATTCGGTTTACCTGGCGATATTTCGTTTATTCCATTCGATCCGTCTAATCCATACGATATGCACAAACACACGTTATTCAATATTATTCGATATTATAATGAAGAATAATATTATAAATTAAATAGAAAATAAATATTCCCCAATATTTATTTCTTATTTAATTTATTTGTCTGAGATAGTTTTGTTTTTCTTGTTTTAAAAATATGGAAAATGTTGAAACTGAAACTGTGTTTTTTTCCAAGTGTGATTGCAAAAAGCTTCTTAATTATTTTTTTCAAGATGTCCATGATAAAAATTTGAATGGCAACGAAAATAATTGGCGTCGAAAAACGATTTTAAAATTGATTCTTTTTTATGTGAGAAGAAGCGATCGATTAAATGGATAGGAGACATAATTCAGCTCAATTGTTGTTCAGAAACCAAAATTCAAAAAGGCGCAACCCTTCGAACGCCAATGTTTCTCAAACGTACAGAATTCCGTACGCCTTCCAGTCCCGCGGTTTCTCACATTGCCTGACTTTTGAGCTTTCCCACGCGTAATCTATCGGGGTTCCAGATATGCCGTTTCAACATTTTTTCGTAGAAAATTTGTTATTGTCAAAAAAATTAGTTCATTTGAACTTTTTATCTATGTAACGTTGTTTATCCAACGTTTAGACGGGAGGATGAAAAACATTACATAAACCGTTGAAATTTGTTATCGACGCCATTTGAAAGTCTTCCGCGCTAATTAAAAACCTTTGTTGGTTAATTCGGTTGAAAAAACCTACAACATTGGTGATGATATACGTTCTGAATTGTGTGCCTTTGAAGCGTTGGAGTTCCATTGGGCGTTTTTAGTTTTGGCCGTTCTAAATTTCTGTCCCTATCGAAATAAGTTTTTGATGATATGCGAAGAGAAGATGTTACCCCAGCATTCGGTTAGGAGTTCCGGATGCGACTGTCCCCAAGCTTTGGCGTGGGCAGGCGTGTCGAATTCGGGTAGGACGCGTATGCCCCTCAGTCTCGCGTGCTCGACGATTTCTCGCACGTTATCGGGCGTGTAAACCATTGACGGATGATAAGCTCCGTGGGCCGAGAGGTCGGGATAAATCTCACTCACGTAGGGAAACGAGTTGTCGTCGGTTATGTGCCAATGAAAAACGTTGAGTTTGTTGTACGACATGGCATCGAGGGTGAGCAATATATCCATGACCGGTATGTAATGCCGGGACGTGTCCAATAACATCCCTCGATGTGGAAATCTCGGAAAGTCCACGATTTTTTGACAATTTATTGAGAGCTAAATGCATATTAATCGACCGATTGATACATTTATGGAATCATTATATGGTCATATTTTTTTTCCCCATAAAAATTACCATGGAAATTTGTCAAATTTTTCCGCATCATTGTAATTATTAGTTTTTTTTTTTTCAGAAAAATTGTTCAATTTTATTTAGAAACGACTTTGTCGTTTAACGATCGAATCAGATATGCGAATTATTTGGACGAGCAATTATCTAAGTCAGATCATTTTTCGGTGTATTATTATTTCTGTTGACTCAATTATTTTTTGGAACATTTCTCGATTGTTTTTGTTGCAGTCATAATTATATGAACGAAGACTATAAATTATGACGATCACCGAATTGATAATTAAATTTGTTTATTTTACGGGTATCCGTGGAAAAATTTGTGTCTTGTTTATGTGTTTTAATTATTATTATATTATCAATTATTCCATGCAATAATAATTAGATTGCTGGAATTCCGTTACTGAAAGTCATTGATAATATAACATAATAAAATATTAAATAACTACATATAAGCATAAACGTTTATGTTTATCACCGATGAATTGTTCATTATATTATTCTACGGTTCTTGGTTGTTGCGACAAATGTACATACGTGTCCGTCTGACGATGCTACAAACAGTTGCGAAAACGATTCGAGACCCCGAAGGATTCCCCATATGTGGCTGGCACTTAACACACCGATTTCCTCATTTATTTCCAGGGTATCTGTACGTCCGCCATGTTTCATCATTATTTCACAAGATTCATAAAATGTAGTTGAAACTTTCAATTTGCTTTCTCTGAATCGTAGGTGGTGAACGAGCATTCCTCATGGGGAAGCATTTTTTAAAATTAAATTCTTTGGCTCTGAATCGTAGGTAGTTAACGAATATTGTATTCATCTATGAGGAGGCATTTTTTTTTTCGTTAAATCATTGGCTCCCTCATAGAGAAATCTTCGTTCAACATCCACGATTCATAGGAAGCGAATTTGAAGGAAAAAATTGGAATTTTTTTTTAAGTACAAAAAAAAATCATGGAAGTCTCTCGATTTGAAGTGGGTACTGTAACAACACACCTGGCCAAATCTGAGCCCAATCGGAATATTATGCGAGGTTTCGCATCAATAAAATATACAATTTGCATTTTGTTAACACCCGAAAAAGTTGTTGAATATTAATAAATTATTATTGCTATGTAATTATCAATGAGATAATTATTTGTATTCATACGTTTTTCTACTCATTTACTTGCATTGGATCGAATTGCCAATTACAAAATCATCACGTGATTGTTTTTTCGAGTTGAAGACATTCATGTACGTTTTTTCAATCATTGTTGTTGATAACAAAAAATTCATTGAGGTAACCATGATGATCTAGTTCAAGTGAACGTAATACCATATGTTGCACACAATTGTCATTCGCAATTATTTATATTCACTGCAAAAATCCATTTCAATTGCATGATCAATTCTTTCACGTGTAACTGAAATGAAAAATATATATACCATCGAGGCGGAATCTTTCATGATAGTCCGATCGGACTCAAATTTGGCCGAGTGTGTTGCTATGGTAGGTATCCGCTGGAAATTTGGAGATTTCCGTGATTTTTTTTTTTTTTTTCGTGACATTTTAATACAGGTAGGTAGACATACATAATATTGTAAATAATCTCACATTTTTCGTTCATGTTGAGATAAGGACGCTTTTCGCAGGGATTTTCCAGTTGAATTTCGAGGGTTGATAATTCTCCTCTTATATCGATTTCCTCATTGAGAAAGGTTTTTGAATCCGGGAGCGCGAATACCGATGCTTTCCTCCACTCGTCCCTCATAATTTTTCTGTACCTTTTGAGAGCATCATCGAGAATGTCACACGTGCTTCCTGATACCTGGATAAGAAAAAAAAGGTTATAACATTCGTTCATGCAATTTTTTCTATAATAAACTCATCATATTTGGATTCAAATATAATGATAAATAATTTAACAATTACGTGAATCACTTAGATGAAAAACTCGGGACGTACGTTGAAATAGAATGTACTAGGGTCTAGTATCAGAAATCCATCGCCGATATCCTTCATCCGGGGTTTGGGAAACATTTGTCCTTTGGTCGCGATGACCCGAGGACCGAAGTCATCGTGCCCGACGGCGTCGATGCTCGTCCACGCGAGTCCCATCGAAAAAAAAGCAAGCCACATGTCTTTCGCAGTTTTAATTTCGACAAAGCTGTTGAACGATCGATGTCGAAGTGACGACTGATTATCGAACCAACTGATAAGAAATACGAACGTTTCGGCCCGGCCGACAACCCACACAGTATAAAACGAAAAGAAGGAAAGAAACAAATTATTGCCGGCTTGGCAAGGTAATGGCAATCACGCTGATTCGATGAATTGTCGGCCATGACTCCCTCCATCGCTTTCCGAATAATTGAGAATAATCTTTGCAAAGTTCCAGTAAATAAGAGAGAATAATCGGCCGATTGCGATTGTCACGAACCGATATCACTTTGACTTTGATAACACGCATGCGCTTGACATTTTTTACGTTCACGACAATACATAACTTGCATGTAACCGCCGTGAGATAATAAGCCATACATTTTTTTCTATGTGGGGTGTAATGATTCGAAGTTTCCCGCGGCTCCCACCCTCGACACCAATCTGCGCAACCTATCCTCAAAAATAACTGACAATGATTGGATGGTGGGGGATTTTCGTATGAGGTCTCCGGGCCAAGATCGTTCCCGAAGAGACATTGTAAATCAGTCGCTTCCCAGCACCCAATGGCACCATACTGACCTAATTTATATAAGGGGATCCCCGCACACGTATACGTATACGTATATATTGCAATTCTTCATTTTTCATAAAGGTATCGTGTGCCATTGCGTAGGACGAGAAAAAGATAAGTAGCCCACATTTAATAATAATATTCAGGCTGGAAGCACTGTTGCATTAAATATTCTATTTCTATTGAAACGTACGTTTTTTCACTTGGTATCATACCGTTTTCACATTTAATCTATTATATAACAAATTGATCTGTGATAAGAAAATGATTTCTATTCGCTTTTGCACTATTTCATTTATTTGTATGAGTGTTTTGTTATTTGCGTATATTCGGCATTGTGTCAAAGTCGAGAGCGAAATTTATATTAAAATACAAACGCATGTAATCGGGAAGGGTACGGGCGCTGTGCGGTCCCTTGTAAAAGATGCCCATAGCCGTGGTCGAAAAGTCAGGTACAAACGCATGCGTGCTAATTCGTTTTCATTATATTCGTTATATGCATGATAAAAAAAATACAAAATAATACATAAATAAAATAAATAAAAATAAAACGAAATATTACATACATGACTTCGAAAATATATAATATAATATAATAAAGATAAAAAATTTGTACGCTGTTTCGGTAAATGAGATTTCATACAAATTAATATATAAATAAAATAAATAAAAATAAAAACGAAATATTACAGGGGAGAGAGAAAAAAAAACGAGAGAACGATGAATTAAATATCTGACCCGTTATGACCTGGAAAATAAGTTAATTGTTCTATATCCCAACGAGTTTTTCACGCTTTTAACTCGATCCTGATAAGAACAGATAAAAGTGTTTTTATTGGAGACGACTTTCCGCTTTCGCGGATACGATTTTGCGTGACGCGTATTTCGCTCACGCTCGTGATTCGCATGGTATTCTTACGGTGGAACAAATGGTTTCGTTTCGTGGTTATATCGGCGATCTCGTACTATAGGGTCGATAAGAAATAGGTATATATATGGATGACTAGTTAGTTGTATAGATGGCTAACAGAAAATAAACAAATAAGTGGACAAGTAAGTAACGAGAAAATAAATAAATAAACATGTAAATAGGTAAATAAATAACTAATAAATAAACAAATAGCGAGTGAATCGATAGACAAATACGTGGGTGCGTCGATATACAAAATAAGTAAGTCCATATATAATTCTCAGTAGTGGACGCCGTTCGTTCGGTGGCTTATTTTCATTTGCTGTTTGCCGGTGCGGCCGCGTCCCGCTTCTTCGTTTGTGTTTGCGTGTTCCTAGGGGTCGCATCCTGTACCTCCGAGGCCCGACTGATGTTTGGTTAACGGCGGTGTTGTTGTTAGCTATATTGCCGCTATTATTTTATGTTGTATATTGTCGGGCCCCGGAGACATGCTCGACGTATATGTCCCTGGACCAGCGGATGGTGTCGCTTACCATCAGCCTCCTCATCATCGCCGCGTATCTCGGGTTGATGCCAAGGAGGCGGAGGGCTCGCTCATTCCGCCGGTCCCAGGAGCCAAGGGCGCCCACGATGAACGCCTCGACTTCGACTTTGTAGCCGTCCCGTTCGAGGCTTGCCGCAAAGGGCTTATATTTTTCTATTCTCCTCGCTCTTGCGTCTTCTAGAGCCTCCCTGCGGTTCTCAAACCGGACAGCCACGTCAATTATGGTGACGGTTTTGCCCTCGTCGTTCCGGATTACAATGTCGGGCTTTAGGGCGGCTAGTTCATCGCCGACGCCCTCGATCCGCTGATTGAGTTTGACCTCGCCCGGGGAGTGGTTTGCTGCGGCCAGCCGGTTCGCGATATTATGTTCGCGATATTATTATGTCGCCTCTGTATCGCGTCCGCATGGGGGCCGCAGTGTCCGAGTACATGTGGCAAGGACTCGAGTTCGTACCCTCAGCGCCGACACCGCTTGTCACCATCGCCCCAGCGACGCGCTCCATTTAGCGGTAGAACGTCCAGCCGGGCTTGATGGATGAATCTCCAATCGGCGAAGCGGGTATTTCGTCCGCTCCTCATAAAGTGGTTGGACACCGTCGAGGAGGCGGACACCTCGAAGACCTTGCCCCGTCGGGCTCCTGCACTCCACCGCCAGCTCCCGTAGCTCCTCACTCCATCGGCACAGTATTCCGGTTCTGGCGGTGCTCCACGACGTGGCCTTCCGTCCCCGGCTCCACAGCGACGGGGGTCCTGTGTTTACAGGCCGCTCATACTCCCCGTCCATTTTGCCGGAGAGATACTCGGCCAAGTCGTGCCCCGTAGCAGGCCGGCCGACCCGACGAGAGACTGTCTCAGAAAAGCGAAATCAGGCCAGCTCCCTCACCACCCGGTCCCCCGCAGTTAGCATTTTAAATGCGTGGGCGTTGGTCAGGGCGCCGGCCATGTCTGCCAGCGGGAGCAGTCCCCCCTCCCTGTTTGGGGGGGAGGAAGACGAGCTCCGTGCTCGCTCGCTGAGGGAAACTCATCCACCCCTTCGCAAGCCTCTTCACGAGTCGGTCGGCCTCTTTAAGGGGGCCTTTTTGTACGTCCGCCCCCCGTAGGCAGAAGTCCAGCCGCGGCAGGATGAAAGTGGCCGCGGTTTCAATTTTCTGCCATGGCGCCAGCAGGTATCGGTCCACGGCGTGGAGATCCGCCATCATTTCCTCTAGTGTGGCGAGTGGAGTTTGTCGCACTTGGAAGCCACTGGGGATGCCCAGGTGCTCGTATTGCTTCCCCTTCCCCAGCGATCTCATATCCTCACCCTGGATGCGGAAGATCGTCGGTCGGACCCCCTCCTCAACCTTCCCGAAAAGGTGTAGAGTCGCGCATTTTTTGGGGTTGAAGTAGAGCCCGACCGCCGCCGCCGCCTTCTCAGCCTCCCGCAGGAGGGATCGCATCTCCTCCGGGGTTTCCGCTATCAGGGCCGTATCATCCGCGTATGTCAAGTTGTTAAAGCGATGGCCCCCCAGTCTGTAACCCAGCCCCAGGCGCTCCACCGACCGGAGGATCGGCTCGAGGGCCAGGTTAAAGACTATGGGGCTCAGTGGGCAGCCCTGCCGGACCCCGGAGCAGATGTCAATCGGCTCCGTGAGACCGTCGTGAGTCTGGACGCGGGTGGTGACCTCGGAATATATATTTTGGATCAATTGCCTGGTGGCATCGGGGACGCCGTGCAGTCGGAGGGCCTCGTGGATTGCCGCGTGCGGGACCGACCCAAACGCGTTCGTCAGGTCCAGCCACGCGACAACCACCTCTCCACCGCGCCTCCTCGCATCTCCCAGGACCTCCTGCAGAACAAAGTTGTGCTCATAGCACCCCTCGAACCGCAAGAAGCCCTTCTGCGACGGGCTTAGTCTTCTATTGGCGAGGGACCACGCGGTAAGACGGTCAGCCATGAGCGCCGCCATAAGTTTGGGAGTCGTGTCACCCATGGATATCGGCCGCGAGTTGGAGAGACTGTCCCTGTCTCCCTTCTTGTGGATCAAGATTGTATTTGATATTTTCCATTTCTTAGGGACAGCCCCCAGGCGCCGGCATGTGTTCAAGACAGCAGTGAGTACACGCGACCCAGGGTCGGCCCTTCTCAGCTCCTTGTAGGTGATACCGTCGGGTCCGGGGGACGAATCGACCATCCCCCTGAGCCTTTTCTTCACCTCCTCCGTCGTGAAGGGCCGCTCCAGGGCCTCGCAGCTCACCCCGCTCGGCGCCTCGCTCGGGAGCACCGTCGGCAGCCCAGACTCCAGATCCCTATGCTGATGCACCGCCCGGAAGTGCCCCTCGATCTCCGCTTTGCATATAGTGCAATGTTCCCGGGGCCCGAGGAGCACCGCACCGCTCTCCGTCTGTTGCTGCGGTACAGCTTCTGGATCCGGGTCGCCGCCGCCGCCCCCCTCCCGGTCCCACCGTCAGCATGGGCAGCACCCCCCCCCTCCCTCACGACGAGCGCCCGGGCCGCCGCCACCGCGCCGCCCACCTCGCCCCACCGCCCGGCGCGGCGCGCAGTTCGGTGAGCCTTCCCAGGAACTGCGCCGTTTTTTCGGTGACCAGTTCCAGTTCCTCGATGGTTAAGACCCGCTCAATCTCCCCGACCAACAGCGCCTGTTCCTCCCTGCTTTCCCTGTTTAAAGTTCGACGGCCGCCTGATTGCAGTTCACCGTCGACAATAGGGGGCGCCGCTGGTCGGAGCGGTTGGCGGATCGGTATGGAAGGCACCCCTCGCGCCCGCAGCGAGCGGGCGAGCGGCTGGGCGACAGCCCCCCCGGGTGCGCGGTTTTGAGGAGGCTGACTCCGCACCCTGCCCCCCCCCCCTCCGCCTGTAATTAATCGCGGTCCCACGTCCAGTCCACGAGCGACGTCGGTTTCGGTCGAGCATGTGGGGATGCTCCCCCTAGGAATTGTCGTACTATGTCTGTGGTGTAGTGTGTGGTTGTGTGTGTTGTTTCCGGGTGTATTTCGGGGTGTGGCTCGTGTGGTGTTTTGTGTGCTGTCGGTTGAGGTGTTTCGTGGTGTGTTCCGGTTCACGTTGCTGTCCGACTGCAGGGGCGCAGGGCGGAAGGCTTCTGCTGTTCTTCGTGCCGCACCTTGTCGGGTCCCTGGGTTTTCCATGCGTTCTCTGTGCGTGGCATCGCCTATTCCCGCCTCGATACTCGCCCCAGGTGTCCGTCCCGCCCCAGGCTGTGCCCTCAGGTCGCTGGAGGGTGCGTTTAATGCTGGCGTTATTCCCTGTGGCGGCGTGGTGTTGGCCAGGATCGGTGACACGACGGGGCCCCCGCACATGGTGGTCGTTGTCGTCAGTGTCGCCATGACTAATGTGGGGGGTGGGCTTATTAGTGCAACGTGTGGCCCTGGTATGGTGGAGATCTCCCCCCGTGTGATGTTGCCCCTTGGGTGGTGTTAGCGGCCGCCTTACCACCTCCGCAAACGTCGTTGTTGGCGACACTGGACTGGTTGCGGGGGCCAGCGGTGTGGCATCCAGGTCCACCAATCCCAGCCTCCTGGCCCCGGTTGGACGTGCCCCTGTATTCTGGGAGGCCGGAGTAGTTCCTGCGTCCTTCCGGGTGGCGCGTGTCACCGCTTTCGCCACCCTTTTTGCCGTTTGGGCCCTGGTCAGCCTGGTGAAGAGTGGCGTTGGGGTGGGTCCTGCCGCTGCTGCCGGTTCACCTGAAATTCTCGGCGACTGCATCCCCCTGGCCGGCAGCATTATCCGCATAAGGGGGGAGGCCGTGGCTGTTGGTGAGGCCTCCCTGGCCTGGCCGTGTGACAGGGTTTCGCCTGGGGTGTTTCTTTCGGCAGGGGTCGACGATACCACTGGTGTTTAGTGGTTGTTGTTGTGGTAGTGTTGGGGGCTTGGGTGGTCGTGTTTTCGGGGTGGGGCTGTGTGAGCCCCATCGGCCCCTCCTCGGACGCGGCCTGTTCGACCGTTTCCGGCCGCAGCAGTGCTTCGGGGGGAGAAATTTCAGATGTTTGACATAGTCTTCGTGCCGCCTTGCCCCCGCGAATTTTCCCCTCACTCTGTTCACCCCCGATATGTCAATTCGTGGGCAGAATTCGCACCACAGTACCGGGGGGTCGGGGAAGCTGAGGTAGATCGTTTTTTTTGTTTGCTGACTCATCGCTGTGAAGTGTCTGGACCCCGCGAGAGTAATGAAGATGGTAGCAATCGGTGTGCGAGAGGGACGGAGGAGGTAGGTATGTGTGTTTCGTTTCGGTGAGTAGATATACATGGTGTCCCAATGACTATTAGGATCTCAGATATCTTCGAAACTACTAGGTTCACAGAACATGGTATGGGTGATATTTGTGACGGTGCAAAATGCGGTGTATGCTGGTCCTGGACATGGCAGATTCTTTCTGAATTTGTCGCAAACTAATGTGAGGATCTCGAAACACACTCGCGAGCCCACCGATTTCCATTTGTTCATTCGTTACGCGTTTCTGGCGTACACTACTTCGGACACTTAAGCTACCGGTTCGCCTAAGCTTATCGCACACATTTTTAAATGTTTGACACGAAGGCTGAGACCGACTCGGATATCGTTCACCATACAAGGTTTTTGCCGTTACAGAATTTTTTTCACGATTCAATTTTCATTGTATCAAGAACATCATTGATATAGAAAATGTTGCTTCATTAAATCTCACGAATTAACTGAGCAATTAAATTTAATAAAAAAAAAATAAATAAAAATGAGAAACCGAAATCATGGGTAAGGTAGGGTTCTCGCTCTCAAACCAAGAGAGGAAAATAATCTTACAAAAAATAACATCTATAACAAGGTCGTCAATTGTCAAAGCACGTTAAAATAATATCATATAACGAATTTACTATAAAATAATTTGGCCAAAGCAACTAATCAACAAAGTTACAGAATTTTGTTGGCATTCGCCATAAATGATAAGCATATCGACTTGCTTTTCAAACGGATACATTGTACTTGATTGGCCGATTTATCGATACTAATCGTATCATGCAGAGCTGCCAGATTGAGGGGAAGCGAAGTTTTCGAGGTGCCCTCTCCACACGGTTTTCGGCGCAACAGCGTGTGAGGAGAGGCACCCGGCAAAAGGCGCTGCGAAAGCGTCTCAACCAATCGCGTAACTCTGACGCTCCGCCTCTCTCACGTACGCGGCGCTCAATTTGAATCGACGATTTCGCTTATAAAGCCCGTCGATTCGATGTCACGGATTTAAAATTGTAAAATGAATGACTATTACTTCAAAACAGTTTTGCTACTTTTATTAGTGAAATTTGACTTGTCGAATAGACGGGTCTCATGATCCTGGAGTTGATGATAAGTATAGACCCACATACCATTGCAGCCGTTTGCAAATAAACGGTGCATTACGTTTCTGTGTAGAAAATGACATTTATATCAAAGAAATAAACTGCAATGCACCATTTATTTCCCAGGTCCCACCACGTGGAGGTCGCTGCATAGGAGACCCACCCGTGAGGCCAGAACTGTGTTCGCATAGCAAAAGCAAATACGCACACAGTAGAGGCCTCCATCCCGCCCTCCAGAAATGAATTGAAATAAAATAGCAAATAAAACATAAAAAAAAAACATGAGAAAAAATCGTTTGCGATGACAATTTCAAATCGCGAAAAAAACGAGAAAAATAATAAACATGAACTAAAAAATACCGTCAATGGTGTTAAAATGAAAATGAAAAAAAAATAACAAAACGAAATTAAAAAAAATCAAAGACTGAGTGCGATAATGCTTTCTTATCGCGAAAACTAAAAAAAATGAAAATTTCTAATTGGAAATACTATCAATGTTGATAAAATTAAAATCAAACAAAAAAAATTATTGCAGTTTGCTGCGATATTTTATGATCGCGAGATATGAATAAATAAATAAATAATTTCTTATAATTAAATCTAAATAAATAAATAAATATTCTTTAATACAATTAATCAACGTAATTATAACAAATCTATAAACTTTCCGATTTATGTTTCTTGAGTTTACTTTTAATGAAACGATTTATTTTTATATTAAACTTTTTAATGTTGTGTTTTAGCAACGCGTCGATATCGATTTATATATAGTTTAATTATCGCGGAAATCATTTAAAATCATTATTTACGCGCCGGTAATATCGATTTAGTTATTAGAATTCAGTCTTGATTTAATTGATTGCTTATTTAACTTCCGGTGTATTTAAGAGCTTTGACCGTTGTTCTAGTTTTAACTCGCGATATGGGACCGTAACAGACTCGTTTACGCGGCGTCCGACTGGCTCGTCGCGGGGTATAAGTTTTCACTAGAATGAAGTTCCAAGTGGCGAGCAGTGACGTTAAATGTGCTACAGTTAAGATTTTGATTATGGAAAGCTAATCGCACTTGGCATATGGCGTTGAGGCACTTATGACCTATACTATTTCGTTTTTTTGTTTTTACATCGGTGACGACAGAAAATATTCGTTCAGCCTCTGCATTGGAATGGGGAAGTGACAAGACTATTGTAACTATTTCCTCTAGAATAGGAAACATTTTTTCGTCGGAAGGACATTTCTTTTCAAAAACTTCTTTCCAGAATGAATCTACTTCGAGAATTAAAAGCCTCTGCTTGTGTTTCTCATCGAAAGCTGCGGATAACAAATTCCATTCGTTTGCTAATTTTAGAAGGTCGAACGTCCCGAAGCGCTGGGCAACGTTAAATAAATCGTTAATACTTTTTCTGTTTTCTAAATCAAGAGCGACACTCGGGATCAAAAATCGCAAATTATCCAAAAAGGAAGGCTTTAGTGGAAGTCGACGAGCCATTTCGGTTACAGCCGTAACGTAAAAATGAAGACAAGTTTCGCGTACTTCGATAGCATCGGTGTCTGGTATCTCGGACAATGCTATTTGGCAGTCCGAACCAAGATTAACGCGGTCGAGGGGGACGAAGTTTCGCGGATGAACAATATTTAAATCTCCCTGCGTGAGTTCGGGTAGTACTTCGCGGTGCAAAAAATTCGACCCGATCTGCCCAACGAGGAGCCTGCTGCTTTCAGCCAATTGATGGATAAGGACTTTTTTTGATTGAAACAAAATATTAAACTGGTTGAAAAAGTGTAGTGCAAATTTGAGAAATAATAAATAGGGTTTAGTCTTTTTGTCGCAAATGTTTTCGAGAATGAGTTCGGCTGATTTTAATTTATCTTCGGTAACGGCAAGGACAAAAAACATTTTTAAGGCATCCCAATTTTCTAATATCCGTACGACGCATTTTTCCCTCGAGAGCCATCTCGTTTCTGCCAATTTGAGAATCTTGCGCGTTTCTAGATCGAGAAGTTCTTGAAACTCTCGAAGCGTCGCATTCCGTTTCGAACTGCCGGACACGTACGTGGCAATACTTCTTATTAAATCTTCGCAGGAGCGAGGCAATGTAGCGCATGCTTTGCTTGATATTAATGCGGCTGAGTGGCAAATGCAATTTAATAAAACGAGACCGGGGGCGTCGGTCTCCAAACGAGTCATGAACGAATTATATTTTCCCACCATTACCGATGCATTGTCAGATGCCATGCCAACAATGTTTTCAATGGGGACCCCTTTTGACTCGAGGCAAGATATGAAATTGGCATATACTGCTTCTGCTGAACAATCTGTTGCGTCTAACGCTGATAATTCCAAAAGGGCTGTCGTTACTTTTTTGGTATCAGGAGATACGAATTGAACCAAAATGCACAAAGATTTTACGTCAGATATATCGGTGCTCTCATCAATGAGCACCGAAAACTTTTGAACTTTAAGTATTTCTATGAGCTCTTCTAATTGATATTTTCCGATGCAGTTAGTTATAATATTTGTACATTTTGTCCGGCCGAGCGTCACGTCTTGCGCGATCCGAGAGTCTTTGAATACAGTTTTGAGAAGCGGCACTAAATGATCGACCGTCTGAATTGGAACATTATGTTCTGCGAAAAACGCTGATAATCTAATTTCGGCGGATTTGACATCTTCTTTGTGTTTGTTAAATTCATCTGCAGAAGGCTCGACATGGGCAGATATCGCGAGTGCTGCTTTTTCTTTATGAGACGATCTCTCGGCATGCTTCGTGCAATCGTTTTTACAACTTACCGATATTTTTTTTCCGCAAAATCTACAAAAACCTTTATCTGGATTACCGGCGACGGGCAGCAACCATTCGGAAAACTCTGGTAGCAGCAGCCAAGAATTATTTAATACTTTAACCCTACGTTTTTTCGGCGGAGCTTCTTGAACGCGATCGTGATTACGCGGGACTGCTACCTGATTCGTCGGGTTCATTTTCGATTTTACCGCGGGTCACTAATTGATTAATTATAACGAACTTTACCGGGTTGACAACGATCAAAGCAAAATTTAACGTGTTCGACGTCCCGCGCGAGTCGACCTAACCGAATGACAAAACCACGATGAGCGCATTTCGCGTTTCCGCACTCGCAATCAGTAGAATCTCAGCATACATTGTAAGTGTGCGCCCGCGATCCGGGCACATACTTACAATGTATGCTGGAATTCTCGAGGCCATAGCAATTTCACATCGCGCCGTCATTTTAATATTATTACGTTAATTTATAAAATGATATAATACGTAATTTCTTTATATACTACTAAAATACGGAGTTTTCTACCCATCGTCGATAATTAATCGCAATGACACAATGAAACTCTTGTGATAGTTATCTCGAACTCAATGATCAAATCATACAACATTTATTGAAATAACGATCCATTTATTTGGGAATAATTATACATAAATCGTAGTTTAACAAGTTTAATCAGAATCATATTTTGCCGCGCAAACGAAACAGGTCGCGAAAGGCAAGTCGATTGGCGGATAATCACGGTGACGCTATTGGCTGCGCCTAGCTGCGGCCGCTGATCGGAGCTCAAGGCCAAGCCGCCTGGCCCGATGTGGCCTGTGGAGAGGGTAGCTAAGCTCCGCCCCTGCAGGACAAATCCTGCAAATCTGGCAGCTCTGGTATCATGTTTATCTTATCCTGCAAGCTATTTGAAGGGTCCTTGGAACAGTGTTTATTTTCAGTGAAGTAAGCCGTACGTATTATCATCTTTCTGTACTTTTTGTACCTGTCGAAGAAATGTGTACATAAACACACACTACCGTGCTACTGTGTTTACTATAAACGTAGTAATTTGATTTACCACCGAAACTGTAAGTATTATCGCCTTTCTGTACTTTCGGAAATTTTTTTGAAATAAAAGTTACGTATTTTTTTATGGGGAATCCGAATCTGTAATAAAAAATGGGGGTTCCCGTTTACGATTTTAAAATTGCCCCATCTCCTGGGCTTGGGGTGGGGGTCAGAGTAGGCACTTTGGTATCATTGGATGGCCCCCTTCGTGCTGTGCAATTTTTATTCAGCAAATAGTTCTGTGAACCTAGTAGTTTCGAAGATATCTTAGGTCCTAATAGTTATTGGGACACCCTGTATATAAGAAAGTAAGTAATACATTTTTAATATTTCAAATTTTTTATATTTCATACAAAATACTTGGGCCCCAGCCACGCTTATAGCGTGACCTGACCGGGAAGAAAAAAAAATGAATTTTTCAAGATGTCAATTTGAGAGACGCGTGGGGTTTGCCTGGCTAGACCGCAGCCATTACACGGGTAGAGGGGCGGTTCGGGGAAGCGTGATTTCTCGCGGGGATTTGAGGGTGATCGGCACAAACGAAAATCATTCAACACGCACGAATATCCTGAAATTTCCGGGAATTTCCACGGTGGATTTATTTTCACAAAAAAAAACAAGGATAAAATAATGCACCTCCGGATTTTCAGGGACAACACTTTACAATTTCCCTACTATAATCGTGCGCCACTACTCGATCCGCAGCGCCGATTCCCTATTCGAGACGTCAAAAACAAACAAATACAAAAAAAAAAAAATTTGAGTGTGTGGAATCACACACGATAGAAGTGAATACTTGTATGCATTTCGCTGGCGCGATAAATTATTTCTGCCGATGATTCCAGAGAGAAAGAGAGAGAGCGAGAAGGGGAGGAGAGGAAGAGTCAGTAATCGAATTATGAATTGGCAAGAAAGTCGAAAGTAGCCTGCACGTTGATATTTGTGTTTTCCAAAAATTTTTTTATTTATCAAGGGGGGGGGCGTAAGGGCTGGAGCGTAAACATATTTTCTTATAAATATGGATGGAGCAAATTACTCAAACCTTTTGAACATTATTAAGTATTATTTCGACGACATCCTGTAATCTCTCAATGCGTCAATATCGACAAACAAGCCGGTGACAAAGCTTTTCCAAGAACGTCTTTGGTAAAAAACGATTTGCAGTGTTAACTATATCTCAGCTGAAAATTATCTGAAATCAAAGACCATTCAAATGTAGCCAAAATATCATGAAATCCTCCCCCCTACGTTCTCTGATTATTATTCTTCCATTTTTAAAGTTTTGGTGGTCATTGAAAGTGAAAACTGCCATTTTTCATGAAAAATGACCATGAAATTTTCACTTCAAATGACCACCAAAAATGTAAGAATGAAAAAAAATCAGAGACCGTAAAGGGGAGGATTTAATGATACTTCTACTAAATTTAGATGATCGTTGATTTTAGATAATTTTCAGCTGAGATTAACACCGCAAATAGTTTTTTTCCAAAGACATTGTTGGAAAAGCTTTGTCACCGGCTTGTTCTTCGATATTTTCGCATAAAACAATCACAGAATGTTATCAAAATGATACGTAATGATGGGTAAAAGGTTTGAATGAATTATTTCTATTTATTTAATTATGAAAAAAATCGCAGAAGTGTTTTTTTTACGCTCCAGCCCTTACCCGCCCCTTCAGATCCCGAACGTTTGGGCCACGTTCTCTCTCGCTCCGCCGCGAGCGCCCATGGCGCTATCTCTCTCGCACGAGGTCTCTCCGTACTAATGCACGTATACTTCGGGTATACTGCCGATGACGAGGCACGCGATCCTGCCCCCTCTCTGCATTGACTCGCTCGCTCTCACTCGCACACACACGGCCCACGTATTATTCTCTCTCTCTTCTCCGATTCCTTCATTCTCTCGTCCGGTCTACACGCGGCTGGCTGGGGGGGGGGCGACTCGCTCGCTCTCACTCGCATACCCACGGCTCACGCATCATTCTCTTCCCCTCTCTCTCTTCTTTCATTCCTTCATTCTCTTGTCCCGTCCTACAACGCGCTGGCTGGCGAGCCGATCCTGTGTCGTTTAAGAAGTATTCACTTCAAAAATAACATAAAGAAAAATTAATTCGCGAACGCGGAACTGAAACACGAATTCTTACGGTACGATCGACCGGGACCCTACTATCTTATACTATCGATAATAGCACGCGATTTACAAGTCACACACACACACACACCACGTAATACCGACGATCAGATACGAAAACTAGAGAAAAATTCACTTCCGATTTTAACGAGTTCTAATTTTCGGGTTTATAGGCTATAGGCGACTCAGATTTACCCAAAACGAATCTAAGACGCTTCTTGCTCGACTGACTTCCCGAGACTTGCCGTGTCCACGCACCAAAAAGAAAACGAAACTCGCGTGACACACTCTAACGAAAAATACATCCGCCCCCAAGACCAACCTTGTCGCGACCAGCGATCCTCGACGACGGCACCGTAACGAATGCCACGTTACGCGGGACAGCCACTTTTGCCCCCCACTGTTTTCCAAAATATTTTTGAAACCCGGGAGCTGCTGTCGCCTACCGTGAAATTTCGCATCTAATTACGCCCGGGACTATTACTATACACTGAAAGAAAAAATTGGTCGGTCCACCCGTGAATTGGTTGCGGTATCCAACTTTGTTGGACTCTGGGGAGCCGTCCCATTAGTTGGTTGGGATAGGTATTTTTAATAGATAAGGATATGTTGGTCACGTCTTCCATCTCGAGATGACCGATGAGGCAGCCGAGTTGGCTGCCTCAACCAACGCAAGCAGACAGTGCGACTGTGTTATTGGTCAGAGCAGCTTACAAGAAATGCAAACCCGCGGGCTCTGAATTGGTTGGCCCTCTCAATTTTCTTCTATGATATATATATATATATATATATATATATATATATATATATATCGATACACCGCACTTTTCTAATAAGTCCACGCCTCTTCCGTCCATCGTCAAATGCCACTAGAATTCACTCAAACACTCGAAAAAAACACTTGCAATATATATCGAAACGTTCAGCCGAAACCGCGTGGTCTCATGCAACAGTGACATCACGCTCTACGATCTATGGAATACGCGCGATGGGTTCGCTGTTCCAGCGCCCGCGTTGTCAACGCCATCTACCGACTGTATGGAGGAACTATAATGAATTACTGCCGCGACTAAAAATGTTTCCAGCCACCATGCACCGTTTCTGTCGTATCATTCTAATTGGCTGCTCTGACCAACTATTCCCTGACCACGAATAAATGGCTATCTTAACCAACCTTTTCTTTCAGTGTGACTATCTAGTTCGTGACAATTAAAAATGGTCACTGTCACCATGAGCGATGGCAGGCTTATCCATCAGATTGGCTGCTCTGACCAACTATTCCCTGACCACGAATAAATGGCTATATTAACCAACCTTTTCTTTCAGTGTAGAGATCGGGAGACTGTGATGATAATAATAAGCAAATAAACATCGGTAAAATACAGTTTATATCAGGAGATGGTCGTGATCCATTAGACATGGCAACGTTGCGCGTTCGTTTCCCATCTTCTCTCTCTCTCTCTCTCTCTCTCTCTCTCTCTCTCTCTCTCTCTCTCTCTCTCTCTCTCTCTCACTAATCGACATCATAACACGCGACGTTGTCATATCAAAGTATACTACGTACTTTGATCAGGAGATGGTATATCTTAGGCTTATTGCTTTGACTCTTACAGTTTGTGGGATACTACCTTAACGAGGTTGACGAAAGCCGCCGTTATTTGTTTTTTATCTAGGCAACCACAAAGATCGATAACGAACGATATGTGAATAAAATAATGCGAGAATCGGGCACATTGGGCACTGAAATTGGCACGGGAATGGTGTATTGTGTTGTTAATTATTTTGCACAACAAATATCCATTGGTTGGTTATTGCGAAAGACATTTCTTTCTACAACTTTATTGTTTTTACGATATTTTGTGTCAATTTGGGACGAGAGACCAGAAGAAGAATTTAACATGAACGAAGCATCGCGCACACAGTCTTATTGGATGATGCCACGCAGATAATACACCCAGACAACGTGTGAAAGCGCTGGTTCGTTGCAGAAAACTACGAGTTTTCCAGTTACCGGATATTCATCTACGAACGATTTTTCCAATTTATCCGCGTTCGAACCGCGAAACTTCACCACGATTGTTGCCATCTATGCATTAAAAAGGATACGAAAAACAAACAACAAAAAAATCGTTTGTCGAGATTTGCATCAATACATGAAAAAAAAGAGAAAAAAAACGACTTCGTACCTTTTTAGATTCAATTATGTTCGATGACGTTGTCACGGAAAATTCATCAGGCCCATAGATAATGTATTCGAATGTCTTCATTGATGAGAATACATTTTTGAATGAAATTGTTATTGACGAATTCGCAAAGATTGCGAGAGGTCCTTGAGGTTTAGGGAGCGTGTAACAACCGATCAACGGAAATCTGGAATATATTCCAGTGAATTAAATCTATTATGGAACTAAAGTCTGAATTGGATCTCCAATTTTTTCCAACCATTCAGGCATGATCCAAACATCCTTCTGTAAGTGCATGACGTTGATTTCAGATGTATTCTATATGCCCTGTCTTAACTTGATTATGTCCGGTCTATAACTTGACCACCTCGAATATCATTGTTTGTCATACTATTTTTCAAGCTCACTGATATTTGTCCATACGGACTGGAAATATTTTTTTTGTCTATCAGGAGGTAAAAGTAGACATTGAGACTTTTCAATGACTTGTTACACTTACGACACTTATGACCTTGAAAAATTTAAACAAAATCAAATTTCCATTTTGTTACGTTTTGTTTCTCTTTTTGCTTCCTCATAAAGGAAGCTTTGTTTTCGTGACGATTTTTTTTTTCGAGATGATGAAAACGTGTTCAGAATGTCTTAAAACATCTAAAAAAACATTTAGGAAAATGTGTGGGTGTGTGTGTGTGTGTGTGTGTGTGTGTAACATTGGTTAAACGCTCACAACTTGAGAACGGCTCGAGATATCAAGCTGAAATTTGTCACACATGTAAAGGGTTCAGCACGGCGTATAGCACGATTCGCTTTTTGAAAAAATCTATCAAGTTCTTTTGTTTTTACGCGATTTTTAAAAAATTCTAAAAAAAAAAATATTTCGGTCTCTAACTCCCACAATTTTAGAGATATCGAGCTCAAATTCTGTATAATGTTGTACGAGTACAGGGAGATGCTCGATACATCACACACTCACAAGGAGCTCTCAACGTCACAAAAGTAAACAAGGGTGCATAGTAGAACTTCGCACATTGCTTCCTCAAAATTGATCGACAAATAGTTCCTCGTAGAGGAATCTTTGGCAAATGTGTAAAATTATAACGGAGCCATGAGCAAGGTTCTACTTTGCACCCTTGTTTTTCGTTCGTTCTTTTTTTCGATGATAAATAATTAAATAAATTCAATCACGTGAATTCTCCGAGCGTTTCCGAAACAGCGTGCAACACTGTCGTTACGTTAATGGCGTCGCAAGGTTCATACATAATCTCGATGGAATATTCATTTTGCGATGGAATCGTGATGATGTTGTCGCACGTAAACGACGGATCGTCCACCTGTTGTCGATCGTAATGATGATTCAATAAAAAAATTTCACGTTTCGTTTGATCGTTCGAACGAAATTTAATATTCTTACTTTGAGGAAAAATTGGGCAGATTTTTTTGTCGGATTGGCGATAATAATGTAAAAAATCGTGAACGAGCCGAGCATTGCCGTGACACTGCGAACTTTTTCCGGAGCCGCAATTGTACACTTGAGTTTCAGTTCGTATGGGAAATTGCCAAGTTCCGCGCAATTTATGTCCAATTTTGCGACATCTTCCCCACATAAAAATGGATTATAATTGATAACTACGTCATCCTGAAATACGAAAAAATAAAATTCCCCATTATTATAATAATCGAACCTGATTTCGATTATTCGTCATTACAAATGAAAAAGGTTATAAACTAATTTGACGATGTAATTATACATTTGGGAAATTTCGTTGAAGGTGTTTTTTCGGACCTTCTTTTTTGGGATTCCGTAGCCAACTTTTTCACCATTCACATGAAATTTTGTAAGATTGCAGATGTGACCCAAGAACAAAGAAATTATCAATATATTTGAGAAAATAATTTTATTTTTCACTCAATCTATTGAGTCGGGTGTCTTTAAAATACGAAAAAAAAAAAAAAAAAAAAAAAAATGTTTTTCGATTTTATTATTTCAACCCTCTATAGTCCAAACAAATTGGTCAAGGTGCAATAGGATGTAGTATAAAAAGTTAGGTATAATAATGGCTACGGAATGGATATCAAGTGCATCCTCGGGCACGCTGTAATGATATCGCGTGCAATGTGGATTTACGTTTGTTTTTGCTTGTACGAGTTTGGGCACGCCTTGAATGGTTATATCGGGATGCTGACAAATGGCAGTGAACGTGACGCTTCGATCCTCCAAAGGATTTTCGATTTTCAGTAGACAACAGGTGGAACATCGTGCCGAAGTAGTCAGCTTTATGGTAGACAGAATCTCGGGTTTCGTGACTTTGTAATGGACCTCGTAGAATTGATATTCATCGTCTTCATTTGTAAACGTTATCTAAAACGCATTAAACGAAACACAAAAATTATCGATTATTCGATAATTCAATGAAATTTCGTAGATTTTCAAGCATCGATCGAGGGCATTGAATCACTTGAATAACAGAATTCCCGGTGTAAATAAAAAAATAATTCAGCAAAATATTTCAGAATTTGTTGGTATCACATAAATTCAATAATATTCAATAACTGAGACGCTGTGACCCGATTCCCGACCCGAGGGTCCCGGCTTCGAATCCCGGCGTCGACACCAATGGAACATTTTGTTTCTATGTGTTTTTTTTCTGTGTTCACCCGCCGGTTCCATTATTGCATATTGAAAATGTAAATATGATGATTAAAGCGAGTTTTCGAGTTCGATTCCCGATGCCGGATAGCGTGGATGACGATAAGCGGTTGGGCAACGACGAAGCTCCAGAATACAGGACGTACGACCACCTACGGCTGTAGCTGTGCGCCCGGCGTTGTTTACAAGTCAGCTATCGCTTAGACTAGCAGCTTCGGTACCGTGGAAGAGAACTCGGAAACAACGGATATAAGTGAGGCGCCCGTAACTCTCCGGAGATACAATAATATTCAATATTGTTCGACGATATAATTAATCGGTTAAATCCCTTACTTGAAAATCAAGACTCGCTTCTTTATAGCAATGGAACATTGCACGATAGTCCCTCGTCCCATTTGCAGGAACGTCGATTTTGCTATTCCCGGTAAAACTGTACAAAATTTCATTTCCCTGGGGAAAAAAAATGAATAAACTCAATAATCATATTGAGAAAGAAAAGAAAGTGTAAAAAATTATTTATGTCAAATGCTATATACGAACTTTGGGATGATTCACAAGTTTGATATCGCAACGAAAGGTCTGACATTTTTTCAGCCAATTTTTCACTGGCAACAATTCCACGTATTTCGTTTTAGCCGGAAGTTGACGGACAATTTTTGCCACGACAACGGGTGCAAGAGTCACACCCGAAAGACCGTAAACCAGGGGTTGTTTACCTTCTGGTAATTTAATCACGAGTTTTCCCTAATTTTACATAATAATACTATTTATCATGAAATCGTATATAATTAAACATATCCCGTTTAATCAGGAGTCAATTGGGCCGGGGTTGGTGGGATAATATTGCAAAAAAAGTTATGTGCTTCATTGCCATAAGAGTTGCGTAATTATCAAGATGAAATGTATATTTAAAAATTATTTCAACATTACGAGTCGGTCACTCACTCGATGAGGATTTTTCTCGTCGTTCGTAACGAGAGGGGCGTAAGTAATTGTGCAACATTGACAATCGTTGGCATCTACGGAAAAACCTTGTTCGGTATGAAAAAAATCTCCGGACAGAATGGTCTCAACCATCCACTGGACATGACTGTCATTGATAATCTTGACGTCCTTCGTTTGTGAACCTCGTACGGGTACGGAAAACTTTATTATCTCGATGGGTTCGGGAATTTTGCAGCAACCGCCGCTACAATTCAATCGCACAATTCCATATTTTTCAACGTCGAGATAAGCCTGACCGAAAATAAATAAATTACTCAGTGTGGGTCAATGTTGTTATTTTGTCTTCTCTCTTTTGCAAAATAATTAACCTCGGCTTTGAGCAAAGACGATGGTTGAAACGGACGAAAGGTAATTGCAAACGTAACGTCCATTCCCGGCGAGCAATAACCGGAAATCGGTTTCAAATGAAAATTCGGTTGAAATTTGTCGAGGTTCCATTTGAATCTCGATCCAAAGTCTCCGATATTTTGCAAAATTATTGTCGTCTCACTCGTACAACCTTCGACGACAGTTCCGAAATACAAATCCGTTCGATTGAGTCGAAAATCACGAGCCACGGAACTACCACGAACGAAGAAAATCGGTAAAACCATTTCGTCCACGCAAGCTCCGATTTTTTCAACGAAGCCCTTTGTTCTCGTTGTTGGCGCGAATTTTACCATCACGTCGATGGTTTTTTTGGCCGGAACCAACGTTTCGACTCGCGGTTCAATGTGCAACTGTTTTTTCAACAACCCGTCAAACCCGTTTTCATCCTCATCGACGCCTTTTTCGTTCGGCAACGATCGTTGACGTTCCGTGGAATTATTTTTCGTTCGACCAACGATTTCTCGTTGACAATGATAGTCATTATCAAACTGTCGACGATGTTCCTGGTAGCTCGGGAAATTTTCAATAACATCGAAACTCATTTTCACGGGCAGTCGACCGCCGTTTAGTACTCGAACTTTTCGGATTACCGATTTACCGACCGAGATCTGTCCGAACTCGACAAATTTGTCGCGAACATTTTCCAAACCAATCTGTTGACACGAACGGAAGACAGAAAAAAAATTATTTAATTGTCGGAGCCGATCGGTTTCAGCGCATGGCGTTATCGCGAGATAACGACTGCATCTTGTTTCGGAAAATCGTGCATGGAGAGTTGTATGCATCTCTATAAGAGAGGCGGTGCAGCACCAAGTGATACAATGGGTTTTTTAAGATTTATCGGAACTTGAAGGAAACATTCATTGTCGAATGACGAAATATTTATAAGCGTTTTTCTCAATAAAATCAAGTCATTTTTCAAGTTAATGAATAATTTTCTTTGCCAAGTCAATTGATTTTCAATTGTAAAGCTTAATTCAATAACGCGTTATCTCACCTTGTAGGAAATTCCTTGTCCCTTTATGGAAATGGTTTGTCGATTCGCGGAATCGTTCGTCATGAAATGAAATGTTTCGTTGTAAACCAATTGGTCCAGTGGATGAAAGTTTATTGGCAAAGAAACCGTAGATTTTCCGGGAATCGCTCGAGTCAGCACATCGACATCGATGCTCATGTGCGGTAAATTTTTCGGATAATCGCATTCGATTCTGTCAATAATTTTTGTCTTTTGATTATAATTTGTTATCAAGTCCCCCGGTGGCTATTAACACGAATCGCACGTAACACTTTCATGTTGAAAATAAGTAGATAGACCAATGAAAACTCACACGGCCGGTGTTTTTTCGTTATTCGACACCGAGAGTTTAATCGAGTACGGGCGAGCATTTTTGTGACGTATGTAGCAAGGCCCGAAGTCATACTCGGAGAAACTGAACTCGAGGGAAGGTCGTTTGGCCGAAGCCTTCACGAGCATGCGATACACCGGTCCATTAATTATCTATTCAACCAATTATTTTATCATTTAATCGTTCGTTAAATTTAATACCATTTAATGGATAATTTAATTGATGAATTGTATTGCTGTTTGAAAAATGTTATACCGACATAAATAATTCAATAAACATATGTGTAACTTGAAAATAAAATAATTGTGGTTAATTGATAACTGTGGGTTATGTTATTGAATTCGTGGGAACAAGCTTACAGTCAAAGTCACGGGATGATGGCGAATCATAGTTGTTTGCCGACGAATGATTAACTCGAGCTTACAAGTTGACACAGATCCGTCACCGGCGAGTACAAGATCAGTTTTGTTGGATGTCGAAAGGACGTAAGCACCGTCACCGTCATCGTCAGCATCAGAATCGAGATTCCAAATGTACCGAAACCCAATATTCCCGATATTGAAAATTTTCATGTCAATAGTCGCGGGTACGTTCGGTGTTAATTTACCAAAATCCAATATGGTTTCACGATCGTAATGAGCTTCGATGATTCGTTGGTTGGGATCGGTACCGCGGGCGTACATCAGTACTCGGGGAATTATCTTTTCAACTTTTGCCGTAACAAACAAACTCAAAACGCGTTTCATTCTCTGAATCTTACACTGCAAATCGAATGAAAATTCTCCCACGTCAGTCGGCACCAACGAAACTCTGTGGGCAAAAACAAAACGAAATGGGCGCGAATAATTCGAATTGGTTTCATCACTGAATTATCTGATCCAGTCGAAAATCCGACAAGACACTGCAATTGTTGATAAAAATGTTGGTTTGAAAACTCACTGGAAAACTTGTTGACACTTTGGTCGTAAAATTCCCGTCATAGGTGTGACCTTCAAAGTTTGTATTATTTGTCCGTGGGATCGTAGCGATTGAGTGACTATTTTGAACGACGATTCGAATGATGTTTCATCGTTAACCATGACGACACGCCGGTCCTCGACCATTGTGCCGATTACCGTGGGTTTCATTGGTAATCGGCTATCGAGCCAATGAATCGCGGGTTCTTTCACAACGGCCACGAGTCGAAACAAACTTTTCAAATCATATTTTTCGATGTTAAAGTTCCACAGTGATTCGTAAACTCCGTAATCCTCGGCGTAAAAGGTGAACACGATCTCCGAACGTTTTCCAGATTTGGCAACATCGTTATCGCGAAGACATTGGAAATACGGCAATTGGTCGGATGACCGATGATCGGTAACGTCGTTCCATGTGTATCGATAATTCTCAGTCGTTGGATTGATCAACCAAATTTTTTTCTCGTGACAATCGCCCGTTCCGATAATGTTAAATTTCACGACACGCGTCGCCGGCTCGCCACGACGATCACTCGTCGAATCCCCATGACCGATCGCCGAAAAATTATTCGATTCGTCGTTTGGCTCAATGTGCGAATAAACGTTGTCTTCCATTTCAAAATGGCAATAAGGTAGCAGACTTCGAGCCGTCACCGGAATTACCAGCAGATCGAGGCTCAAATCCAAATTTTCAATTCTGCAATTTTTTTTCTTTCATTATTATGATTTTTTTCTTCATTCTGGTATTAAGAGTAGATTTCATAGCCGTCAACAACTCCGTACGGTATTAGATTTTTTCAATAATAATTTTTCGTCATCGGTATAATAATCCCCATTGACCGGAAGAACCGTTATAGGGTCCCAATGATCGAGCTAGCGAACAGAGTCTAATAGTTTCGGTGGCGCCCTACTCGTGGCGGCTTCGTGAAACAACAAACATTTATTAATATAATTACTGGCAATTTAAGTAGGCTTTGTAGTCGTAGACGTCGAGCGGTGAGAAACGTAGAAGAAATAGTTGCGATTGGCCTGGGGGAATTACGCCACGATTGGGTTTAACGTTGAAAGGTTGATCGTCCCCGTCGTCGATCCAACAACTGTCGGTGCTGCGTTGGGTTAGTGCGGCAGCATTGCTGAAGAGATCGGAACCACCCGGTGCACAAGGACATCCGTGCCCTTTGTCTTGAATATTGAAATAATAATAATCAATGCACGCATAATATTGTCAAACAAATAGATAAAAACGAAATAAACAAGGTCTGCTTTCCACAATTAAATGATGGGGAGTTTAATTGTTTTTCATTTTGGCGTTTAGCGGAACTCGCGTTTTTAATCCCATACCGAAAATTGTCACCAGCAACTCACTTTTATTCGGTAACTTAAATTGTCACTTGGTTTAGTGATAATAATATTCTGCAGTTTTCAGCTCATTTTAGTTAAAATTATGTTGTGGATATCAATCAGCATAACGAATTAACACATGA
Source organism: Diplazon laetatorius (assembly GCA_963662125.1). Classification (NCBI taxonomy): domain Eukaryota; kingdom Metazoa; phylum Arthropoda; class Insecta; order Hymenoptera; family Ichneumonidae; genus Diplazon; species Diplazon laetatorius. The sequence continues at coordinate 7,144,026 of OY759165.1, read as the reverse complement.
CAATTGTTAATCAAACGCGCGCGCGAACCTTGGAATGACATAATTGGCTCGCAATTATCCCCGAAATTGGAATTTTTCGAATTTTCTTCATCGCCCCTCTGGTTTAACGAATAAATATAACGAAAAGTAGGTTTGTCGGGTTCCTCCGGATAAAGCACACCGTCGGAACATCTCGACGTCGGTCGCGATTCGTTGCTTCGGCAACTTATTTTGTCCGGCCTCATCGCCATTGTTGCACGATTATCACCGACGACGATCAAACGTCTCGGATATTCCACGTCCATTTCGATTTTCCAATCGAACACGACGTCGACGTTGCCCGAATTTTTCACCTCAAACGAATACTCGCGGCTCTAAAAAATCATATGAAAAACGGAAAAACGCCTTATTTATTTATTTGTTTATACCTTTTATACTCCTAATTATTTTTTATTCGATCCAGGACATTGAAAAATTATGAATCAATGTTTATTTGCCCTACCTGAAACATCAGAGTATCATTGAAATTGATTTCTTTGACGCGACAAAGATATTGGGCGAATGCAGCGACTGCGGAAACAATCAGACCAATTGTTCGGCCACTTCCGGTTACCATTTCGTGTTTTGGTTCTACGCTCGGTACAATTATTTTTTTCGTCAATCCATCGTAGGGAACTTTGGCGAACGACGAGCCACGACGAGGAGATTCGGTCGCGGCGATCCATTCGATGGACGTTTGTCGATCGTCCCAAAAATTATCTTTCACATCAACTTCTTGTTCCGAAAATGATATTTCGTTGATCGTGCATTCCACACAAAACTGCGCGCGAATCGCCAACGAAAATCCGAAAGAAACTTTTATCAATAAACTTAATCGATAAATAATGCTATTTCGTTGATACAACGGTTCAACAATGCAATCTCTTATTTCTTCCAAACCTGTTTTATGACAATCGGTTCGGCGGTGAAAAACGTTGCAGTGATATTTTTGCATCTTGCATTGCCATGCAGATGTCCGATTGACGGAACGAAAATGACGTTTGGATGGGCGATAAATTCAAAACGATAGCAACCTCCGCCGGCAGACTCATTGACTACTATTTGGAAATTAATTTTGTACATCTTGTTGACGAAGCAATTGCCGTAGTCGAGATTGTACGACAGAATACGCGGTAGCGATGACCCAATAACACTTTGCGACGCGTTTGATGCGATTGACCCTTAATAAATAAACAGACAATAAAAAACAATAACAAAGTTAATTAAAATCTGAATTATTTTTCAAAAATTATAGTCTTCCGGCGATAATGAAAGTTGAAAGTTTTTCCTGAGGATCGTGATTAATGAATTTATATAATGAATAATAATAATAAATAATTCAGTGTAAAACCTGTGATGGATCGAGTGGCTGTGGGGCTGCGGTGTCGTTTGGTGAGTTTCTTTCGTCCAACTTGACCATCCGATTGGCCATCAGGGTTATTTATTGCGGTTTGAATCATCGTCGGCAAACCCATGATAATCACATCCTCGATAAATCCCGCACCGTTCACAACGATAATCACGTTCTCGTACGGATTGTCCAACACATTGACACGAACTTCCGCTTTGTTCGTTCCAATGGCGTTCGGTCGAAATTCCACGAGCAAACGAATTATCTCGTTTGGTTGAAAATTATAAACTGCGCTACGCCGTTGTTCATTATCAAACAGGATTGCTCGACTGTCGTTTGATCCGACGATGGATAACGTTGAACCAACATTATCATTATCATTATCATTATCATTATCATTATTGTTATTCAATTGGCGAATCGTGAAAGCCACGGAGACATCGTGATAGATTCCGACGATAACTTTGGCCGTGACTTTTCCGATATTTCTCATAGCGACGGTTCGGGAAGACGTTTCGCCAACGAGACACTTGCCAAAATCGATGGTCCAGCCTCCGTCGGCGCGCTTTCCCCAACACATCATTTCTGGCTCGATAATAATAACTTCGGGCACGCAACCTTCGCCCGACAATTTTATCGAAAGTTTATCATTTTTTTGATTTTTCAATTGGCTCGGAAATACGACTTTGGCTTCCAACAATCCGGTGTAAGTCTGTGGGTAAACGCGGTGGTGATAAGCGGAAACATATTCAAACAAACATAGTCAATGTAAATTATTCCCTCGATTCGCGAATTATGAGGCATGAGATAAAGATAATATGGGGAATGGGGAAAATGATACCTCGATGAGATTTGGCGTGAAAGAAACGGCGAATATTCGAGTGCTCGTCGGTAAAACAGTTTCCTCCACCGTATCCAACACGAAGGCCTCTGATTTTTTATTTGAATTGATGGCCGATGGTGTTTCGACATCCGGAAGTAAGCTCACCGTTACTCGCGCAGGCACCTCGCCCCGATTTGACAATTTTATCGTTGCCGTGTGTGTTTTGTTGATAACGACACGTTCAAAGTACAAATGTTTGGTGCCCAGTGCGAAAATCGTATGATCGTCGATCTGAATGCAAAAAAAAAAACGATAATTATCATAGAAAGCCTATGTCGAATCTAAGATAATAATAATAATAATAAAATGTGTGAAAATCAACCGACTCCTTTGGGACAGATGAAATGTTGAATATCATCAACGAGATAACTGCAGTCTTGAAAAATGGCATTCAAGTTGTTAAAGTCGATGCTGGGTAAACACGAATCGACTTTCAATTCGATGGTTCTGCTGGCAATCGAGCTGTCTTCCACAAAAACGTTGATTCGTTCGTTCAATCGTCCTTCCGTTTCCGGATGACAATCGATCTCCAAAGTTTCGACGTCGCCAGGCACCACGACACCTTCGCATTTTGAAAACGCAAATGGACCTGCACGAAAGTTCGTCGCAACTTCTCGGCTGTAAAAAATGGGACACGAAACTCAGAAGTTGATGAAATTTAATTACTTATCAATAACAGGGTGGTAAAATAATAGTATATTGTTACTTCGATTGTCGTATGAAAATAATTCGAACAATTTTCCATGAGCATTGAAAATTAAAAAAAAAAGTAAAACGTTCAAGAATTATAAATAAGGACGTGACATTGAAATTCAATGTCCAATTGTAAAGACGCTCTAATTGTATTCTATATTGATTAATTAATATATAGTTTAATCTTACGATTTAGCAGTGCCGTGTCTACCGATTTCAGTTCTAGCGGATTTGTCTTTTTTTTGTTTCTTCGAAACTTCGTCATTCGTCGTCGCGGGAAGCAGCTCAAGAGCGTTTTTCAATTGATATTTCAGTGGAAAAATTCCAATATTTTCTATACCGAGATGCAAAACTTTGTTGGTCCACGCCGTCACTGGACCAAAATTTATCTCGGACTCGGGAATTACGCGAAATCTAACGTGAACCAACGAAAAAAATTGAAAATAAATAAAAAATTAAAATTGTCGTAATTATGAACATTGAATTGGCTTGTTATGATAACAATAAAAGTGTTGTACCTGACGTAATGCGACTCTACGGAAACTGTTATTGGAAATTTAGCGACAATCGTTGAACTGTCATTCGCGTCGAACAAATTGCAACGCAAAATTGCAACTTCCTTCAATTGCATTTCAAACTTTGGTTGAAAGTTAATCTGTGGGAGCAAAAATTGGAAAAAAAATAATTGTCTCGAAGCATACGATGACAGGATCGTGGATATTTTTTCATCAGGCGATCAAGATTGATTCTCACATTGATCGTAACTATTTTATCCGGTTCCACGGTGCCTTCGTGTGGTGAAATTTGAAAATTTTCTTCAAAATTCCTTCTTAAATTTCCATCAATTTCGGTCGGCCAATTTTTCATTTGTTCAAATTCGAATCTTTGGAAATTTAATAGACGTTGAATAGGCTTTACAAAGTCAGATTGATCATTGAGAAAAAAGCTTTTTTGAGGTAGTATTATTTTGTTTTCGTTTTTTTTTTTTCAAGCTTTGTTTTCCTTGTAGAAAGAGCGAGAGAGGAGGGGGGGGGAGCTTCCGCTTCGCATCCGCGTGAATAACTGAATTATTTGTTAAAAACTATTTCTTATAGGAATATCTCAAGATTTGCAATCGCTCGACTGATTACCGATTTTCTTGACAAATTCGGAAAAGCCAATGAAATTCGAGGCGCAGTTTGAGTCACGACGAAAATTATAGTCAATCAAAGTTGATGAATAATTACACGAAGTTAATTCCGTAAAGGCCACGATTTTTCATGGTAAAATTTCCACTAGCGATGGAACCCACTACGACGGTTTCCAGTTTAATGGCATTTCCGGAAATAATGTCAACAGCGACGTCGTAACTTTCACCGGAAACCGTTATTACGTCATTGAAGAGCGAATCTTCGAGGCAATCTTGTTCATTTAAAAAAACATTGAAACCCATTGTTTTGGTTTCCAGGACACCAATCTGTGAAAAGACAAAAATATTTCTCACGCGTAAATTATTTATGTTAAGTGTAACGCCGTTTAAAACTTTTTCTTTTAGGAAATTGAATAATCTACGACACATGATCGGGTCAACTTTATCGTCTATATCATGATTTTTCATCGTTTAAATTTCTTCTTGCAACATACACCCTCTTTTGCTTAAAATATATAAAATATTGGATTGTGTGTCCCGTCACAATTATTTTCACCTCTACTCCCCCGTTTAGCAAAGCAAAATACGCATCCTCGATTAAACACTTACTCGATTTGCCAAATAGGTAAAAGCAATGTTAGTTTCCGCTTTGGCTTTGGTCCAACCCTTTGTCGGCGAAACTTTGATTTGCCGGTCGATTGAATCGACCAAAGTGATCCGCCAATAAATCGCAACCGGAGAATTATTAAAAACTCTGAGAGTCTCGGTGACTTGTCGGTTAATCAGAACCCTGCCGAACGATATTTCTTTTCCTTCTAATACCATTTCCAAATTGGTTCCACAGCTACGCATCTGCAATAGTAGGTATTAGTCCATGTTTCATTTCCATCGAGCGATGACAATTTACAAGATTTTTCGACCGATCGATTAAAAGAAGAAGTTTTTTTTTCTTTTTAATATTTTCAACATTCAATTGCAAAAGATACGGCCAGTGAAAAAACAAATAAAAAATATATATATTCGTCCATATTCTCATGTCATCTTATATTGTTTGTTTATTCATTTTTTGTCGATAATGTGATCCTCAAACGTATCCTCCAATGGGACTGTGTAATGTTTATTTGCTACTCACTCGCCTGTTTAATTGTTTATAAATGCATAAATGTGTTTAAAATGCTACAATCTGTATCGATGATGATGATGATACCTGTATGACTTCGACACGAGGGTTGCCTTTCACAACGAGTAGCAATTGTTCGTCATTTGGTCCAAGCTTAGTGGCAGAAGCATTCACGTTGATCAAACCACAATCATTGGGCTAATTGAAATAATACACGTTTGATTGAAAAATAATTTTAAAAAACGGTTATTTGACGATATGACGACGAACGTGTTCGAATTTGCGATTGGGGTTTACCTTGATCAACAGTTTTCTCGGCTCAATATCATAAGCTTTCGAATTATCACCCACGAGCGAAGTATCCAATTCCAAATCCATTATTGAGGCATTGCAGAGTTTCAAAAATGTCTTCTTTCGATGAATCCTGTCATGTCATTTTGAAATATTAAATAAAAACAATAAAAAATCTAATTAATCGATTGATTTTGCGAATGAAATACTTGTTATTATCTCTGTTATTAGTCAAAAGCAGCGATCCAAAATCTAAGGTTTGGGTGTCGGTGAAGTACGTTGGATCGTTTATCTCGTTGTTTTTAACTTCTTTGATCTGCACAAGTTAAACAAAACAAAAAATTGATGAATCTTTCACAACTTGTTTATTTATTTATTATTATTTATCATGGTGACCAGAAGGGTTTTTGTCACCTTTTTGAACACAATCGAAGGTTCCCTGTTCACACGAGGAATATCCGAATAACCAGCCATCTTGATGTTGTACGACAATTCCGTCGAATTTACAACGATCAATGTGAATTGTTCGTCGAATGATCCAACTATTTTTGGACGAAAGTAAGTTTGAAAAGTTCGAAATTGCCCAGGTTGTAAAACAAATCGAGGATCGAGATGTTCCGCTTCTGGTTCGGTGGACATTGTTTCGTCGTCGTTGAATGAATTTTCGGTTGATAAACTGTAATTGTTGTTCAGGCCAACGAGATGGAAATTTTTTGGCTGTTCGATAATATTTTTCATGTCCGGCATTGACGGCGTCAATTTTTTCGGCCGGACTACGGAATAGACTTCGGAAGTTAAATCCGGCTCAATTTCCAACGAGTTATCTACCGATAATGATATTTAACATAATTACATTTTTCAATTAATTCCGGGAAAAACAAAAATATTATCTTAATTATTGCATTATCGCGTTGATTTAACGTGAAACTTGTAACGGCTATACAAATTTTTTTGTAAGCGTTGTTGTCATTACAAATTGTAGAATTTAACAAGTCATCATGAACATTATTACTAAAAATTGAAAGAAAAAAAAAACATTAATTTCATTTTTCTTTACTAAAAAATATATTTTGCCTAATTTTGACAGCCGTTTGATAAACTTTTAAATTGTTTGTTATTAACCTTGGTGATTGAGCAGCAGTGTCTTATGTCTCGTCAATTCATTCAAAATTATTTCTTCACTGAACATTGGATCCGACGGATTGACGTTTACCCACCAGATCCAAAATTTGTCCTTGGCCTCGGGCTGTTGAAACGAAAGAAAATAAAAAAAAAATGTTAATAAATTTTCTCGTCTGCATAGCTGAAAAAATTCAAATAGCAAGAATCGTCCGAACGAACGATTTTGCCAGCTGCGGTAGTCGGACGATCTTTCTTCTTCGGATTGTTCGATACTATTGTTGAAGCAATTGATTTATCGGATGGATCCCAACTTGCCAACATGGACAAAATCGTGTCCAGCATGCTGCAACGATCATCTGATTTCGATGCAAAATGTTCAACTTCCGTTCCATCGCCATTCGGCGTCTCCATTTTTTCAGATTCTACAATTGTGAAAAATCGAATGACATTCGACAACCAAGAAAAACTCGATGAGTATTACCATTTGGAAAAAAAAAAAAATAAACAAAAAAATGTCCCCGAGCTACTTTTTGTACTGTCGATCTTCCCATTTTTCTTTTTATTCGACACTAGTTCGAAGCTCGTTGATCCATCGCTCGCACGTGTCGATTGCCGTACAATATTGCTTCTATTTTTCTTCAAGTTTTTGCCTCTGCTGTTCCTCGAATTTTTTTTTCGATTCTCATTGTTCTGACAATTACACACAATACAAAGTTATCATTTTTTTCTCGTAATTGTAAAATGGTACTTTAATTTTGAAATTTGTTTTTTTTTTCTTCAATTCAAATAAATAAATGTTTATTCAACTTACTATTATTTTTCTATAATTTACAATACAAAGAGATCATGATGTTTTTCTTGGAAAAGAAAAAAAAAAAAACAGCATATTCACTCGTGTAATGTGGTATACACGAAGCAATGTTGAGTTGAGAGAAGCCAGAGAAATAAATGTCAACAACAAGAGGTTTTTAAATTATTGCGCACCTGTTGTCGAAGCTTCGAAATTCGTTTTTGGAATTCCACACGTCTCCGACGTGCTTCTTGACTTGTCACGCGAACTATTTTTTCACGATACAGTTCTTTCTCAGAGTCTGACAAAATATCAAATTCCGAACTCGACATGTCATCTATGACCATTAGTCTGTTAGAAATTTCGTCAATCGATTCTGCTTCCGTATTTATATAATCGTCAACAACATCGGGACTCATGGATTGGTGAAATGTCACGAAAATTGGATATTCCACGTCCCCGAGAATTTCCAGCAAAACCTCGAGAGTCTTTACTTCGCTTTCGATGAAATTATTTTTCAAACTTTGTACGACAAATTTCTCCCGCAAATCCGAAATTGCCAGTCTGAAAAATTGTTCAATAGTTCTCATATATCATAATGGCTCATTTTTCAATCAACGGATTCATTGCTTTAATACATGTTGTAATTGATACCGATGCATATTGTATTCCAATAAAATTATGTTAACATGGCTAAACGAATCATTAAAATCCCTTAATTTTCCCACTTTATACCAACTAGATTAAATATTACCTTAATAGTAATAAAATGCAATATAATATTCCAGGCACGAATATTTCGAAATAATATTCAAAAGTGGCATGGAATTAAGAAAGTTGATAAATATAATTATATTTACACACCTTTGCTCCAAAAGTTGGATGAGAAGTCGAACGTCAATGTTCAAAAATGTTTTATCAACATGTCCTCGAGTTGTTTGCGGGCTCTTATTGTCTCGTCTTTTCACACTTGTAGCTCGACCATCGTCGCGTGACGACGCATGACTTGCCGATGAAAAAAATATGTCCTTTTTCTCGTCGCAATAATGCCGCCGAATCGTTTCGATCTTGTACTCGTAACGCGTCAACGAATCGAAACCGCCGTTCAATTCCTCGATCGTCAACATTTTTTTCCCATCTTTTTCCGTAAATTTTTCACGCGCTGTCAAAAGCTCGCGATATTTCACATCAACGATTTCTCGCAATTTCGCCGAACACGGTGTATTACCAATGGCAATCATTTCCGTTATTGCGTTATCGATGTTCAACAATGGAACTCCAAGAACGCGAGATGTTTTGCAAGCAGCTTGCTCGTATTCTAAAATAAAATTCTATGTTCGATTAAATTCACGTTTTTTTTCCCTTTTTTTCTATCCTCCAAGGTCATACTTGTTGGGATTTAAAGTTCAAGCAGAGCAGAATTCACATAATTCCATAATTTACATTATATACAATTATTATGTGATTTTCCATGCTCTTTCTCATGTTCACGTCAAGGTGATTGACAAGTGTGTGATATCTCGTTTGAAACGCCCCATGATATCGGAAAATATCTAGTCTCTTTGTGACAAAAATATCGATGACGTTGAAAAAACAATTTAAAAAAGAAAAAAAAACAAGCATGACCTGCTTGGGCGCAAAGTGCCAAGTATTCCTTGCCCCGCCGCGATGACAAACAATTTTACTATTGTCTTTGGCATTGGTTTAGAAATATGTAGATATTCAAGATTGGGCATACTATAGAAGGTGCATGCTTGACACTATATCTGTAATATAATAATAATGATAATAATAAAACTCACCGGTAGACGATTCACCGTGAAAAATTAGACAAAACTTTTTCTTCTCCACCGAGATCAAGCTTTTTTTCACAAATTTATTTTCTTTCAGCGAGTCAAACACTTGTTTCACTGGATCCTTCATTGTTTCGAAAAAATCTTGCTTCTTTTGCAAATCATCGATAAAACCTTAAAAATAAAAGAAATTGTATGCAAATTATATTGTTTATATACTAGCCATTTAGAATTTGCATAAATTATCGATACCCTCTGGTGTGAACATTTAATTCCGATTTCTTTTTTTTTTTGCAAAAAAAAATTAAAACGTTCATTTCAAAATATTTGATTGATATTTTGTTTTTTCGTACAATATTTAATATGTTTTTCTCGGAATATAAAAAATATTCGTCCTACTAAATTTTACATGTTTTTTTTTTAATTGAATTGTTTATAGAATTTAAATTGTTTATGTGAAAAAAGTGTCATTGCTGTTTTTGTTTGATCGTGCTTAGTAATAGAATGTCTCACGGTGTACAAGCTTTTCAATTTCGTCCGGATCCGCATCGTCAGGCAAATCAGGGGTTTCGTGTGTTCCATAGACGTTATTTTTGTCATGAAAAATTGATAAACGTGGGTCGGAACCGATGGGGCGGGTAACAACGGAATTCGTTTGCGTTAATTTTTTCGACGACTTTCGTGCGATCGATGCTATTCGTTGTTTCGATGTTGGATCATAATCCGGATGATTCTCGACGACGTCGACTCCATCACGATTTTCCTCCGTTTTCCAAAGTTGCATCTCGGATAAGGTCGTCATCTCGTGGACGAGCGAGGTGTAAAAGTCAAAGAGCCGAGGAGGCAACAGCAGCATCGAGCTGTCGCCGGCGAGTGGAAGCAAAATTTCTTCGACTTGGTAATAATGCGCCAGGACTCGGATCACACGTTCTTCTTGCGGATCAGGTCTGGAAAATGATACATTGAATGTATGATTAAAGGTTATACGGAAATTGGTTGTATTTTACAGATGAAAAAGGTATTTTGTGGACGAACCGTTCCAAATGTTTCCAGAATATTTCGATCGGCCGTTGGCCGACATTTTCGATGGTAAAATTTTGGGCGATCGAAATATCGTGAGGTAGAGAGGGACCAAAACGAATCGAGGGAGGTGAAATTTTGAGCTTGTGCTCGATTGCTCGTCCACGTAGTTCGACGACGATGGGTTTCAAACCGTGTCGAACATCCACCGTCAACTTGCTCTCAACCCAACCCTCGAAATATTATTATTTATCATTTATTTATATTTGTTTGTTTGTTTGTTTGTTTGTTGAAAAATTATTTAATGACCGAGATAGAAAATATTTACAGATTTTCGTGGCTTGAAGTAAATTTTGATGGTACCGGTTTGGCCAGGTGAGTAAAGCTCAGACGTATTTTGAATGCTGAAAGGTCCATCGATTTCATTGCGTCGTGTTGGCGGTAACTTTGCTTCCCATTGACAATCTATCAGTCCTCTGAAAAAATCATGAAAATCTATTTTTTTTTCATTCGAACGATAATTATATGTTTTCGTAATAGCGGTTACGAATTTAAAATTCCAAAAGAGACAAATGAAATTAATAAAAAAAATTATATTTTTAAATAACGATTTATCAAATTAATTATTTATTCTTCATATCCTTGAATTTCGTCGAACAACATTGAATCGCTGATGATATTTATATAACTTTCGTTTTACTTAAGAATCCATCGAAAAGATTTGAATTTGTCATTACTGATTTTTGATGAGAAGACGCATGAGCATGCACTCGCCGACTAAAACCTCACTGAATTCCAGAATTGTCGGTCGAACAGTGACAAAGGGATGAGTAACGACTGCCAGTATCAAAATTGGCAATGTAAATCCATTGGTCACCTGCCAAACCATAATAATAATAATAATAATAATAATAACCGTGAAAAAGTTTGGGGGTAGTAAAAAAAAATACGAAAAACAATATTTCCACAGCATCTGAAAATTACCTCGAGATAAATTTTTTTTTTCACCATCGAAGACAATTGGAAAGTTTTCGCGAGTCTCGAAGGGCTAAACGTAACTTGAAGATTTGCATAATCATCGGGCATCAGAGAATTTTCATCTTTGAATATAACCTTTATATCGTTGTTCGTGAGTTTTTCCATTCTGTTGGATTTGCTCAATCTTATTTTAACGGATTTGAAGCCCCGGTTGTAAACCCGGGTCGAAGCTTCGGCACATTGTCCCACTACGACGTGGCCCATGTCTATGACAATAAATTACGTGAAAAATATAATTAAACAATGTGATTCTGACACTGTTAGAACTGACGGATGAGTTTGCAGTTATTGCAATTGGATAGTTGCATATATTCACCAAGCACGTATTCCGGTGCAATGAGACACGGAATCGGTCCATCTTCTTCAAATTTTCGGATCTTCATAAGCATGGATGAGTAATTATCTTTGATAAATTGTTTGGCAATGAACCTTTCAATTTCCATTTCAATGTCCACCACAGTGGGCAACGTTTCATCGTTGTTCACCAATTGCCATCCATCATCATCCTCCTCTTCCTCCTCCAGAGTCTACTTAATTTAATATTAAAACTATTTTATTCCATGATAACGTTATTTGTAATTATTAAATGGCAACTATGATTTCTGGAAATTTTCGTTTCTCGAGAGTGTGTATTTCGTCGTCGAGTTGATAGACACCGATGATGGGAGAGGTGAGAAAATGAGAAAATCACAATGAAAATATTTATTATAACGTTTTTTTTTTCAGTTTTATCCAGAAAGTGGACAGCAGCTACGATTTTTATAAGACTGACAATGAAAAATAGTAGGGTTAGGGTATAGTATGGGTTCTTTCAATAATGCAAAAACATCGCAAAGAATCATTCCCGCGTCCTATATACATCTTCAATGTTCTGCACAGTTAAATAATAGTAATAATGATAATGATAATAATAAAAATAGTTAAATTTAGTTACATGAGGACTGGACGATTGGGATGAAATCTGTATCGCACGATAGCCAACCTCGATGGAATAATATTTGAACATGTCATTTCGTGGCAATGTAACGACGACCTCGGGAATAACGGCGATACCTTTGACGATAAATGATAACGGTGGCCAGTGTCCGGCACAGTAGATGTTGAAACGTTTTTCATAAAATCCCGGAATCACGGGTCGAGAAATTATTTCGATATCGGTCGTTGATTTGGATAAAATCGTCACGGAAGTCGGATGAATTTCCACAGTTTCGTCAAAATTTTCTGCTCCCTCGATTCGACATGTTAATTTTATGTTGCTCAGATTTTTCAGCTTCATCGTCTCACCAATTGGCTCAAAAATTGTCTGAAACGATAAATGTGATTTTTTTTCATTTCGAAATGTCTTTTCAATGTCAAAGTGCAAACTGTGACTTGAATCTTGAATCATAATTCGTTATTTTTCAAAATAAATTTGTAATTGTTTGAAATAAATGATTTTATATTTATGAATTTATATGAGTTACGAATGAAATTTTAATAAAGATACAAATGAAATATGTTGAGATATACATACTTTATTGAAATAACAATAATTTATTTGATAACTGGAATATTTTGTATTATGTTTATTTATTGTAATACTTCAAGATAGAGACGAATAAATTGAATTTCAATAAGAAAATGTTATTTTGGATTGCAATTTTATTTCACCTGTTGACCAAAATCAATGCTGTCTCTGTCAAGATGAAACTTTACGTAATCCACAGCGGCAGATATTTTAATTGAATCGGAGGGACCTCCATCGATCTCGAACAAAAGTTGTGCCTCGAGTGTCAAACTTTTCAATCCGTGAAATCCAACAGTCACGGACTGAGACGAATGTGCCGGAACAATACCTTCGCCAGGCACGACGGAACATATTCGATTAATCTCCTCGATTAACCGACGCCCGTCCGAAATCATCACATCGTTACTCATGTTTGGTAGCAGCGTCAACGATAATTCACCACCCTCATCGTGACTCGACGGTTCGTCGCCGTTAAAAATGTTCAAAATCAATTTCTTCGTCTGAGCCAATAATTCCGAGTAATTCCCGTAATCATCTTCCATCATTTTGCCATAATGTTCTTCGTCGGTAGTTTCATCCGACGACGTGTCGTGCACGATTGAGATACTTTTCTCGATCCAAACAAATTTGTAAGACACGTCGATTGGCCCGGAATTTTTCAACAAAATATTTTCCACGACACTGCAGCCGAGAGGACAATCGAACCTCATGGCTTTTGGAAGGGCCGCGATATTTGGATAATTCACCGTTCCCAGGCATTTTATTTTGTTCTGCAATGGAGATTGGTTTATCGACTAAATTCATAACTCTAATTGTCAAATGAATATTAAAAAGATGAAAAGAAGCAATGCATAAACAATAATTCCTTCGTTTGGCACAAAGGTGTAAAATAAATGTTCACAATTATTCTTACGGCTTTGGAATGTTGTTCGCACTCGAGCTTCAATGTCCGTTCGTACGTTTTCGAACAACGATTATCCGTTTCTGCGTTGAACGCGAAGATAACACGTAACTCGATAATTTCGTGTCTCTTCAAACAAATATTTAGGGTCTGCACTTGTCGATTATCTGCACCATCGTCGTCGTCGTTTATTAACAAACCGAAAGGTTCGTCGATTGTAAAATTACAACGAACATCGATTCCAGATTCGTTGGTCACCGTCAACGGTTGTTGATCGATTTTGTGCGATTGGTCCATCGTCCGGTCCACATCGATTCGAAATATCAATTCACGTTTGCCGAATGCGATCGAAGGTTCGACGAATTTAGCGGTAATTATGGTATTGCCGATGGTTTCACGTTTTCCATGTTTGCCCTCGAACAAACAATGAAGCCACCATTTGTCCGAAACAATCTCGCATCTATTCCACAATCATGATTTTCAATTGTACAATTGAATAATAATAATAAGTAATACCGCGAGTGCGACGAGTCAGAGTAACGATTATTTTAATAAATACTCACGCATTGGATCGCGCATTGCAAATTATTTTTCTCGTACCTTCGGCCGGCAATTCTATGACCAGCGGTTCGATGGAAAATTTATTGCTGATTACAAACGAAACAGTTTAATTATCATTTATAAATTAATCAACTCATCAATATAATGTATAACCTGTTGTCATTTTTCTATTATATATCAAGACAATAATTATCATTCCCCATTTTTATGGTAATACATTATTTTGTTTTGTCATTAAATTTTCATCAAAATCGTTAATATCAAGTTTGATACTCAGTTGGGAAGTGAGTGAGCGGTTGACCATCCATCTTTGTTGTAAAATTATCTATTACAAAATATTCATGGTCATGAATTTTGTTCTCTGTAAGAAAAATATTTTTCGTTCGCACCAAGCAACTTGTTCTGATAATTATCAATTTGTATCTTCACTATATGCGTAGACACGGTTGAACCTGCCGCGCCGCCCCCTTCGACCCTCATTATAAATTATTTATCATGAAATGATAAGTTTTTTCATTGTTAACAAGCTTGATACTCACTGTGTGGGTGTTTGAACCGGCAGTCCTCCGTGCATCGATTTCACTTCCATAGAATTTGAAAAAACAAGCTTCGCATTACGCGATCCTCGGTTAGTTATCTCGATCGGCGTGCCGGTGTTTTGTTTGCTATGAAAAAAAACAATACGCTCGTCAGATTTATCAAATGATACACGATTTGAATTAAAACGTATTAAAATAATGTCGATGGATCATCACCTGAACAGCAGACCCATGTCGAACGTCGGAAACATCGGAGGATCGAAAACGAAGCAAGATCCGATACCGATTGCGGTCAACGATACCGATATATCATCGCCGTTTGTCACGTTTACCATTATTTTTTCGCAATGTTTACGAGAGTCACGTAATACCACTGTTAATCGAAGATCAATCGATTGACCGGGATTGAGATTACCCGAACATGGAAATACCGTCCACGATGAATTCACCTTGGTCTATGATTGCAAGATTATTCATTCGATATTATTATTCACGATATTGACAACAAATATGGCAAGGGCTCGAAATTCAGAACGAGCAATCTTTCAAATGAGAGACAATGCTTTTCAATGTTTTTGTCAATTGGCTTAAATAATTTACACGGTTTGTTCGTTAATTCAACGAAAGTCCTTCACCAATTGTTCAGACCTCTCTACTGCACATGAAAGATTCGAAAATATGAATTTTTAATGTCTGCTGCACCGCGGTAACCTTCGAGTGGCCTTGTTCTGCATTTCGAGCCCTATAATCTATACATCAAATATTCATATTTATATGTATTTCGTCCATGTTACATTCACGAAACTCACGAAACTTGTTGAAAATTCAGCTGAAATTGGCGAGTTGTTGATTAACGTCAGTGACATGGTTTTTTCATGCAAAACATTGACTTGTCCCCAATCGAGACTGATCGGCTGGACCGAGACAACGGGGCCTTGACCGGTGCAGCTCAACGTGCAACAGTCCACAAAGGTTTTTTCTCCAAAGGCCAGCATCCTGATTATGGGTGTTGATCGAATATATATTATTTAAACAAGAGTAACTTTTATTAATTTTCGTCGCCTTTCATATATTGTTTCTATTGTTTTTACAAGTATGCGTTGAAACATGCAAAAATCATTGAAAAGTTATAAAATATACAAGTTTTGTATTTTATAACAATTTTGTTTTTAAGAACCTCATAACGGATTTTTGTTTGCCCATTGCTTTGGTTATTATAGTGAGAGACACGGTCATGGACTGGCCAGGTGCCAAGTAACCCTGATTTGTCGAAATCGAATATTCCATAGTCTCGGAATCTGAAATCTGCAAATAAAAATTTTGCAAAACTTCATTGCCAATAAAATAAACGAATGAAGACTAAAACATTCAAATAATAAAAATGTTGTTGCGGATTGTTTATTATTACCGACTGTGGTAATATGTAGAAGCAACCATCGACTTCCGACACGTTGCGGACGATGAAAGTGCGAGAGTAGGGAAAATTTAAAAAGCACAATGGTACGTCGATGTCCGATGGTTCAACGACGATAGTCGCAACTTTGCTACGAAATGTAATTGGCAATGACACGGCTGGACAATCCGTGTCCCGCACGTCGACGTGAACCCAAGTATTTCCAATTCTCCTTCTGTTTGGCGTAAATTTTATCTACAGCATTTTTTAAAAATTCATTGAGAAATCTATATTGGAAAAATCGGATATCCGATGACAGCAATTTTTCATATTGAATTTTTCGAAAAAAAAATATTGGAGCCTCGTACTTTGATTCTAAGCGAGGATCGAGCGTCCATGACACCCTCGTGCGGAAGGATCTCAAATTCACGCGGTGAACATGCCAAAAATGGCTTTATGGCGGAATTGATAAATTGTACGTGAGTTATCGCTGGATCGTGTCCGTCGTCGGGCACGGAGATGCCGAAGGTCACCGGTACCAACGAATCGTTTTGCAATATGGCTTCTCGTTCTGATGTGAAACCTGCAAAAAAATGTTTACTTCAGAAAAATAAACAAATTATTCTCATGTATGAAAATTTTTATAATTTTTTAAAACGTGTGTTGTACGAAAAAAGAATGATTATTTTTATTTTTCACTGACTCGCCTAGAGCCGTTGTTTCGAAATTCAGACGAATTTTATCAAAATTTAGTGTAGGACGGACAACACAGCCTCTGAAATAACGCACAAAAATTATTGTCGAAAGCGAAAGAAACAGAAAGATAAATGTTTCCGATGAAAGTGCATCGATGAAGTTGACTATGTACTTAATGTACACGACGACCATCTCGAGGCTCTCCTTCACCAGAAACTCGATTTTCTCCACGAAATCGCCATTTTTGTTTGACGTGAATGAGACATCGAATGTTTTGGATTGGCCTGGCTGGAGTTTCACATGTTCAGGATTTACCGTTATGGTTCCACCAAAGTCCGAACGTTTTGGTCTGTAGACCAATGAACCTGGTATCAATCCTTCGTTGGTGCACACTACCTATAAACACACACGCACACACACACACCTAGTGTAGATCTCAAAGATTATAATGTCGGTCTGAGATAAAAATTCAGATCGAATAAAATGTTATGGACAACAACTGTTTGTCGTCAGGAGGCACAATTTTTTCTCAAAGGACACATCATAGTCATTGATATTCTTTCGAATGCCTGATTGTATATCTTATTTATCATTGCGCGACAAAATAGACCTTGACGTGACCTCTATCATGAAATTTTTTACAAAGATTCGGATATTTTTACAAGCAACCTTCAATAATACTATTTTTTTAAATGAAAAAATGAAATATGCATTGATTTTATCAGACCGCGAGTGTTTAATTATCTGGTGTATTTAAATATATTATATATATATATATGATATGCGATATGCGTTACCCGATGATTGTGAATGGAGCACGAGTATATATTTTGGACGTCAATCGTTGCGATATCAAAAGTCAGAAGTGGTCCTATCGATAAACCGCTCAAGCTGTCGATCAAGATTGTGAAAATCCGATAAGAATAAGATGATGACCATCGAACAAATGTTACTTATCGAGCAAATAATCACCCAAGAGGTAGTCTGTTTTGATGACCAGTGAGCTCGAGATAAGCCGTACTCGACAACTCACCGATTTCACCAGGTTGAAAATAAATCGTAACCTCGACGAAACTTTGGGGCCAAATTTCACCCTCCTGCGAGTTAAATTAACAAATTGAAAAAAAAAAAACCTTTTTCTAGACAAACGAGAGATGGAGAAAAATAAAGAATAATAATGAGAACAAACCATGGGAACCAGCGAAAAGTGAGTGTTTTGGTAGTAAAATTTTTCATTAACCAACGAAGCTATTTCATCGGCGTAAATTCTTTGACACACTAGCTCATGAATTTCCGGTGTGGAAATATTGTAGTGCACCAGATCTGCGCATTTAAATTTTTCATCGTTGTGTATAAGTTTAAATATCTTTTCGTATCTGTGAAAAATGAGAAATTAACAAATTCACAAATTATCGATAAAGTGAGATTAGAGGATGGACAAGACACTATCTCCCTCCACGAATGTGTATAATAATAATAATAATAATTACTCCTTTTTCTTGGCTCTGTCGGTATCGCCATGTTCGTATCTCATCCACCGATACTCGACTATATATTCGCTTCTGTTGAAAATCTTCAATGTCTTGGACGTTGATAAACCGAAATAAGTTTGTTCGTGCATTCGCACGGTTCCACGTTCAAATCGGACATTGCAATCGACAACCGAACCTTGGACCTCGATTCGAACGACTTCACCTGATGCAATAACGTGGAAATAATGAGGAAAAAACGGTTGAATTATTTATTCCACAATGTTTGTTTGATCAATTTGAAAACATTTCGTCAATGATTTTCTTTGGATGGATCGATTGTATTATAATTAAATAATACATTGGACCCACCGGTATCGTAAGTCAGAAAAAAACAACTCTCGAAGAATCCAGATTTTTCAGATAAGAAATGAAGTTGAAATTGAACAGTTTCTTCCTCCTGTATAACGCCTTTCGATGGTTCCACCCAGAAACACGGACTGGGAAAAAAAATTTGTAAATATTACCATCACTTATTATGTCCCAGCAATCGAACAAATGGACGGGAAACAAAAAAAGAAATAGTACATACGTGGTCGTTGTGAGATTAAAGGCGGCATCTCGATCACCGAGATTACGAATGAGAATAGATTTCAACGAAGCAATCTTCACCGCAGTTTCCGGCATGACGATGCGATTCGGAAAATCGAGTATGGCACGAGGACCGATCGCTATAACCGGAATCACAAAGGTTCCGCGATCGGTCAAAAATTTCAATTCGTAATCGTAATCACGATTTTCTTCGGGCGAAAAACGAACGTTGTAAGTGCTACTCATGCCCGCGGCTATTCTCGTATTTTCCACCAGCGGGTTATTATTTCCCTTGCATTCGACGTTGAAATTCGGATTCATCTCGCACGTTAATCTCAACCAGTGGGAAGCCTGATATTTTTTTTTTCCAAACGTTATAATTATCAAGAGATGCCGCCATAAAGGCTGCAGACCGAATTTAGTCGATGGTTTTCTTTTTTGCATCACGACTAATTCATTGGCTGGAACCAAGTTATTCCGATGTGCAAAATCTCGTACAAAAGTTCGCGGACATGATTGTGAGTGTGCATTTATTTGGGTGCAAAATGTTTGAAAATTACGAGATGACAGGTGCAACTTTTTCAACTACACCATCGTGCGATGCGATGATGACAAAGATCCCTCATACAAGAACATCTGTGACCTTGAAAAAAAATGAAATTTTCTTATCTTTTAGCTAGTCTACGTTCTTGAGAAATATTTTCATTTTTTTTTTCAACCTCTTCATTGCCATAGTTAACGACATGTTAACTCTGGTATTTTCTTAACTTGCTCAACAACGTGTGTTTTGGCATTTTTTTTTTTCCGCAATTTTGATAGAGTTAATCGTGAATGAAAATCGGTTTTGTATGAAATTTCGATCGAAAAAAAGCCATTAAATTGTATGCAAAAATATATGCAAAATATGTTGAGAAAAAGTTAAATTGAATGAATAAATGAATAAATAATTCGACCACAGCCAATGATTTAGTCGTAAGAAATTGCTGATTCCCAACCCGATTCGGTCTTGAAATTGGTTGACCGATTGCGTTAGCTCTCGTCGAATAATTTATCGCGATGCATTAGAAAACGATGAACAATTTATTTTTTTGATTAACTATAAACAAACCGTGGTTGTGTTTTGAAGATTAACCGAAACGTTGTAAACGTTTCCCGGTCTGTATTGTTGAAAAACAACGATATTGGGAACTGCTTCAAAGTCCCGGCTATCGTTAGACCCGATGGTAAAATCACTATTGCCGATCGATCGGGCTTTGGTGAGCAATTGAAATCGCTCCCCCGTCGTCATGGACAGCTGGTTCATGTATTCGGAAGGCCGTAGTGCTACGATCTGACCATTTTACAGCCGATCGTACATTTTAAAACGACGAAAATTTAATTGAAAACTTAATTAATTTTCAATCAGTTCTTTTCTAATCAATGACACGTATATCAATGATACGAATATTATGAAGTAAAACTAACCTGTGGAAGTTTCCGATCGCTTTTAAAATCTCCGTCCATTTTATTTTCATAGCCTATTTCATTCCAATATTTATCATCCGGCAGTGATGAACCGAAAATCTTCATGACGGCGGTGCTCATTTTCGACGATTTACCATTTAATTCATCATCATGTTTATGTCTAATCTCCATTTTCCCAACGATTCAGAGATATCTGTCAGTCTCACGTTGAATCGTCAGACGTTATTCATTTATCCATCGTTATATAGACGATTTTCAAATGTATGACAATTTTCATGTATTTCCAAGTTAAATTATTGGCGATGCGACACCGATAAATTTGAATTACAAAAAATAATTGGTCGAGAAAACAATTTGCTTCCTCAACATCAAACTTGTGGAAGGAAATTGCAAGTTTCAACGTGCAGCTTTTTATGTTATTTTATATTAACAATAATATGAGAAATATCAATAATATCCCAATTAATGATAACAATATGATTTATTGTAGTTTAACGAAAAACGACGTAATATAATTTTTGTATTTGTTCTTTCACATTAAATCAATAACTATCGGATGTGCGAAAAATCGAAAAAAGGATCTTTCAGTGACGAAATATATTTATATCCGGGTGGAAGATTGTACAAAGGTGGCATAAGTATAAGATATGGATTAATCGACGACAATAGAAATAATGTTTGCTTATGCAGAGTTTGGGGGCGAGATCGAACAATTATAATCAATCAGAGGGGGGGGGGGGGGGAATCAGCGAGGATCGCCGCACTTAGGCCTCGGCCAATTCGGATTATTCGCGCAACGACGCGGCCCCGTGTGACCCGATTGATTGACGGATCGGTGATTATTCGATTGTCCGTGATGATGAGGTAGACAGGATAATGGAGCGCAGCAACGTGGCGGATGTGGAGCCAAAGGAGCGCACGGCATTTCGGAGATGCAACAGGGATCGGATATTCCCTCGTAGCTGCAAATTCCCGGGCAAGGACCTCGAGGACAACCGAACGGTGGACATCGAACGTTGCACACTTCTGGTTCTGGCTTACTGCGCAATTTATTATAAAACCGTTCTCGAGTTATACACATTTGAATTTTGCCAGGTCATTACGTATAGGTATACACACATACACAAACACACACACACATACATCCAGACATTTTCTCCAAATGTATTTATCTATGAGACAACAAAAATAAATAATAATAATAATTAAATGAAAATTTTCGATGATGCATTAATATTTTTTTGGTACTTACAGCCTCTCGATTTCGCAAATCAAATCTCGCATCTCGTCCATGTAATTTCGATTCTGTCCGCAATGACCCATTTTATTGATGATAAATATATATATATATTGGTATATTTATTAATATACATATATAATCATATTTAGTGATCGAAGCGTACTGTAAATTTGATTGAATTTAATCCGTCAGTCGAAATGGCAATCGATACGAAAGAGAATCGGTCCCAGCCTCCTACCATTCCACCACACTCTTTAAAAAATACATCAGCCTTCATTTGTCGAACAAAAAAAAATATTTCTCCACGAAATTCGTGTAAAGTAGTAAGCAGAATGAATAAAAATAATAATTTACTCGCACAAACACATATGAAAGTTATTGTTGTGAATCAAAATGATCTACAAAACATTTGTATAATAATATAAAATAACAATAATCATGATAATAATAATATACCCGCAAACATTATTATCAAAATTGTTGTCAATTAAAAAGATCTACAAAACCATTCTCGTATAATGATATAAAAAAAAAATAATAATGATAACGGTACACACATGTTCCTTGATATTGTTACTGGCAAGATATCGTGTGATTTAAATAATTGCTGGAATTAACATTTTGTTGAGAATGAGGTGACCACGAGTTTGGATTATATTTCGATTTTCTTGCGAGATACTTCAATCCACCGGATATTACGAGTTCCTCAATTCCGTTATTTGTATCGTAATGTTGCTGCTGCGAAATTACTGTTCTACCGTCGGAAGGTGCGCTCATTCTGATACCAGTAGTCATACAACCGCGGTGGCCGTCGTGGTTTATTCTCGGGTTTTCAACCAACTGCTGCATTTGGCTCGCGTCATGTTGATGCCAATTTCCTGGTCCCGAGACATTACCACCAGCACGTGGATTCCCATCGCCATGGACGCCATTTTTTAACAATCCACTGTAAAATTGTCCACCATTTTCCGATCTCGTTTGCGCGTCTACAGGCCGAACCGTCAACGAATTCGACGCTTCCAAATTTTGCGAAATCCCCGGAAACGATTGTCCAACATTCATCGACCCGAAATTTCCGGTTTTTCCAATTTCATTTTCCGCTACCAATCTGTAACAGTCGCGCGAAGCGCATCTTGACTTTTGACGCGGATACTCCGACCAGCAGCACTGAGGATTCTCCACTTTTTTTCGACCAACGATCGACGATACAAAAAGATTATCACAATTTCTTTGATTCTCGAGCCCGTTCGCGGATGGCGTTTTTTTCGCCAATTGTCGCGGACATTGTACGGTCGTCGGTGATGATCCGACAATTCCGGAATCATGTTGCCGGGTGTCTTGTGCGCCATTGAGCATCAACGGTTTTCCAGTTTTTCTCGAGAGTTCGTCCAGATATTCAAGACCTTTTCGATTCGCCGGATTTTTCAGAGCCTCCATCGCTTCTCTGATGGTTGCGGAATCTTGTAACCCGTTGTTTTGCTTCTGTTGTCGGATGACCTCTTTGTACATACGCAATTTCAACAAACTCGAAGGTTCCAAACTCTTGGCACTCTTCTGTGGTCCATCGTTGCCACCACCTGCACTTTGACATTCTACTGGAATCACCTCATGAACATGATTCTGTTGGTGAGGCTGTTGCTGCAACAAATGTCCATGATGTTCCATCTGAGGCTGTCCGTTATGCGATCTTGACATTGACCACATGTGGTGCTGATGATCAGTTACATTGGGATCGTCACGCTGACGTGATGGTGACAATGGCTGACCGTGGCAACCATTTTGCCAAATTGTTCCATCATGTTGCCGAGCCAATTGGTCACACGAACGATCAATGACTTCGGTAGGAACGACTTGTCCGGTATTTCCTGCTGTTCCACGTTGAAAATCCACTTCCCCGTGACTTTTCATTCTATCAATCACGCTGTATGGGATTCTGGGGGGTGTTATGTGCAACATCCATTCGGGTTTTCCGTCCTCCTCTATTTTTGAAATCTTCCTTCGAATTCTTTTCACCGGCATTGCGGTCTTCGATTCATCGGATTCGTCTCGTTGAAACTGTTTGAGATGCGACAATTGACTTCTCTGCTCGGCAAGTAACGCATCGAACTGACGTCTCATTATTTCCTCGGTTACTCCTTGCTGTCTCATTGTCTCCATCAATGTCTCTTGATCCCTTATCATATCTGCATTGAATTTCATTGCATTTTTCATTCCATTTTCTTCCATCCGTCGATGCTCGTCGCTTTCAGGTGTCTTCGAGTCGTTTGTCGGCATTAATGAAGGACTTTGGCTAACATTTTCGTTTGGCTCGTGATACCATTGCTGCTGGTGCACCTGACTCTGCCCCAAGTTGTGCAAATTTCGTCCATTTGGAATCGCGTTCTGACCCGCACATTGACAACCAGCAGTGAAAGCTGGACCAACGATATTTCCTGCATCTGCAACATTACCGGGACAGAACTGCGTCTGGGTTCTGTCATTTTGAATCCAAGGATTTTGCGAGTATGCTGATCCGTGCTGCCGCATGGCGTTGTGGCAATTTGTTCTCTGATTTATTGCAACATCTTGCGGGGATGTCATACCGGGACTCGATTTCATTAATTGTCCTCCCACCCCCACGGCTTGTCTTTTCTCATCATAATTGACATCATAATTTGCCACCTTAGCTCGATGGCCCTGTGGGGGATGAGCCCATACGATCCGTCTCCCTTCGGTCTCGGGGCAGACACTCGAAATATTTAGTCTTGTAGGTTCAGCTGCGTTGATGATTTTTTCCGGACTCGGAAGCTTCATCGAATCATTCTCAATGTTCCAAGGATCGCAATGTTCGAGTCGATTCGGTTGACCTTGGGAAAGAAGTTGAGTTTGGGTCTGGTCGATACTTCGATGAGGTCCGGCAAGTCGTGGGCTCAAAGATTTTTTCGGAGATTGATGGGTGAGCATAGTGGGAACATGAGGGACGTTAGGTCGATGAGTTTGTCGTTCGTTCGAAGCTATTTCGATGGGAGAAGCAATGGCAAGTTCCGATTGGTTTACATGTTGGTTGATCGGACAAATGGCTGCACCTGCACCAGCTGAGACCCGATGCTCGCTCATGGTTGACACACACCGATGAGGATGTGCCAACGACTGAGACACAGCATGAGATTGATGGATAACTGCAGACTGCTGAGACGGATTGTCACCTTGCCTTGCGGTGTTTTCATCGTGACGAGGTTTGTCCAAATTATGTTGGAGATTCGATGGGACCGAAGGTTCGAATTTTTTCAGTTGTTCAGGTGGAAAACTTTTGAGTCGAGGTGACGAGCACGATCGGTCATTGACACTGAAACGGGTCTTGGGCATTGGAACGTGTCCGTGATATTGACCAAAGTCATTGCTCCGGCTGAGACTAATCGGCTTCGATCTGACCTTCATCGTCCGAGAATTTTTCGGTGATCGATGTTTTTCTGAAAAATGTTAACCCTAAAAATCTGGGATAACCAATTGTTTCGAACTGTACTTGACTATTTAGGTTTCTTGCCTGTTTGTGATTTCGATTATTCAGGATGCTAATTTAGGTGCATGTACTACTATTGAAGTTGGAGGGCCACTTGATTTTTCAGACGAGAAGTTGACATGGATTTTTCATGAGTGTCGGTGGACTCGGTATTGAAGAAAATAAATGATGCCGTGAAGGGACGGACGATATTTCACGTTGACAGTTTTCGTTGCCATGGAAATGACATGACGGTGTAATTGGGGGGTATGAGGTATGTCAACAAGCTCATCTCCGAAAATCGTCGATGATAGCATTCTATTGCAATGGACGTTGTGTATAAAAGCGCCCAACTGAAAAATAAATAAAATGGAATGCCTAACAAAAGATTTTGTTAAATAATTTATGATTTACGAGAAAATTTTCGAGGACTTACATATTTCAAAATCGCATAAAAACGAATTTTTGCACTAAGCATCTGGGCGGGGTCCAACCCCAACCTGAAAAATCGTGCTCACCAGCCCCATCACTTGGTGCTCTGTAGCGTCCAGATCAAGTTCTCGTTTTTGGGTCGATTCGACCCACGTTTACCGTTAACGGTCGAAAATTCAGGATCAGCGATCCCGCCCCGTGAAAAAATGGACATATATAAACATATATAATTATATATACTTATATATAACACCATACATAATTATATATACTGATATATAATACCATATACAATTATATATGTTCTAACATGACATCATGAATGATCATATACATGTCGATATATGGCCATGTATAGTATTTATTTTTTCTAGGTGTTAACCATATTTGCCCATGTATGATCATGTATGTTCAAAAGTTGGTACTCCGAACTCGTATATGAACATATGGGGTTGTATGTACACATGAATTCATATATGATACAACATGTGCTACCTCGATGTTACATATTATAATATATAATTGCATTGGCCCTCCCAAACCTCATATATAAGCGTATATAATTATCGTTTGGTTATGGTTTCTTTTCTCATGAAGAACACGTTTGATGTTTTTATTTTACATCATGATGAAAAATAAAAATATCATACGTGTTCTTCAGGAGAAAAATACCATGACTTCTGAACGAAACGTCGGATCAAGCTTTGTAAGGTCCCAACATTTTTGTTTTCGTTCAAAGAATCCATAAAAAAATCATTTGTAAAATTGAAATGAGTATTTCAAGTTTTTTACAATTTCAAATGATTTAATTGTTAATAACAATTGCTTCATAATCATGAATAACTCCATCATATAGAGAGTACAAAAACGAAGAAAAAATGCAAATAGTTTACCAATTTATCACTAACTGTTGCTGATATACGTCGATTTGTTTAACCGTGAACCCCTTTAAAAAGCTCTAACTTCCGAACCAGGTCGATGCCCATTTCCTCTAATGTCTTAAAATTTTCGTTTTAAATCAAGGAATTTAATTTTTTTTTTAATTTTAAAAATATAATAGGCATTTTTTATTTCATTTCATTTTCAATTGTTACTAAATAATAGTCACATCGGCGCAACATAATCATAAATATTTTTATCGCATGGAGCATGCAAAAACAGAAAAAAAAAAAATTGAGTGTGTGTCCGAATCACACACGATGGAAGTGAATACTTGTATGCATTTCGCTGGCGCGGTAAATTATTTCTGCCGATGATTCCAGAGAGAAAGAGAAAGAGAGAGAGAAGGGGAGGAGAGCAAGAGTCAGTGATCGAATTATGAATTGACAAGGAAGTCGAAAGTAGCCTGCACGTTGATATTTGTGTTTTCAAAAATGTTTTTTATTTATTAACGGAGGGGGCATAAGGGCTGGAGGGTAGACATCTTTTTTTATAAATATGGATAGAGCAAATTTACCCAAACCTTTTGAACATTATTAAGTATTATTTCGATAACATCCTGTAATCTTTTAATAAGAAAATATCGACAAACAAGCCGGTGACGAAGCTTTTCCAAAAACGTCTTTGGAAAAAAAACGATTTGCAGTGTTGACTATATCTCAGCTGAAAATTATCTAAAATCAAAGACCATTTAAATGTAGTCATAATATCATGAAATCCTCCCCCCTACGTTCTCTGATTATTATTTTTTAATTTTTAAATTGTTGGTGGTCATTGAAAGTGAGAACTGCTATTTTTCATGAAAAATGACCACGAAATTTTCACTTTAAATGAACACCGAAAATTTAAGAATGAAAAAAAAAATCAGAGACCGTAAAGGGGAGGATTTGATGATACTTCGACTGAATTTAGATGATCGTTGATTTGAGATAACTTTCAGCTGAGATACAGTTATTACCGCAAATAGTTTTTATCCAAAGACGTTGTTGGAAAAGCTTTGTCACCGGCTTGTTCTTCGATATTTTCGCATAAAACAATCACAGAATGTTATCGAAATGATACTTAAGGTTGTTGTGGGGTTAGGCCGATATGATGCCACTGAGATGAAAATTTTTGTGAACGTTCATGATCCCTTTACTAATCAACCTGTCAACTTTCAAAACCATCCACAGTACCGTTATTTAGAAAAAAAATCGCAAAGTTGGGGTATTTGGTGTCCTTATTACATTGTGCTTATGGGAATGTTCCCAACATTTTTCAGTATATCATGCATATCTGCCGAGAAAATGATGCCACGGAGTTGAAAAATCAGATACGGTTAAATGGAATATCGGACTAACTTTTGGTGCCTTGAAAATAATAATTTACAGTACCGATTCAGAGTTATTCATGATTTTAATCGCGAATTTTCCAAAAATTGAGCACACAAAATATAAGGCTTCGGAAGCATGGCAACAGCATAGCCGGCACAAGCGCTCCCTACCTTAGCGACATCTGATAATTATGAATGTGGCCATCAAGTTAATTCAGACAGGAATTTTCTTCCCGGACCAATTTTTATGGTTAATAAACAAAAACGCCGATTTTGAGGCTAGGAACGGGGCGCGTATATGACAGCTGTGCGACACTGCTGCTCAACCCAAGCATATTATCGTGGGTCATAATTTACGTTGTTGCCAGTTCGTCTTGCAATAATTGATCTCTAACGAATTATCGAAAACAATGCTATAAACTAATATAAATCATTCCTGTAACCATAACTTTGTCAAAAATGCATATTCTTTTAAACTGATGTGAATTTCTTCCTCGATGAATGACATTAAATACGACGATAATTTGACGACAAACAGTTGAGAACCATTCGTAGGTTCCGTGCATAAGCATAGGGCGCCCCCCTCACGCTTCACCCCCGTCGACTAAACCCCACAACAACCTTAATGATGGGTAAAAGGTTTAAATGAATTATCTCTATTTATTTATTTATGAAAAAAATCGCAGAAGTGTTTTTTCTTACGCTCCAGCCCTTACCCGCCATTTGAGAGGATCCCAAACGTTTCGCGTCCGCAACAAGTGCGCGAGAGATAGCGCCATGGGCGCCCGCGGCGGAGCGAGAGAGAAGGTGGCCCAAACGTTCGGGATCCTCTTAAGACCCACGTTCTCTCTCGCTCCGCCGCGAGCGCCCACGGCGCTATCTCTCTCGCACGAGGTCTGTCCGTACTATCACACGTCTACTCCAGGTATACTGCCGATGACGAGTCACGCGATCCTGCCCCCTCTCTGCATTGACTCGGCCGCTCTCACTCGCACACACAGGGCCCACGTATTATTCTCTCTCTCTTCTCCGATTCCTTTATTCTCTCGTCCGGTCTACACGCGGCTGGCTGTGGGGCGACTCGCTCGCTCTCACTCGCATACCCACGGCTCACGCATCATTCTCTTCCCCTCTCTCTCTTCTTTCATTCCTTCATTCTCTTGTCCCGTCCTACAACGCGCCGGCTGGCGAGCCGATCCTGTGTCGTTTAAGAAGTATTCACTTCAAAAAAACAGTTGTGGTATTTCCGTTTATCACTAACCATTGCTGAGATATATCGGATTCGAATGATTAAATACGGTCAAATTTCGTTCATGATTATATATGACAGATCATACATGATTATATATGGTTATATGTCCATTTTTTCCCGGGGCGCTAGTAAGTTTTTAATTTTTTTGTGTTTCTCATGTTATTGGAAGTCTATTTGTTACTGTATATTGAACGAAAAACATGTTGACTGATGTAGAAACGAGGATGACTTGACGCTCAGGTGTTTAACTACCACTCTGCGATGACCACCGAAAAAACCCCATGTATAGTTGTGAAAAAGCTTTTGGGAAATGAAACATCGAATTTTTGCGATTTCAAGTCGAAATAAATACATTTGAACAATTCCACGTGACTTCAGCCACTAAGAAAAAAAAATTTTCACAAATAATTTTCAAAAATTGAGCTATTTTATTGCAATATGTTCACTGAGTAGCGATTTTAAAAAAAAAATTTTGAAGGTTCTATCGTTAATTAACGTTTTTTTTTTTTTATTTTTCCATTCAAATGGCTGTATCTTCAGCAGGATTTGACGTATTGACATTTGTAAAAAACGGAAATGTCCGTCGTTTTATAGACTTCCAGAAAAAAATTACTTTAGATTTTATTGAGCAAGTTGAACGTCCGTTTCAGGGCAAAATATGCAAAAATATTATTTTTCTCAAAAAATGCATTTTTAATTTTTTTTTTAATTTTCTCAAATTCTGAATACGAAAGAAGAATTTTGAGTACCTATTTTTTATATCGTGGGACCAGCAATCGGTAATGCATAATTTTACCGATTTCATTAATGGATTTTTTTTCAGTTTGTTTGAAAGAGAAATCAATGATGATCAATGCTCGTTGAATCGCGAAAAGGGAAATAATCAAACTGTAAAAAATCTATTAATGAAATCGTCAAAATTACGCATTACCGATTGCCGATCCTACGATATGAAAAATACCAAAAATTCTTTTTTCGTATTCAGAATTTGGGAAAATTTTGAAAAAAAAAATTTGAAATGCATTTTTTGAGAAAAAAAATATTTTTGCATATTTTGCCCTGAAACGGATGTGCAACTTGCTCAATAAAATTTAAAGTAATTTTTTTCTGCAAGGCCTTAAACCGGCGCACATTTTCGTTTTTTCACAAATGTAAATACGTCAAATCCTGCCAAAGACACAGCCATTCGAATGGAAAAAAAAAAAAAGTTAATCAACGAGCAAAATGTTAGAATATTTTTTAAAATTTTGGAACTCGGTGAATATATTTAATATAATCACTCAATTTTTTAAAATTATCTGTGGAAATATTTTTTTTACTGGCTGAAGTGATGTCAAATGCCTCACATACATCCATACATCTGGACATTTTTCCTGCATGTGATTTTCAGAAGTTTCAAGACATTCTGAGCACGGGTTTATGAATATCTGGATTCTTTTTTAACCCAAACAATGAGAGGTACTACATCGACAATGCGTCGTGTGGTCCTGGCAATTACCAGGCGGCAGCGGCACGACCCGATACCCCTCCCCCCGCCGATACAAGCCTGACGAGCGGCTGCTTCGGGTCGGACGAAGCGCCGGTAGTCGCCGAGGCTGCCGCTAGACGCCGCACGAACTCCGATCTTCTCGCAAATGGTTGTGTACCAAAACTAGTATAAATGCAACGAGTAAATTAAACTTGGTATCGCTTCTCGGCCTATGGCTAAGATCAAAGTGTAGTATCTGTTCTTATCAGCTTAATATCTGATACGCTCTCCATTGGAGAGCCAGAATATTAATCTGATTTTTGTAACTAGTCTAGACCCACGGGCTTGCTCGGGGCGGACACGGGTTATACCGGTATTGCAGTACCGCCGGTTTTAGCCCAATAATTTATATTCAAACATAAAATCTTCCTCTTCGCATCTCTAGAAAAGATGTTACTACAGGTATCACCACGGAACGAGACGAGTTAATCTTGACACTCGATATCAATGACATTGAGAGTACATTCATCTGCATAGAGTGAATGTAATTGAATTATTACGGTGATTTAATATTAGAAAATTAATCAGTCTTTTTTGCTCAAGACATATGTTCAACATTTATTACGAATTAATGTTTATAAAATATAAATAGTTGCGTTGAAAGGTCGATGCGGCACACCTCCGTCGGCTTCGCCGACTCCGGTGGGTGCCGCATAGACCTTTAAACGCAACTATTTATATTTTATAAACATTAATTCGTAATAAATGTTGAACATATGTCTTGAGCAAAAAAGACTGATAAATTTTCTAATATTAAATCACCGTAATAATTCAAATTGCATAAACTATATGCAATGGACTTAAGGTAGTATCACACAAACCGTAAGAGTCAAAGCAAGCCTAAAGCTATACCATCTCCAAATGAGTTACGTAGTACCTGTGTGTGACAAAGACGCGTGGTATGACGTCGATTAGAGAGAAAGAGAGAGAGACGATATTTTCCGATGTTTATTTGCTTATTATTCTCGTCACAGTCTGTTGATCTTTACGGTCAAGTGCCCAAAATGTTGCCCGAATATTAAACTTGCAGCTCGAAGTGTTTTCATTAAAATCTGACGGCAACTTTTTGTATTATATCAAATTTAGCGTGTTTTTCCATAAGGCTCAATGTTAAACGTGAAAAAATTAAAGTGTTGATATCTTTTTTCTCGTGCTCCGGAGGGCCATAAAAATTTAACTGGGCCTTTTTCTCATCAATACCCATAAGTATGCCAAGTTTCATGAAAATCGGACGGTAAAGTCTCCTATGTGCGATACTACCTTAATTCCGACCGATAAATTATCTAATTGAGTTGATTCTGAATTTCAGTCAAGTATCGCACTTCC
This sequence comes from Diplazon laetatorius, assembly GCA_963662125.1. Classification (NCBI taxonomy): domain Eukaryota; kingdom Metazoa; phylum Arthropoda; class Insecta; order Hymenoptera; family Ichneumonidae; genus Diplazon; species Diplazon laetatorius. Next base: position 7,112,150 of record OY759165.1, on the reverse strand, counting down.
TTCAGGAAGATGCTTGATACTGAATTTGAGCGAAATCCATGCAGTGCTTTTGTTAGAGGATTTAAAAATGGTTAGAACGTGTCATGCGCTCTCTAGCTTGCGCAAATTTTGAGATATCCGGCTGAAATTTTGTACGAAGTTGCATTATTATGAGAAGGTGTTTCGTATTGAATGTGGGCAAAATCCATCGAGCTATTCATATTTCATGTCGTTTTGAAATTTTTCAAAAATCAACGCAAGTGCTTCCACACTTTTCGAAATATTGGATTAAGATTCGGTACAAAATTGTACTATTGTCGAAAGATGTTTCGCATGGAATTTCGACAAAATCCATCCAGCTTTATAGATTTTATCTGAGTTGCAAAAATAGACGTGCCCGCTCTAGCTCCCGCAATTTCCGAGATTTAAGGCTAAAATTTGGTACGAAGTTGCACTATCATCGAATCAAGTATGGTATTGATTTTTAACAAAATCCATCCAGACTTTCGCATTTGATACGATTTTCAATTTTTTTGATGTTACATGGAGTCACCCGTATATTTGTTCCTCCCTCATTGCTTCCTCATAGTCATTTATTGTTTTTAAATTCTTAACATGTAAGGTAGTACCTTGCTCATCATTTTACACATTTGTCAAAGTTTCCTCTACGAGGAAGCCAAAATTAATCGAGACACATAGTTCCTCATAGAGGAATCTTTGGCAAATTAAGGAAAAATATTAAGTAGGGTAATTTTCAACATTACATTTTTTATATTTGTATGAAAAAAGTTTATTCAATATAAACATTGTCATGTAAGCGATTCAAGTATAGGCGTTCGAAAGTTTGAAGAAAATAAATTTTTGAAAGATTTAGGTGCGCAAACGTTTTTAGTGTCAACGAATTTTCTTTTGCAGTAAGACCGAAAAAAAGTTGGGGCATTTTGAAAATTTCTTCATCTCCCCAAAATTGATGAAACTCGAATCTAACGGCTGAATCACACAGAGATGCCTTTTGCGTTGATTCCAGTAAGCGAGATTTCGTTGGTGGTTCGGAAAAAGTGGTTTTATAGGGCAGTTATTGTGTGATGACCTCGAAAATCGTTTATTTTGGCAGATGTTCACGTTGCGAGGTCATTTCCAAATGGGACACCCTGTATATCGGGAGAGCCAGGTCAATTAATTTAAGTATCATTTGGGACCTCGGACTTGACGAATTTTTTACAAATTTTTTACATCACTTGTAATCCTCTCGGCCGTATCGTACCAAATTTCTGAAATACAGAAAAATAAAAAAATACAATCAATGAAGGATCCGACAAATATTTTGGCAATTGTAAAAGCAATTGTTCACCTGTCGTCTTCGTTTTAATAGCTTCAGCAAATCCATCTGGTACCGTATGTATCCCAGATGATCCTCTGTACATTTGGTGTGCCTCTGGATTTTGTACACGTACTTTATTTGCTTTTCAGCGATCCCTCTGATTGAACGGATGATTAACGATTAATGCAAGGTTTACAAAAGAGCGTCACTCCAGGTCACGAATAGCGCGATTGACGATAAGCGACAAAGCGAAAATAACCGAAATCGTTTATAATGTCGTTATTGATTGCAAAATTGAATTACCTTTAGCAAGAGCCAGAAGACTTTGTCCGGTGCGAAGATTGCCCAGAGCAAACATGATGCGATATTGGAAGAACAACAACGCATCTTGGTCGAGTTAAATTTAGTTTAGATCTCCGATGTTGCCCATGAATATCGAAGGAGTATGATTGACAATGTCAAAGCGACCGTAGGAAAATTTTTGGGAGTCGTTGCTGGATGCTCGAAGCGATGGGATTCGTCATCGCGTCAACGAGCAAGTCGCTGTGTACCTTCGGCACTGGGATAACGGTTGGATCTCCCGTAACTTCGAGAACTTTGCCTTAATGTAAATGGAATATTTGATGGTTTGAAAAATGTTTAGACGATGAATTATAACAGGATAGGGAATTGAAGCTCTCACCAACTTGATGTCCAGTCATAGGCTATTGTTGGATGTCTTTCAAGACGTTGACGAGCACAGGGTTTGTCTCGTCTTTGAACAGCCCAATTGGATTTTGAAAACCTCTTGCTATCCAGGTTCCATTGCCAGTTGATCGCCGATATTTTGTCCTGGGTGAACCGAGCACGGAATGCATCTTTGAGTAGTCGATTTTCATCGTTGAGCACATGACATCGTCAACAATTTGACATAAACACATTAACCTAACCTACACAAAAGTCAAATGTGATACCTGTGATACGAATATCGAATGTTAATGACACAACAATGTTTGGCACGAAATTTTCAGGTTACACTGGAACCTCTCATAACGTACACTCTCATAACGTACGAGGGCGGAGCGTCGGGACGCAGTAGGTTGGTTGGAGGGGGATTGATCAGGGCCGTCGCACATACACTTCAGAAGGGCGCTTAAGAGGGGTGACCGTATTTTTTTAAAACGTGTTTTGGGAGATGTTTCATTTGCACTGCAATGTTGTCAAATTTTTCATATTTAAAAAATATTTTATTTTTTCAATAAAATTTATTATAAAACGATAACATTTTATATGCACAACGCGTATTAAAAGCAACTATTGCGTTAAAAATAATACTCTTTAAACACAAGTTTTCTTTTTCTTAATGTTAATAAAGCTTTGATGCAGCGGAGTTTCTCTTACGGTTTCAAGAGTTTTTAAGGCTCATTTTTTTTATCGTTCTGCAACGCGACTCTAATCACAGCGCGAATTTTTTTTAGCTCGTGCAAACTCTTAGGATTACAATTTTTCGCTGATTCCAACCACCTTGAAATTATTTTAACTGAAGCCAGAGCATCTTTCGCTGTTGGCTTTTCCAATAGAGTTTCGTCGTCCTCATCTGCAGTATCTGAGACATCAGCTGTAGTACGATTCAGTTCTCGTTGGCAACCAGGAATCTGGAATATAATTTCAAACAACGTGCACGGAAAATGGTTATACCAATTATGTATACACACGTCGAGCGGATACAACTGTAAATTCAAAGAAAACAGCGCTATTTCATTAAACTTTGTCTCCAAATTCCCTAATTCGCAGAACGACCGAATTCGTAAAGATAATAAAAACTATGTAACAAACTTCGAGTGCTGTAAGAGCTACAATCTCATCGTCGGATAAAATTTGCCAGCCTGGGTCATTTCGATCATTATTCAGCCATGCCGCGGTATCATCTTCGTCGCATCCACCACAACCGGGTATACGATGAAGTATTCGCAACGTTCCCGAAACATCCATAGCGTCCTCAGTAGGCTCTGAGACTTGCGCGTTCGAAGTGCCTATATTCAACGGCTTCCATGCTTTTCGGATATTTTCTGCTGTCACGGTATCCCATGCATCTGATACCATGTAACAACAATCTTTCAAAGTAAAACTTTTCAGTAACTGCGTTACGCTTTCTTCACTATCTCCAAGAAGAAGTTCGCTGAGAACGTTTTTCTTGTACATTCGTTTTAATTTTTCAATCACCCCTTGATCCATTGGCTGCATTATCGCTGTGACATTTGGGGGAAAGAATTCAACGACGAAATCAGGATAAGCAGCAATGCACTCTGGTGATAGCTTGTGCGAAGGCGCGTTGTCAACCAGCAAAACGACTTTTCCGCTTCTGCCCGTACGTCGCTGCTCCTCTTGAACTTCCGGTACAAAGCACTCGGTAAACCATTCTTCAAACAACTCCCGATCCATCCAACTACTTTTTTGATTTTTGTACATTACGGGTAAAGCAGTCACATGTTTGAAGCAGCGGGGGTTCTTGGATTTTCCTATGACTAAGATTTTCAATTTATGGGTTCCCGTTGCATTAGCGCAGAGCATGATAGTGATGCGATCCTTCATCACTTTCCGACCTCGTGCAGTCTGCTCAGACTGACTTGCAAGCGTTTTGTTAGGCAGTGACTTCCACTGCAAGCCACTCTCATCGGCGTTATAAATATTTTCGGGATCGTATCCTTCTTCTTCCATTTCCGCAGTAAAACGACAAAGAAATTGTTCGGCAGCTTCGACATCACTTGAGAGGCTTTCTCCTTGAATACTTAATTGACGAATCCCGTGTCGCTCTTTAAATCTGTAATGCAAAACATCAAAGTTGAATTTTTCATGGTTTTCTTGAATCTCATCAGTACAAAAATAATCATAATTCAAAGCCGAAATAGATCAGATACAATACATAAAATAGTTTTTTTTTTACTGTTATTCAATCTAAGCAACCTATATTGATCAAAGAGAAGCTTTAAGATATCATTCAAGTAACATTATTTCTAGTAGAAAGTTAAACGCAGACTGTTTTTTATAAACCAGGCTTCAAGTTTGTTTTAATTTTTTTTTTTCATGCATACAATACGCAAAAGATTTGTCAGAGAGATAATGAAATAACTATTTCAAACTATCTTGTAAGAAATTTTATTATTCAAAGCTTTCGCTGTGTTTTGGACAAAGAAATTGAAAATTTTCATTGACAAATCTCTCATCGCTAGAGTTAAACATAACATTCAGCTACTGCGTCTCTAGTGTTTTCACAGCGAAACTACAGATCTTGGATTTTCAGATCAGCGAATAAGTTCTGCAGTCTTCATTTCACTATACGGTTGGCATCAAATAAAACTCTAGAGTATAACATATCGATAAGAAAATTTGTCAATAATTGCTAGTTAATTGAAATTGCACAAAAATTATCTACATCCATGGAACTTCACAGCTATTAAAATAATTCTTACCTCCACAGCCAACCATTGCTGGCTTGGAAATTCTCAGGACCTTTGAGCATGCGATTGATTTGAATCGCTTTCATTTGCAGTATTGGGCCTGACACCGGCTCTCCAAGTAAACGTTTCTGATGAAACCATTTGAATAATGCAGCATCGAGAGGCTGGTTTTCCATGTTGTTCATTCGTTTCTTCTTGAGTGAACCTTCCTTATCAGTTATTATTGAGCCATATTCTTCCAGTTCTTTTCTTTTGCCTTTAATGCGGCAAATAGTTGGATGGGTGACGTTATAGTCAGCAGCCAGTTTCGTCACTGATTCTCCTTTCTCCAGCCTAGCAAGAATTTCTAATTTTTCAGAAAAATCTAGTCGCCGGTGATTGGGATTTTTGCTCATAGCGATTTTTTTTTAAGAATGCTGAAAATAATCATTTTAAGGTTAGAATTTCGCTGTAAACAAGAACGTTTTTTCGAGGTTATGTCTACCTAAACTATTAGTATTTTCATATTAATAACACAAATCGCGTGTATCAGCCAAAATGTTCACAGCGAATAATTGATTTTTATTATATGTAAATAATTACTTACTTTTTATATATACGATATCCACGATGTTACGAAATCTCATACCGGCACGAGCGAACACGGGGTCTGACGGGATCTGTAGTCACGGCACTGCACGGGTGTCAGGGAAGGGGAATAGTGGGGAGAGCAGTCGATCGACTACAGCCGGTTCTGGCTCGCGATTGGTACTTCAGATAGCGTACATTGTCTCCCTATTACGTACGTTATGAGAGGTTCCACTGTATATTGAAAAAACTGATTCAAGAATAGCCTCGAGGGAGCCTAGCGAAGTAGTGGTCATTATCCTTCGAGTTTCTCGAGTTGTTTGGTCTGTTAACGCCGGTCAGTAAGTAGTGACCGTTATGCTCCGAGCTCTTTTGGTTCTCCAGTCGGCAAGAGCGGGCGTTAATGCAGCAAGCCCTGCGGACTCTGTCATTCGTCGACTAATGAGAAGTCTTAGGGTCATCCAACACACGAGGACAGTCTCTGGGTTCTGCGTCCTAATGTCATAGTCTTTGGGTTCTTCGTCGTAATTTTGTTTTCACAAATCGAACCAAATGGATTTTCGACCCTAACTTTTTTTCCATTGGTCCGATGGGAACGATCGTGGGCTTTTTGTATTCAGGGGGACAAAATCTATCCAAATACCCCCTGCGAAAGTCTATTGCTGAAAAATTCGAAATTTCGATTTTGCGTTCACTAACCTTTTCCCAAAATTTATCCTTGGTTCGCCTGAAATTTGTAATTTGGTTCTGTGTGCCCTCCGGGTCGCTGGAAAGTCTTCTTTGGGTTCTTTGGGTTCTTTGGGTTCTTTGGGTTCTTTGTGTTCTTTGGGTTCTTTGGGTTCTTTGGGTTCTTTGGGTTCTTTGGGTTCTTTGGGTTCTTTGGGTTCTTTGGGTTCTTTGGGTTCTTTGGGTTCTTTGGGTTCTTTGGGTTCTTTGGGTTCTTTGGGTTCTTTGGGTTCTTTGGGTTCTTTGGGTTCTTTGGGTTCTTTGGGTTCTTTGGGTTCTTTGGGTTCTTTGGGTTCTTTGGGTTCTTTGGGTTCTTTGGGTTCTTTGGGTTCTTTGGGTTCTTTGGGTTCTTTGGGTTCTTTGGGTTCTTTGGGTTCTTTGGGTTCTTTGGGTTCTTTGGGTTCTTTGGGTTCTTTGGGTTCTTTGGGTTCTTTGGGTTCTTTGGGTTCTTTGGGTTCTTTGGGTTCTTTGGGTTCTTTGGGTTCTTTGGGTTCTTTGGGTTCTTTGGGTTCTTTGGGTTCTTTGGGTTCTTTGGGTTCTTTGGGTTCTTTGGGTTCTTTGGGTTCTTTGGGTTCTTTGGGTTCTTTGGGTTCTTTGGGTTCTTTGGGTTCTTTGGGTTCTTTGGGTTCTTTGGGTTCTTTGGGTTCTTTGGGTTCTTTGGGTTCTTTGGGTTCTTTGGGTTCTTTGGGTTCTTTGGGTTCTTTGGGTTCTTTGGGTTCTTTGGGTTCTTTGGGTTCTTTGGGTTCTTTGGGTTCTTTGGGTTCTTTGGGTTCTTTGGGTTCTTTGGGTTCTTTGGGTTCTTTGGGTTCTTTGGGTTCTTTGGGTTCTTTGGGTTCTTTGGGTTCTTTGGGTTCTTTGGGTTCTTTGGGTTCTTTGGGTTCTTTGGGTTCTTTGGGTTCTTTGGGTTCTTTGGGTTCTTTGGGTTCTTTGGGTTCTTTGGGTTCTTTGGGTTCTTTGGGTTCTTTGGGTTCTTTGGGTTCTTTGGTTCTTTGGGTTCTTTGGGTTCTTTGGGTTCTTTGGGTTCTTTGGGTTCTTTGGGTTCTTTGGGTTCTTTGGGTTCTTTGGGTTCTTTGGGTTCTTTGGGTTCTTTGGGTTCTTTGGGTTCTTTGGGTTCTTTGGTTCTTTGGGTTCTTTGGGTTCTTTGGGTTCTTTGGGTTCTTTGGGTTCTTTGGGTTCTTTGGGTTCTTTGGGTTCTTTGGGTTCTTTGGGTTCTTTGGGTTCTTTGGGTTCTTTGGGTTCTTTGGGTTCTTTGGGTTCTTTGGGTTCTTTGGGTTCTTTGGGTTCTTTGGTTCTTTGGGTTCTTTGGGTTCTTTGGGTTCTTTGGGTTCTTTGGGTTCTTTGGGTTCTTTGGGTTCTTTGGGTTCTTTGGGTTCTTTGGGTTCTTTGGGTTC
>OY759165.1:7055214-7100214 GCA_963662125.1 Diplazon laetatorius | reverse complement strand
CTCTGTGGTTGACCTCCTTCCCGACTTTCCCACCAATTCCCGACGATCCCTTTCTCTCAAGATTCCCTTCAAGAATGCCTTCGCATTCCACGGTCATTATGACTTTCCCTTAATCAATTCAGGTCATCTCTTCAAGCATACCCGCCTTTTCCCACAGCCTCCTGATTCAACCCCCACCACTCACACCCTTCTGTAGTTATAAGACTCGATGTAACCTAGGCTAGTTAGTTAGTAAGTAACTCTGTAAACCGAGCGAAAGCTCTGTCCGACAGTGGACTGTGAAAATAAACGTCTCTTGTTGTCTACTTTCGTGTCTACCGCGTCTACTGTCCTACAACCGCGTCTTGAAGCCAGATTGGCACGCCCAGTTCATAGACTTTTCCTCTAATTCGAGTTTGTGACGTAACAAATTGGTGCTAAGTGTGGGGTAGTGCCATTCTTACGTGCTGGAGACTTAGGACCGTTGGACTACACGGAAGGAAACGACAAAGGACACCGCAACAAACTGGATTACCAACAAACGGTGAGTCACTCTTTTACTCATTATCGCACGCCTATATCGATCGCGAGTGACTCCGATACAGACTCTACAACAACAAAAGACATGTCCCTGTCGAGCCTAAACAAAATAATCAAAAACACAGTGAATAAAATGTCCGATCAAACGAACGAAGTGATTGACAATCCGCGAATTGAACCGCCACCGAGAGCCGCGAGTGAAACATCGGATGACACATTCGAGCCATTGCAGCCCAAAGAGGCGATAGAACTTATTAAACCATTTGACGGAAAGAGTATCGGTGTAGAAGCCTTTATTAGTTCAATCGAAAAAGTGCGGGTAGACGTTTCGCGACCAGACTATTTCCGTCGTCTCATTATCGCGAAGAAAATCACTGGCGTTGCCGAACGCGAACTTAATGAATACGATACGGATAGTTATGAACAACTGTACGATGCCCTTCGAATTTTATACGGAAATTTACAGCCGGTTAGTGTTTTTCGGGATAAACGTTCGCGCACGTTTTAAGGAAAGAACGAAAGTGTTTCTCATTTTACGAACCGATATTTAGAAACGCAAAATCAGATGTTATCCGTGCTCGCGAACTCATTGACGGACGAAACGGAGCGAAGATCAATAATAAAATACGAAAGGCAACAAGGTCTCGAGCAGTATTTGCTAGGGCTTCGAAAAGAAATTTCGACGGAAGTACGGGCGCAAAGACCGGACAACATTCGTGCAGCCATCGCGAAGGCTCAAGCAGCGGAGGCATACGATTATACGAGGGAAATGATGACCCGAAACCTCAACCTCTCCGAGCGCCACCCCGACACGCGCCCTAGACCACCCAATTCTCAGGCCAGGTCACCGAATACCCCAATATCGAGCCAACGGACCCCGACCAGGTGCAATTACTGCCACAATTTGGGACACCTCGAAGCTGCCTGCCGTAAAAAAATGCACAACGCGCAGCAAAGGTCGGAGACCCCAGGACGGCCTACGGGTTTTCGGGAGCGCCAGCAGGTACCTCGGCCTCCCTTCGTCCCACGTGTCCACCATGTGCCGGAAAAAGTTATAGTGGAACAGCCGGAACAACACGAGGATGCATCCCTCGGATCAATGCCATCGGATCAACCAAACGGGTCGTCAGATTGCCAATGGACGACACTCGCAGACCAGGGAGATTTCTATTAGACACCGGTGCAGCGATCAGCCTGATAAAAAAAGGAATTCTCGATGGAAAAGCAAAAGTTAATATGAACATTAACACCGAATTCAAAATGGGTAACGATCTACATAGATCATTATTCATCACACAGCAGGAGTTCGACGGCGAAAAACACGTATTTCACGTCGTCCCCGATGATTTTCCACTCGAAGAAGACGGGCTGATCGGGATTCCCTTCATGGAAAAATACCAAACCTACATTGGCATAGGAAAGAAGAACTTCTTCGAAATTAATGGTAAGCGACTCCAATTCGAGCCCCTTACGGTTACGATCCCGCCACGGGCGATTTATTGGATCACGGTACCGACCAACGTGTCGAACGGACCGGCTGTGACAGCCGAGGAAAACAATCGATCCGTAGTACCCTGTGTTTACGAAGCACGGGATTACGAAGCCCGAGTCCCTCTCATAAACGACTCGGAAGACCCAAGACGGGTTACGGTAAATTTGCTGCGTGGGATCCCAGTCGGGAAACTCACCCCTTCGCTGTCGGAGGAGCGCCAAGACGCACCGCCAGACGCAGTAGGTATTTACCATATCGAGAATCAAAACTCCGCCGAAAGAATTCAGAGACTGAGGGAAAACGTGCGTTTAGAGCACGTGCCGCCCGAACAAGCTGAACAGGTATGGGACATCGTCTCATCCTACCCCGACGTCTTCGCGCTACCTGGAGACCCGTTGCCAGGTACAAGGTCGGTGAAACACCGCATCATTACGAGCGACGACGTCCCAATAAATGTCAGACAATACCGGTACCCTCCAGTGCATAAGGAGGAGATTGACCGGCAGGTGAACGAAATGTTGCAGCAGAAACTCATCGAGCCGAGCGACTCGCCGTACAACGCTCCACTGTGGGTTGTTCCGAAGAAATCCGATGCATCAGGGAAGAAAAAGTGGAGGATCGTCATCGATTTTCGAAAACTCAACGAGAAAACCGCCCACGACGCCTACCCTCTTCCGTGCATCGACGAGATATTGGACCAACTGGGAAGAGCGAAATACTTCTCAGCGTTCGATCTAGCTTCTGGGTTTCACCAAATTCCAATGGACGATCGAGATAAACAAAAGACTGCATTTTCTACGCCGGAAGGCCACTATCACTACAACAGGATGCCATTCGGCCTCAAAAACGCACCTGCGACGTTCCAGCGGATGATGAACAATGCACTACGTGGACTCATCGGCAACACGTGTTTTGTTTATCTCGACGACATCATCATATACGGAAATACGCTCGAAGAACATAATAAGAAACTTGTCGACGTTCTCGAACGGTTGCGCCAGTCCGACCTCAAGCTTCAACCGGACAAATGTGAATTCCTCCGCCCAGAACTGGAATTTCTGGGTCACGTGATATCAGAAGAGGGAGTGAAACCAAATCCGAAGAAAATCGAGGCAGTACGACATTTTCCGACACCGCGCGACCCGAAACAAATAAAACAGTTCCTCGGTCTTGCAGGATACTACCGCAAGTTTATTAAGGACTTTAGCAAAACTGCTAAGCCACTCACCGAACTTTTAAAAAAGGATAATCCGTGGGCATGGACAATAAAACAAGAACAAGCTTTTCAATCGTTACGAATTGCTCTCACAACGGCGCCAGTGCTATTATACCCAGACTTCACACAACCGTTTATACTAACGACCGACGCTAGTAACCATGCGGTTGGTGCAGTATTATCACAGGGACCGATCGGTAAGGACCGGCCGGTCGCCTACGCATCTCGCACCCTCAATAAAGCCGAGCAGCGGTATTCCACCACGGAGAGGGAGATGTTGGCAATAGCATGGGCCACAAAGTATTTCCGGCAATATTTGTACGGTACAAACTTTAAAATAGTCACTGACCACAAACCGCTTATCTGGATCTTAAAGGCAACGGATCCTCCAACGAACAGTCGCCTTATGCGACTTCGAATGAAATTAGAAGAGTACGAGTATGAGCCTATCTATAAAAAAGGTTCACTTAATACTAACGCCGATGCACTATCTCGTATCTATGCGGTGACCACCCGCGGACAGACCGGGCGGCATCAGGATACACCGCAAGTCGAAGAAATAGTACAAGAGGACGAAGAGGACCAAGAGGACGAAGAACAAGAAGAACATCGGAACGCCGTAGACTCACCCATTTACATGGAATTCGAGCTTACGGAAGAAGATCCATGCGTCCCGGAAATAAGCGAGCAGGCTCCGCCGAAGAATACAAAAGAATTAAAAATAACGGACCATCCGTCAGACCATGACCATCATTTGCACATCGACTTTTCAGAAGACGAGATAGACTGGTTCAATCGCCTCGCAGTCGCACTAACGAGAGTTGATGAACCAACAAAGATTAATCTGGGTTGCGAGTACTTGAGTATTCACCCGTCTATCAAATCTCGATTGAAGCAAATGATTAATTTCATTTGGTCAAAAAGGGACAACCGGTTGCCGCTATACTTTTACGACAGGGATCTCTACGAGCCAGGTACCGAGGAGGATCGCCAACGGATTATAAAGGAACACCATGGGACCCAAGCTACCGGACACTTCGGCGTAGCTAAAACCCTCGACCGCATTAGGGCTGTCGCTACCTGGACCAACATGCAAAGAGACATCGAAGACTATATCCGTCGATGCGACACCTGTAAAAGGGTCAAGTTGGTCCGTGTTCGCCCACAAGCGGACGCAGTAATCACCGACACACCGGAACGGCCGAACGATAAAATCGCTCTCGATCTCGTAGGACCCATTCCCGAATCGGTTGACGGGTACAAATACATCTTATCGGTGCAAGATCAGCTAACAAAATTCATCACGCTCATCCCGCTTAAAACTCAAGATGCCAGGGCTACAGTCGACGCTCTGGTAGAACATTACATTTATATTCACGGTGCGCCGAAGAAAATATTAACTGATGGAGGTCGCAATTTCATAAGTCAGACCTTCAAACACATGGAAAAGTTATTCAAGATTTCTCACATGACGACAACATCGTTCCATCCTCAAAGCAATGGAAGCCTTGAAAGAGCTCATGGACCGATCAAGGAACAAATAAAAGCGCTTATCCATGATCAACGCGACGATTGGGATAAAAAATTAAAATTCGTATCCATGGCATACAATACATCGAAACAAGAAGGTATCGGAATCACACCCTTCGAAATGCAGTTTGGTCGGAAACCAAATATTCCAAACAGCATCCCCATTCACCGTACCAACGCCACCATTGACGAATACTTCGAAGGACTCCGCACAGACCACGATCGAATCCTGAAGAAAGGACGAGACCACCTCATCGCAGCAAAAGAGCGCTCTAAAGTCAGCCAAGACGCTCACATTCGACGCAGTTCGCCAATTTTCAACAAAGGAGATGAGGTTCTCGTGGCTCAAGAACGAGACAAATCCCCGCTTGCTCCAAAGTGGGAAGGGCCAGCCATAATTATCGATAGGACGTCCGACGTTAATTATGAAATATTATTGCGAAATAGGAAAAAGTTAATTCATGTTAATAAACTGAAACCTTATTATCGGAACTAATCGTTATTTATGTGCAGGGCAAGATGCTGCTCTTTCTATTCCTGCTTGTGTCGAGCTATACAGGGGCCGATATAATCGAGGTCGAGCCAATCACTGGACCCATTTACATGGAACATCTGGGAGACGTGGTAATGTACCACAAAACCTGGACCGTCGTCAACTACGTCAACTTGGCAGAGATCGACGTGCAACACAACCAACTCTTCAGCATCGTTCACAATTTAGAGACCGTATGTAATATAACAACCGCCCCAACATGTACAGAATTTGTAACCATCAAAACCGTATCAGAACCGACAAGAAATTCACGCAAACCACCGACATTATGCTAAATAAAACTCTTAACACCCCCACACTCGATTACCTTCTAGCCAATCACTCAATAAAGTTAGAAGATTTACAATTAACCACACTAATGAGACCAACTCATATTGACTTAACCCAACTCAAATCCCTCGGACAAACCCTAGACGAAATATCAGAGGAAGCCGAGAAGATTGGAAGCCATAGACGCAATAAAACTTAATTGAAACCGCTCGTGATGGACTCAGGTACTTAGGGTACGCGTGCATTGGAATCGTGATATCTTTGCTAGCTTTTAAGATTGGATTTTGTAACTGCCTTGGCGTTTTAATCAGCAAATGTATGTCTTCTACTTTTTCACCATGTATAAATGTTTACAACAATTGTTTCCATAATAACACCAGCGATCACAACAGTTATGATGTGCGATACCCGCAAGACGAATTGATAGGCCTAGCTAACCTACACCGAAATCAAACCAATTCTTCAATTAGACATAAGACTAGACGTAATCTTAATTATAACAAGGCCTAAGAAAATCCATTATTTTGTTACATGGATTTTCTTGAATAAGGGGGGAGGTGTGACACAGACCCATACTATTCCTACTTTCTCCCACATTCTTTCCACATTCCATAGATGCATTCCGACACTAGTTTTCCCATCAGCCCACCCGTTGGTGGCCACCTTCACCTGTACCCAAATTTATGGTCATCCGGTCCACCACTCTGTGGTTGACCTCCTTCCCGACTTTCCCACCAATTCCCGACGATCCCTTTCTCTCAAGATTCCCTTCAAGAATGCCTTCGCATTCCACGGTCATTATGACTTTCCCTTAATCAATTCAGGTCATCTCTTCAAGCATACCCGCCTTTTCCCACAGCCTCCTGATTCAACCCCCACCACTCACACCCTTCTGTAGTTATAAGACTCGATGTAACCTAGGCTAGTTAGTTAGTAAGTAACTCTGTAAACCGAGCGAAAGCTCTGTCCGACAGTGGACTGTGAAAATAAACGTCTCTTGTTGTCTACTTTCGTGTCTACCGCGTCTACTGTCCTACAACCGCGTCTTGAAGCCAGATTGGCACGCCCAGTTCATAGACTTTTCCTCTAATTCGAGTTTGTGACGTAACAATACATATATATATATTGTTACGTCCTGGGCTTGCGATTTAGATGAGAACGCATCATCTTAAAGGGTTTGCTCCTTTTGAGGCGAGAATGTGCTCGCCAGGGATAGGAGCGATTGTCGAATAATCGATGGGTAGTGATGAAAATGACTTACCGTTCGTTGGTAGTCTAATCGATTGTGACTACTTCCGGATCCTGTCGTGATCCGATCGTTGTCGTCTCCGGTGTTTGCGGAGTGATTGGTGCGATCACTCGCGGGGTCACTCGAGCCACGGGCAGAACCGCTGGGCTGAGTCCCGGAGATTCGACCACTGCAGCGACTGCGACACGCAGTTGCTGTTTGTTGCTGGGAGATCGGCCCAATGCGATCGCTATTGCACGTCGGATTTGAAACTTCACACCCCCTCGCCGTTTGCCCATGAGCGTGAAGCTCCTCGTGAGAGTGTTATGGGTGGAGGGAATGGATCGACTTCAAGAATGTTTGAAGTACCCGCGTGCAAAACGATCTAGCACCACGCGTATGAGGGAACGAGATCGGTATGCAAAGCGATCTAGCACGACCGAATCTCGTACTTAGTTTTAGATTCGGGAACCGACCGCAAGGCAATCTAGCACCCGGTCACCGAGAAATACCTCTCGCACGCAAGGCGATCTAGCGCAGCGAGAGTTAGGGGACAAGATTGGCACGCAAGGCGATCTAGCACACCCAAATCTTGAGCAAAAGATGTATTGTGTGCAAGGCGATCTAAGCACCACAATACGAAAAAAAAGAGTTTCAGAGAAAGTGGAGAAATATGAAACACCTCGAAGCCGCTAGGGTGTGAGGATGTATAAAATTTACTCCGCGAACTCGGTGATTGTTTAACAATAAAAAAAAGGTATATTCTAAATGAATTCAACAATGATTTAAACTGCTGGTATTGTACACTGCAGTATACACTGGGTTATTACACTTTGGTATTAAACTCCGGTATTAAAATATAAATTGAATACACTTTGGTATCTTCTCGTGAGGTGAGGTGACCGAGCATCGACGAGGTTACTGTCGCGATTCTAAGTCTTTGCTTTTATTACGAACGCGCAGCTCAGACTTCCCGATGAATACTGAATTGTTTCGATGCTTGATGCAACGAGCAAGACGTTTTGGGAGATTCCCCCACTAACAGCATCCATCAAAAATGCTGTTAGTGAAATATTTCTATCCCACGGTTTTTGCAGTTTGGAAGTGTCCGGCGCAGTTTCTTATCGCGCGCGAGACGACTCACGTGGACGGTGAGAACGCTTATCGATGCTTGGTCACCGTACACTCGGTTCATATTTTCGGTGAGAACGCTCGTTCGTCGAGAGAACGAATGTTCGTCACCCAGAAAATGTAATAATAATAATATTTTAATTATAATAGCTTTACGATTTCGCATGGACGGTGAGAATGCTTACTGAAGCTTGTTCACCGTGCACTCTGATCGTATTGCGGTGAGAAGGTTCGTTCGTTGTGAGAACGAATGTTCGTCACGAAAATTATCGAATAATAATATTTAATTTTAATATTTCAAAAATAGTAATCCCCAAAAGAAAAATGATTAAATATGAGTAGTATGGCATGGTGTCGACCCGGACGTAACACCCCCCCCCCCGTTTTAGTCGGATGCAGTGCCAAGGCTCTGCATTCGAGAGGCGAATAGCCGTGCAGAAAGTTCGGGGTCGACCCCAGCTAGACTTGACATTGATTTGGCAGGTGGAAGATCGGGGTACACGCGACGAGGTTCCGGTACTGGGAGCGATGATCTTCTTTGTTGCATATCTTCGGCTCGTTGACCAGATTCGACGTCCGCCTTCGTTTCCTTCCGATTTTTGTGTGCCAATGTGAATAGTAGTCCCGCAGCTGATTCCCATATCGCTCCAAGAAGGTGCAGGCTCCACCCATACAGTGCGTGTAGGGCATACCCGCGAATCACGGTGTCGATGATGAGTTTGATCAGTATGAGGACCAAAAAGACTCCAACAACGCCTCCGCTCGCTGATCCGAATTTCATAAACCCAGTCCAGAATTTAGATGCTGCGTTTTCAGCGATGTGGTTGAGTGTTTCTTCGTCGAGGAATCCACGAAGGGACACGCTGCCGGGTCGTACCTGGTAGCCAATTGCTCCTCGTGCTATGTTGTTGAGAAGTGCTGGTTTTTCGGCGGGAAACATGATTCGTTCCCGAAGCTTCATGATGTCGGCTTCTGTGTAGATGCCACTACTGGCAAGATTTCCAGGTGACTCGTATTTCCAGTTTGGTTTCGATAGTGGTTCCAATGATTGCGGTGCTAAGACTTCGATAGGTCCGGGTGAAAAACGATACCAGGTACCATCGATTTGGTACTGCGCAGGAACAACTGGATCGCAATTTATTTGTGTAGCCGATTTGACCAGCATTCTCGATGTTGCTGACAGGAAGTACGACTGGTTGCGATATGTTACCGGAAGTTCCTGGAAGCACTCTTCGGTACGTCTCAACTTGCAGTCGACTGGAACACATTTTATTACGTGAGCCACTTCGCCTGCGATTACTGCCATGTAGCCAGGTCCTTTCATGACCGTACGAGCAAATCGTTCCGGCAGTAATGCCGCAGTTGACAGTGCACCCTGAAGGATCTGTCTTTCCAGGTTGCAGCTCTGTGAAACTACGTCTCTGTATAAGTTTTTCATTTGTTTCCTCACATGTTTCTCGACGTAAATAAATTTTGAATTTATATAGGAGAACATGTCGAGGTTGTTAACGGAAATTTTCTTCTGCGTGGCAAACGATTGTCCCTTTGCGGTTTCCAATACAAATAGTTTTGGGTGTTCGGTTCGTATGAGCCTGTAACCGCAAACAAGATGTTCCGATCGCTTGGCCAATGCAAAAGTCGTGTGATCCGTCGTAAGTGTATATACGTCGGGGAGATTTGGTTCATCTCTGGTGTTGGTAAATTTTGAAGCGATGCCTCCGTATAGAATGTCGTACATGTTGAAATTGCAGGAGTCCAACGGGGCTTCTCTCCAGAATACGCTGTTTCCCTCGATGTCGACGCAATATCCGTCGGCAAGCTGGCATTGCGTCCCCGATTGAAGACTAATTTTTCCCCCTCGAAGGTTGACCACAGCCTGGTAGTTGTATAGCGAGATCTTCACAGATGCGTGCACGATTACGTTGTCCCACGTTCCGAACGGATCGCTGTATTGAGTCCCTTGACATTTTCCGTTCATGGTTGTTGATCCAGCGAGTGTGACACTTCTGGTTGTAGTGTCGTTACGACGAAGTCCATGGATCTCTGCTGTAAAGCCAAGGCGAATGATTCCGGTTTCCTGCAGGCGTCGACATGATGTTTCGTCGAATTCGTGTAAATATTCTTGAAATCCATTGTGAACGATCGAGTTGTGCGAATGCATTCCGCAATAGTTGATGATACGGGAAATCTCGATCTTGCATTGGACCACGGCAGTGTCGGAAAATTCCGACAGTTGTAGCAGTTGTATGTAAGTCGGTATTGGTTCCGGTTCACCTGACGGGATATCGCATTCCTTCACATCATTCAAGGATAAAGTAGTGACGTTGAGTGTCGATCCTCCACAGTCGTAGCCGACCAAAGCCTCGGTATCACGGGCTGCTCCCATCAGGACGAGCGCTGCCACAAAGATGTACATCTTGATGAACCTCGGTTTGTCCTTGTTAGTCGGTCTGCGTTGTTTTCTGCAACATAAGGTCACCTATAGTTTCGTCATCCTCAGTTTGTTGGTGTGGACGACTTTAGGTTTCCCTTTGAATTCTATTTTGACATTCCCCCCAGGAAGAATTTCAAGCACTTTGCAAGGGTCGCTGTATTGATTATAAAATTTTCCAATTTTTGGTTCTTTTAGAACGAGCACCTTGTCTCCGACTTTAAAATTCTGAGGATTGATTTTTTTGTCATAATAGATCTTTGATTTTATCTTGGCATTTTGCAAGTGTTCGGCAGCCATTTCCTGAAGACCATGAATTTTCGTGAACAATTCTCGAAGGTATTCCACGTATGTTGTATCGTGTTGCTCTTCGATTCTGTCATTGGCTGCCGGTTGTCTTGCCAGTTTTCCGAAAACTAGTTCGTGAGGTGTAAAACCCGTTCCTTCGTGCTGACTGGTGTTATACGAAAACATCGCCATCTCGAGAAATTCATCCCAGTCATTTTGCCGGTCCACGTAGTGTTTCAGGTATTCCACGAGCACGTGATGAGAACGCTCGATGGAACCGTTAGACTGCGGATGAAATGATGTTGTTTTGTATTGCTTGATTTTGAATTTTTTCGCTAATCCTTTCATGAGGCTGCTGCAGAAATTTGTACCCTGGTCCGTCAGGAGTGCTCTTGGTGCTCCGAATCGGGCAACAAATTGTTTTACAAAGGCGTCGGCTATATCCGCTGCCGTGATGTGTTGCATAGGAATTCCCAACGAGTATTTTGTCAAGAGATCTTGTATCGTGAGAATATGTGTATTTCCTCGTTTGGTAATGGGAAATGGGCCTACAATGTCCATCGCGATTTTGTCAAAGGCAGAACCCGGTGTGTCGGTAATTATCATGGGTTGTTTGGTCTTGACCCGCACGAGTTTCTTCAATTGACAACTCCGGCAGTGTTGAATATATTCCTGGATTTCGGTTTTCATGTTTGTCCAGAAATAATTTTCGCGGATTCTTTTGTAGGTTTTTGTAACGCCCTTATGACCGCCGATGAGAGAATCGTGGCATTCTGCTATGATGTCGTTTCTTTCATCTTCCGATGGTGTTCGAACGAGTTGTTTGCATACCGTGATTTTAATTGGCAAATCGCCGAGATGCCTGCACAATTTTTCTTGTATTCGTGCCCAAGGTATATTATCTAAAAACTCGGTTTTAGCTACGCTTATCGAATTTAACATTAATTCGGCAACAACATCCCGGATAGATTCCATCGATTCGTCGAGATCTTCCATTACAATATTACATCGCAAATCGGTTTTGACGGGGAGTCCTATGAGTACTCTACTTCCGACGCGTTCGATCCCTGCTCGTAGCAACCCTAAATCTCTATATACCGGCAGAGTCAATGAGGACGCTAAGTCCTTTGCTCCGGCGTCTACGGCTTGATTTTTAGTAGTTATAAAAAATAGCAAGTTATCTTTGCACATCGAAAGTCTGTCCCTGGTTTCGACAATTTGAAATGTACTTGATGGTACGGGAGAAGTTGACCTACTCGAGTCGGTAGAAGAATCGGCAGAAATTTCGGACATTTCGTTATCTGAGTTAAGATCTTCGTCTTCGGGTGTCGTTTGAAGAATTTCGTTATCACTGTCTATTGCAGTTTCTTTAGAAGCACCGGCTGGTCCGCTGGCTGCCGATTTTTCTTGTTCGACTTTTCGCTTTTTAGTCTCGTGAAAATCTAAAATATCTTCGTCATCGGATATCGTTTGATGACTTTCGTTATCGCTGTCTATTACAGTTTCTTTTGAGCAACCGGCTAGTCCGCTGACTGCCGATTTATCTTGTTCGATTTTTCTCTTTTTAGTTTCGTGAAAATCTAAAATATCTTCGTCTTCGGATACGCTTGGATGAGCACGTGTGCGAACTGGCGTAACGACAAAGACGGATTTATTATTCTCGGGGGGATTGCGCGATAAAGCGTCAGCGTTGCTGTTAGCTCTCCCCGGTTTGTATACAATTTTGTATTGATAATTTTCGAGTTTAAAACGCCATCCTACTAGTCGGTTGGCAGGATCTTTTACGGAATGAAGCCAGACTAGTGGTTTGTGGTCGGTCACGAGTAAAAATTCCCTACCGTAAACATAAGGTCGGAAATAATTTACGCAATATACGATCGCTAAACATTCTTTCTCGATAACAGGATATTTTTCTTCTGCTTGATTCAAAGTTCGCGATGCGTATGATATCGGTCGATCACTGCCTATCTTGCCTTGGCTGAGTACACCGCCGATTGCGTTAGCTGAAGCGTCTGTCGTGATTATAAAAGGTGCTGTAAAATCAGGATGTTGCAACACCGGTTCTTTACAAAGCGCATCTCTCAACGTAGAGAACGCATTTTCTTGAGCGTCTGTCCATTTGAATACGACTCCTTTTTTTAATAATTGAGTGAGTGGCTTAGCAATGCCAGAAAAATGTTCGATAAATCGACGATAATAACCAGCCAAGCCAAGAAATTGCTTAATTCGCGTCGGAGTGGTCGGTCGTGGATAATCTTTCAATGCTACGAGCTTTTTGGGATCCGGTCGAACGCCGTCTTCGCTTATCACGTGCCCCAAATAAACTACTTCTTTCCTAAGAAATTCGCATTTGTCGGGTTGCAGCTTAAGGCGTGCACGACGCAGTCTTTCGGTTAACCGTTTGAATTTGATTTCGTGTTCCCGTAATGAGCTCGCATACAATACAATATCGTCGAGGTAAACGAACAATTCTGTACCTTGCAATCCACTCAGCACACGATCCATCAATCGTTGGAATGTGGCTGGTGCGTTTTTGAGCCCGAATGGCATGCGTGAAAATTGATAATGCCCAAATGGCGTAGAAAAAGCTGTTTTGTGAGCGTCTTGCGGAGAGACTTGAATTTGGTGAAATCCGCTCGCTAAATCGAAAACGGAAAAATATTTGGCACTGCCCAATTGATCGAGAATTTCTGTAATATTTGGGAGCGGATACGCATCCCCTATTGTTTTCTCGTTTAATTTACGATAATCAATTACCATTCGCCATTTAGGTTTCCCCTGTGAATCGGCCTTTTTTGGCACGATCCAAAGCGGTGAGCTATATGGTGAATCTGATGGTTGTATGATTTTACCGTCGATTAAATTTTCGACTTGTTTTGTAATTTCGTCCTTATGGGCTGGTGGAAAACGATATTGGCGCGTGAAAACCGGTTGATCGTCCGTCGTCGTGATTTTATGTTCGATCATGTTAGTCGAATCTAAAAATTCTCCCGGAATTAAAAAGAGATCACGTGCGTCTCGTATCGATCTTTCAACGCTTGCTCGCTCCTCATCGCTAAGATGGTCGAGTCTCAGCATCGATTTTATTTTTGAGAGAACCGCGTCTGTGTCTGTCGGTCGTGATTTTACCGTCTGTACTATTCGGTCGTCCGTTTGTCGTTCAATGCGTGATCGGTCTCGTGAATTCTCGTCCGAGGTTTGCAACGTTTTGCTTGTCTTCGGCGGATCGTATGGACTCTCACCTGTGTCTGGGTCAAGATTGAGGAGCTCGAAAGCCTCTAAGGTCACCGTCGGAACGGCGAGCTCCACATCTTCTCCAGTTGTATTGAACGCTTTTAAATACGCGACGCCGTTTGTATTAGTAACAATGGCTTCACCTACATATATTCCTTCGCGAATATCTAAACGCGGGATGTAGCCCTCTTTAACATCGATATTTCTTACACGCACGTGGTAGACGATACTTGATCGGCTCGGCACCGTTATCGTTTCGCGAGTTTTGAATGGTACAACGCGATCTTTCCATTTCACAGTCTGCGAATCCCAATCTATTTTAGCCCGATTTAAACCGTAAAATTCAGCACCTAGAATTGCATCTTGCGTTATGCTGAATGAATTTTCTACAACGTGAAACTCGGATGTTGTTCCCAATATATCGATATCCGTAGATCCGATCGTATATACGGGTTCTTCTGAAATTCCCTGTAGCCTCAGGATATCGTCCTCGTTTATTTTTACATTTTCATTTAAAGCTCGTTCTTTGATTAAATTCGGATCAGATCCGGTATCCACTAAAAGATCTGTCTTTTTCTTAAAGTGTGGACCCTCGATTTCTACAGTTGGAACAAATGTGCTCCTGCCTAATCGGAGGTTGACGGTACGGACTCGACGTTTGCTTCTACTGCTCTTACAGGGCACTCTGTCGCGTTCTCCCTGCGGCCTGCACCCTGATTCGCCGAGGGTTGTCTCGCGTTTTCCGAATTTTTCGTGTGGTGTAAACGCTTTCGGCAAACGTCTTCGGTATGATAGAGGCTATGGCAGTAGTTGCATTTGTCGATTTGTCGATTTTGTTCCAATCGCGGCGCGTTTTCTGCAGTTCGATTCGACGGTTCACGATTCGCGTTTTTAAATTTTGGCTTCGGTCGTTTTTCCGGATACTTTACCCAACAATTTTCGTCAAGATGCCCGGGTTGTTTACAATGACCGCAATTGGGTGTTTTTTCTTTATTATTTCGCGTTTGTGCGTTTGCAGGGGTTTTCGCGATTTTACCCGATTCTTGAAAACGAAATTTGTCGCGTTCAATTTCTTTTTCGATTTTTATCGCGGTTTGATATGCCGCGCTCAAACTGTCATATCCTTCAAATTTTAAACGGAGACGAAAATTGGGTGGAAGACCCGCAACGAAGCACTCCATCGTTTCTTCCTCCAGAATTTCCGCGTGTTGTCGCGGAACTCGCCCTAACGTTTCCGTCTCCCCCTCCAGAATAGCCGAATGGAGATCTTTAACGCGGCTAATATAGTCGAGAATATGTTCCGTTTTGCCCTTCGTTATATTTCCTAATTCGCCTCTGTATTGATTTACCGATCGCGATTCTCCAAAAATATCTTTGAGTCTATCGGTAAACGCTGCGATTGTGCGGAATGAGTCATCTTCGATGACTGTTCTGTGTACGCGCGACCTTTAAGTTTATTGCGGAGCAAACGCGTAAATGTTGGTTCGGACGACGGTAAAAGCATATCTCTCGCTCTTTTGCACGCGCGTGTGAATTTGAGGATTGGCATGTTGTCGCCAGAAAAAGTCGGAATGGATTCGAGTACGTCTTTAAAAGAAAGTCGCGCATTCGCGGCTGTATTTATCTGTGTTTCGGACGGAGTAACTGTTGCAGAAGGCTCACCGCGATTTGTTTTTAATTGCGTAAATTCGCGTTGAAGATCTTTCAATTGTTGCCATAGCGGACCAATGAGAGCGTCGCTACCGTTTCCGTTTGGCGTCGCGATATTTGACTCTCTAGCTTCGAGAACGGCGATTTCTCTTTGTTGAAGTTCGATGAGACGTTCTTCATATTCTACATCGCGAGCTTTTGCCGCAGCTTCGAGATTTGTCAATTCGCATTGTTTTTGAAGCAACTGCTCTTGCAGTATCATTAACTCGTCTTCTGTCAACATTACTCGGCGCCCGGACGCCTCGTCTTTGATTCCTTTTTCGTTGGGAAACATTTTGTTATTTCGTTTTAAAATTTAATTTGTTATTTTGTGGAAAAAAAACGATTTTTATTGTTATTATTATTTTTTCATTTTATTTATTTATTTTCGTTATTTGGTAAAATAAAATAAAAAAAAATTATTCTTCTTTCTTTTATTTTTCTGATTTTTTATTAATAATAATTATTATCGTTATTATTATTTTTTGAATTTATTATTCTTTGGAAGAGAGAAAAAGCTATATTTTTGTTTTTAATTTATTTCATCAATCGATTTATTAAATTTTCCTCGAAATTTTCCTTGAAAATTGTTATTATTATTATTTTTTTTATTACTTGATTGACAAATTCATCGGTATTGATCGTCATCAATAATTCGACAATTTTATCCCACCGCTGTCACCAAAAATTTTAATATGTTACGTCCTGGGCTTGCGATTTAGATGAGAACGCATCATATTAAAGGGTTTGCTCCTTTTGAGGCGAGAATGTGCTCGCCAGGGATAGGAGCGATTGTCGAATAATCGATGGGTAGTGATGAAAATGACTTACCGTTCGTTGGTAGTCTAATCGATTGTGACTACTTCCGGATCCTGTCGTGATCCGATCGTTGTCGTCTCCGGTGTTTGCGGAGTGATTGGTGCGATCACTCGCGGGGTCACTCGAGCCACGGGCAGAACCGCTGGGCTGAGTCCCGGAGATTCGACCACTGCAGCGACTGCGACACGCAGTTGCTGTTTGTTGCTGGGAGATCGGCCCAATGCGATCGCTATTGCACGTCGGATTTGAAACTTCACACCCCCTCGCCGTTTGCCCATGAGCGTGAAGCTCCTCGTGAGAGTGTTATGGGTGGAGGGAATGGATCGACTTCAAGAATGTTTGAAGTACCCGCGTGCAAAACGATCTAGCACCACGCGTATGAGGGAACGAGATCGGTATGCAAAGCGATCTAGCACGACCGAATCTCGTACTTAGTTTTAGATTCGGGAACCGACCGCAAGGCAATCTAGCACCCGGTCACCGAGAAATACCTCTCGCACGCAAGGCGATCTAGCGCAGCGAGAGTTAGGGGACAAGATTGGCACGCAAGGCGATCTAGCACACCCAAATCTTGAGCAAAAGATGTATTGTGTGCAAGGCGATCTAAGCACCACAATACGAAAAAAAAGAGTTTCAGAGAAAGTGGAGAAATATGAAACACCTCGAAGCCGCTAGGGTGTGAGGATGTATAAAATTTACTCCGCGAACTCGGTGATTGTTTAACAATAAAAAAAAGGTATATTCTAAATGAATTCAACAATGATTTAAACTGCTGGTATTGTACACTGCAGTATACACTGGGTTATTACACTTTGGTATTAAACTCCGGTATTAAAATATAAATTAAATACACTTTGGTATCTTCTCGTGAGGTGAGGTGACCGAGCATCGACGAGGTTACTGTCGCGATTCTAAGTCTTTGCTTTTATTACGAACGCGCAGCTCAGACTTCCCGATGAATACTGAATTGTTTCGATGCTTGATGCAACGAGCAAGACGTTTTGGGAGATTCCCCCACTAACAGCATCCATCAAAAATGCTGTTAGTGAAATATTTCTATCCCACGGTTTTTGCAGTTTGGAAGTGTCCGGCGCAGTTTCTTATCGCGCGCGAGACGACTCACGTGGACGGTGAGAACGCTTATCGATGCTTGGTCACCGTACACTCGGTTCATATTTTCGGTGAGAACGCTCGTTCGTCGAGAGAACGAATGTTCGTCACCCAGAAAATGTAATAATAATAATATTTTAATTATAATAGCTTTACGATTTCGCATGGACGGTGAGAATGCTTACTGAAGCTTGTTCACCGTGCACTCTGATCGTATTGCGGTGAGAAGGTTCGTTCGTTGTGAGAACGAATGTTCGTCACGAAAATTATCGAATAATAATATTTAATTTTAATATTTCAAAAATAGTAATCCCCAAAAGAAAAATGATTAAATATGAGTAGTATGGCATGGTGTCGACCCGGACGTAACACCCCCCCCCGTTTTAGTCGGATGCAGTGCCAAGGCTCTGCATTCGAGAGGCGAATAGCCGTGCAGAAAGTTCGGGGTCGACCCCAGCTAGACTTGACATTGATTTGGCAGGTGGAAGATCGGGGTACACGCGACGAGGTTCCGGTACTGGGAGCGATGATCTTCTTTGTTGCATATCTTCGGCTCGTTGACCAGATTCGACGTCCGCCTTCGTTTCCTTCCGATTTTTGTGTGCCAATGTGAATAGTAGTCCCGCAGCTGATTCCCATATCGCTCCAAGAAGGTGCAGGCTCCACCCATACAGTGCGTGTAGGGCATACCCGCGAATCACGGTGTCGATGATGAGTTTGATCAGTATGAGGACCAAAAAGACTCCAACAACGCCTCCGCTCGCTGATCCGAATTTCATAAACCCAGTCCAGAATTTAGATGCTGCGTTTTCAGCGATGTGGTTGAGTGTTTCTTCGTCGAGGAATCCACGAAGGGACACGCTGCCGGGTCGTACCTGGTAGCCAATTGCTCCTCGTGCTATGTTGTTGAGAAGTGCTGGTTTTTCGGCGGGAAACATGATTCGTTCCCGAAGCTTCATGATGTCGGCTTCTGTGTAGATGCCACTACTGGCAAGATTTCCAGGTGACTCGTATTTCCAGTTTGGTTTCGATAGTGGTTCCAATGATTGCGGTGCTAAGACTTCGATAGGTCCGGGTGAAAAACGATACCAGGTACCATCGATTTGGTACTGCGCAGGAACAACTGGATCGCAATTTATTTGTGTAGCCGATTTGACCAGCATTCTCGATGTTGCTGACAGGAAGTACGACTGGTTGCGATATGTTACCGGAAGTTCCTGGAAGCACTCTTCGGTACGTCTCAACTTGCAGTCGACTGGAACACATTTTATTACGTGAGCCACTTCGCCTGCGATTACTGCCATGTAGCCAGGTCCTTTCATGACCGTACGAGCAAATCGTTCCGGCAGTAATGCCGCAGTTGACAGTGCACCCTGAAGGATCTGTCTTTCCAGGTTGCACCTCTGTGAAACTACGTCTCTGTATAAGTTTTTCATTTGTTTCCTCACATGTTTCTCGACGTAAATAAATTTTGAATTTATATAGGAGAACATGTCGAGGTTGTTAACGGAAATTTTCTTCTGCGTGGCAAACGATTGTCCCTTTGCGGTTTCCAATACAAATAGTTTTGGGTGTTCGGTTCGTATGAGCCTGTAACCGCAAACAAGATGTTCCGATCGCTTGGCCAATGCAAAAGTCGTGTGATCCGTCGTAAGTGTATATACGTCGGGGAGATTTGGTTCATCTCTGGTGTTGGTAAATTTTGAAGCGATGCCTTCGTATAGAATGTCGTACATGTTGAAATTGCAGGAGTCCAACGGGGCTTCTCTCCAGAATACGCTGTTTCCCTCGATGTCGACGCAATATCCGTCGGCAAGCTGGCATTGCGTCCCCGATTGAAGACTAATTTTTCCCCCTCGAAGGTTGACCACAGCCTGGTAGTTGTATAGCGAGATCTTCACAGATGCGTGCACGATTACGTTGTCCCACGTTCCGAACGGATCGCTGTATTGAGTCCCTTGACATTTTCCGTTCATGGTTGTTGATCCAGCGAGTGTGACACTTCTGGTTGTAGTGTCGTTACGACGAAGTCCATGGATCTCTGCTGTAAAGCCAAGGCGAATGATTCCGGTTTCCTGCAGGCGTCGACATGATGTTTCGTCGAATTCGTGTAAATATTCTTGAAATCCATTGTGAACGATCGAGTTGTGCGAATGCATTCCGCAATAGTTGATGATACGGGAAATCTCGATCTTGCATTGGACCACGGCAGTGTCGGAAAATTCCGACAGTTGTAGCAGTTGTATGTAAGTCGGTATTGGTTCCGGTTCACCTGACGGGATATCGCATTCCTTCACATCATTCAAGGATAAAGTAGTGACGTTGAGTGTCGATCCTCCACAGTCGTAGCCGACCAAAGCCTCGGTATCACGGGCTGCTCCCATCAGGACGAGCGCTGCCACAAAGATGTACATCTTGATGAACCTCGGTTTGTCCTTGTTAGTCGGTCTGCGTTGTTTTCTGCAACATAAGGTCACCTATAGTTTCGTCATCCTCAGTTTGTTGGTGTGGACGACTTTAGGTTTCCCTTTGAATTCTATTTTGACATTCCCCCCAGGAAGAATTTCAAGCACTTTGCAAGGGTCGCTGTATTGATTATAAAATTTTCCAATTTTTGGTTCTTTTAGAACGAGCACCTTGTCTCCGACTTTAAAATTCTGAGGATTGATTTTTTTGTCATAATAGATCTTCGATTTTATCTTGGCATTTTGCAAGTGTTCGGCAGCCATTTCCTGAAGACCATGAATTTTCGTGAACAATTCTCGAAGGTATTCCACGTATGTTGTATCGTGTTGCTCTTCGATTCTGTCATTGGCTGCCGGTTGTCTTGCCAGTTTTCCGAAAACTAGTTCGTGAGGTGTAAAACCCGTTCCTTCGTGCTGACTGGTGTTATACGAAAACATCGCCATCTCGAGGAATTCATCCCAGTCATTTTGCCGGTCCACGTAGTGTTTCAGGTATTCCACGAGCACGTGATGAGAACGCTCGATGGAACCGTTAGACTGCGGATGAAATGATGTTGTTTTGTATTGCTTGATTTTGAATTTTTTCGCTAATCCTTTCATGAGGCTGCTGCAGAAATTTGTACCCTGGTCCGTCAGGAGTGCTCTTGGTGCTCCGAATCGGGCAACAAATTGTTTTACAAAGGCGTCGGCTATATCCGCTGCCGTGATGTGTTGCATAGGAATTCCCAACGAGTATTTTGTCAAGAGATCTTGTATCGTGAGAATATGTGTATTTCCCCGTTTGGTAATGGGAAATGGGCCTACAATGTCCATCGCGATTTTGTCAAAGGCAGAACCCGGTGTGTCGGTAATTATCATGGGTTGTTTGGTCTTGACCCGCACGAGTTTCTTCAATTGACAACTCCGGCAGTGTTGAATATATTCCTGGATTTCGGTTTTCATGTTTGTCCAGAAATAATTTTCGCGGATTCTTTTGTAGGTTTTTGTAACGCCCTTATGACCGCCGATGAGAGAATCGTGGCATTCTGCTATGATGTCGTTTCTTTCATCTTCCGATGGTGTTCGAACGAGTTGTTTGCATACCGTGATTTTAATTGGCAAATCGCCGAGATGCCTGCACAATTTTTCTTGTATTCGTGCCCAAGGTATATTATCTAAAAACTCGGTTTTAGCTACGCTTATCGAATTTAACATTAATTCGGCAACAACATCCCGGATAGATTCCATCGATTCGTCGAGATCTTCCATTACAATATTACATCGCAAATCGGTTTTGACGGGGAGTCCTATGAGTACTCTACTTCCGACGCGTTCGATCCCTGCTCGTAGCAACCCTAAATCTCTATATACCGGCAGAGTCAATGAGGACGCTAAGTCCTTTGCTCCGGCGTCTACGGCTTGATTTTTAGTAGTTATAAAAAATAGCAAGTTATCTTTGCACATCGAAAGTCTGTCCCTGGTTTCGACAATTTGAAATGTACTTGATGGTACGGGAGAAGTTGACCTACTCGAGTCGGTAGAAGAATCGGCAGAAATTTCGGACATTTCGTTATCTGAGTTAAGATCTTCGTCTTCGGGTGTCGTTTGAAGAATTTCGTTATCACTGTCTATTGCAGTTTCTTTAGAAGCACCGGCTGGTCCGCTGGCTGCCGATTTTTCTTGTTCGACTTTTCGCTTTTTAGTCTCGTGAAAATCTAAAATATCTTCGTCATCGGATATCGTTTGATGACTTTCGTTATCGCTGTCTATTACAGTTTCTTTTGAGCAACCGGCTAGTCCGCTGACTGCCGATTTATCTTGTTCGATTTTTCTCTTTTTAGTTTCGTGAAAATCTAAAATATCTTCGTCTTCGGATACGCTTGGATGAGCACGTGTGCGAACTGGCGTAACGACAAAGACGGATTTATTATTCTCGGGGGGATTGCGCGATAAAGCGTCAGCGTTGCTGTTAGCTCTCCCCGGTTTGTATACAATTTTGTATTGATAATTTTCGAGTTTAAAACGCCATCCTACTAGTCGGTTGGCAGGATCTTTTACGGAATGAAGCCAGACTAGTGGTTTGTGGTCGGTCACGAGTAAAAATTCCCTACCGTAAACATAAGGTCGGAAATAATTTACGCAATATACGATCGCTAAACATTCTTTCTCGATAACAGGATATTTTTCTTCTGCTTGATTCAAAGTTCGCGATGCGTATGATATCGGTCGATCACTGCCTATCTTGCCTTGGCTGAGTACACCGCCGATTGCGTTAGCTGAAGCGTCTGTCGTGATTATAAAAGGTGCTGTAAAATCAGGATGTTGCAACACCGGTTCTTTACAAAGCGCATCTCTCAACGTAGAGAACGCATTTTCTTGAGCGTCTGTCCATTTGAATACGACTCCTTTTTTTAATAATTGAGTGAGTGGCTTAGCAATGCCAGAAAAATGTTCGATAAATCGACGATAATAACCAGCCAAGCCAAGAAATTGCTTAATTCGCGTCGGAGTGGTCGGTCGTGGATAATCTTTCAATGCTACGAGCTTTTTGGGATCCGGTCGAACGCCGTCTTCGCTTATCACGTGCCCCAAATAAACTACTTCTTTCCTAAGAAATTCGCATTTGTCGGGTTGCAGCTTAAGGCGTGCACGACGCAGTCTTTCGGTTAACCGTTTGAATTTGATTTCGTGTTCCCGTAATGAGCTCGCATACAATACAATATCGTCGAGGTAAACGAACAATTCTGTACCTTGCAATCCACTCAGCACACGATCCATCAATCGTTGGAATGTGGCTGGTGCGTTTTTGAGCCCGAATGGCATGCGTGAAAATTGATAATGCCCAAATGGCGTAGAAAAAGCTGTTTTGTGAGCGTCTTGCGGAGAGACTTGAATTTGGTGAAATCCGCTCGCTAAATCGAAAACGGAAAAATATTTGGCACTGCCCAATTGATCGAGAATTTCTGTAATATTTGGGAGCGGATACGCATCCCCTATTGTTTTCTCGTTTAATTTACGATAATCAATTACCATTCGCCATTTAGGTTTCCCCTGTGAATCGGCCTTTTTTGGCACGATCCAAAGCGGTGAGCTATGGTGAATCTGATGGTTGTATGATTTTACCGTCGATTAAATTTTCGACTTGTTTTGTAATTTCGTCCTTATGGGCTGGTGGAAAACGATATTGGCGCGTGAAAACCGGTTGATCGTCCGTCGTCGTGATTTTATGTTCGATCATGTTAGTCGAATCTAAAAATTCTCCCGGAATTAAAAAGAGATCACGTGCGTCTCGTATCGATCTTTCAACGCTTGCTCGCTCCTCATAGCTAAGATGGTCGAGTCTCAGCATCGATTTTATTTTTGAGAGAACCGCGTCTGTGTCTGTCGGTCGTGATTTTACCGTCTGTACTATTCGGTCGTCCGTTTGTCGTTCAATGCGTGATCGGTCTCGTGAATTCTCGTCCGAGGTTTGCAACGTTTTGCTTGTCTTCGGCGGATCGTATGGACTCTCACCTGTGTCTGGGTCAAGATTGAGGAGCTCGAAAGCCTCTAAGGTCACCGTCGGAACGGCGAGCTCCACATCTTCTCCAGTTGTATTGAACGCTTTTAAATACGCGACGCCGTTTGTATTAGTAACAATGGCTTCACCTACATATATTCCTTCGCGAATATCTAAACGCGGGATGTAGCCCTCTTTAACATCGATATTTCTTACACGCACGTGGTAGACGATACTTGATCGGCTCGGCACCGTTATCGTTTCGCGAGTTTTGAATGGTACAACGCGATCTTTCCATTTCACAGTCTGCGAATCCCAATCTATTTTAGCCCGATTTAAACCGTAAAATTCAGCACCTAGAATTGCATCTTGCGTTATGCTGAATGAATTTTCTACAACGTGAAACTCGGATGTTGTTCCCAATATATCGATATCCGTAGATCCGATCGTATATACGGGTTCTTCTGAAATTCCCTGTAGCCTCAGGATATCGTCCTCGTTTATTTTTACATTTTCATTTAAAGCTCGTTCTTTGATTAAATTCGGATCAGATCCGGTATCCACTAAAAGATCTGTCTTTTTCTTAAAGTGTGGACCCTCGATTTCTACAGTTGGAACAAATGTGCTCCTGCCTAATCGGAGGTTGACGGTACGGACTCGACGTTTGCTTCTACTGCTCTTACAGGGCGCTCTGTCGCGTTGTCCCTGCGGCCTGCACCCTGATTCGCCGAGGGTTGTCTCGCGTTTTCCGAATTTTTCGTGTGGTGTAAACGCTTTCGGCAAACGTCTTCGGTATGATAGAGGCTATGGCAGTAGTTGCATTTGTCGATTTGTCGATTTTGTTCCAATCGCGGCGCGTTTTCTGCAGTTCGATTCGACGGTTCACGATTCGCGTTTTTAAATTTTGGCTTCGGTCGTTTTTCCGGATACTTTACCCAACAATTTTCGTCAAGATGCCCGGGTTGTTTACAATGACCGCAATTGGGTGTTTTTTCTTTATTATTTCGCGTTTGTGCGTTTGCAGGGGTTTTCGCGATTTTACCCGATTCTTGAAAACGAAATTTGTCGCGTTCAATTTCTTTTTCGATTTTTATCGCGGTTTGATATGCCGCGCTCAAACTGTCATATCCTTCAAATTTTAAACGGAGACGAAAATTGGGTGGAAGACCCGCAACGAAGCACTCCATCGTTTCTTCCTCCAGAATTTCCGCGTGTTGTCGCGGAACTCGCCCTAACGTTTCCGTCTCCCCCTCCAGAATAGCCGAATGGAGATCTTTAACGCGGCTAATATAGTCGAGAATATGTTCCGTTTTGCCCTTCGTTATATTTCCTAATTCGCCTCTGTATTGATTTACCGATCGCGATTCTCCAAAAATATCTTTGAGTCTATCGGTAAACGCTGCGATTGTGCGGAATGAGTCATCTTCGATGACTGTTCTGTGTACGCGCGACCTTTAAGTTTATTGCGGAGCAAACGCGTAAATGTTGGTTCGGACGACGGTAAAAGCATATCTCTCGCTCTTTTGCACGCGCGTGTGAATTTGAGGATTGGCATGTTGTCGCCAGAAAAAGTCGGAATGGATTCGAGTACGTCTTTAAAAGAAAGTCGCGCATTCGCGGCTGTATTTATCTGTGTTTCGGACGGAGTAACTGTTGCAGAAGGCTCACCGCGATTTGTTTTTAATTGCGTAAATTCGCGTTGAAGATCTTTCAATTGTTGCCATAGCGGACCAATGAGAGCGTCGCTACCGTTTCCGTTTGGCGTCGCGATATTTGACTCTCTAGCTTCGAGAACGGCGATTTCTCTTTGTTGAAGTTCGATGAGACGTTCTTCATATTCTACATCGCGAGCTTTTGCCGCAGCTTCGAGATTTGTCAATTCGCATTGTTTTTGAAGCAACTGCTCTTGCAGTATCATTAACTCGTCTTCTGTCAACATTACTCGGCGCCCGGACGCCTCGTCTTTGATTCCTTTTTCGTTGGGAAACATTTTGTTATTTCGTTTTAAAATTTAATTTGTTATTTTGTGGAAAAAAAACGATTTTTATTGTTATTATTATTTTTTCATTTTATTTATTTATTTTCGTTATTTGGTAAAATAAAATAAAAAAAAATTATTCTTCTTTCTTTTATTTTTCTGATTTTTTATTAATAATAATTATTATCGTTATTATTATTTTTTGAATTTATTATTCTTTGGAACAGAGAAAAAGCTATATTTTTGTTTTTAATTTATTTCATCAATCGATTTATTAAATTTTCCTCGAAATTTTCCTTGAAAATTGTTATTATTATTATTTTTTTTATTACTTGATTGACAAATTCATCGGTATTGATCGTCATCAATAATTCGACAATTTTATCCCACCGCTGTCACCAAAAATTTTAATATGTTACGTCCTGGGCTTGCGATTTAGATGAGAACGCATCATATTAAAGGGTTTGCTCCTTTTGAGGCGAGAATGTGCTCGCCAGGGATAGGAGCGATTGTCGAATAATCGATGGGTAGTGATGAAAATGACTTACCGTTCGTTGGTAGTCTAATCGATTGTGACTACTTCCGGATCCTGTCGTGATCCGATCGTTGTCGTCTCCGGTGTTTGCGGAGTGATTGGTGCGATCACTCGCGGGGTCACTCGAGCCACGGGCAGAACCGCTGGGCTGAGTCCCGGAGATTCGACCACTGCAGCGACTGCGACACGCAGTTGCTGTTTGTTGCTGGGAGATCGGCCCAATGCGATCGCTATTGCACGTCGGATTTGAAACTTCACACCCCCTCGCCGTTTGCCCATGAGCGTGAAGCTCCTCGTGAGAGTGTTATGGGTGGAGGGAATGGATCGACTTCAAGAATGTTTGAAGTACCCGCGTGCAAAACGATCTAGCACCACGTGTATGAGGGAACGAGATCGGTATGCAAAGCGATCTAGCACGACCGAATCTCGTACTTAGTTTTAGATTCGGGAACCGACCGCAAGGCAATCTAGCACCCGGTCACCGAGAAATACCTCTCGCACGCAAGGCGATCTAGCGCAGCGAGAGTTAGGGGACAAGATTGGCACGCAAGGCGATCTAGCACACCCAAATCTTGAGCAAAAGATGTATTGTGTGCAAGGCGATCTAAGCACCACAATACGAAAAAAAAGAGTTTCAGAGAAAGTGGAGAAATATGAAACACCTCGAAGCCGCTAGGGTGTGAGGATGTATAAAATTTACTCCGCGAACTCGGTGATTGTTTAACAATAAAAAAAAGGTATATTCTAAATGAATTCAACAATGATTTAAACTGCTGGTATTGTACACTGCAGTATACACTGGGTTATTACACTTTGGTATTAAACTCCGGTATTAAAATATAAATTGAATACACTTTGGTATCTTCTCGTGAGGTGAGGTGACCGAGCATCGACGAGGTTACTGTCGCGATTCTAAGTCTTTGCTTTTATTACGAACGCGCAGCTCAGACTTCCCGATGAATACTGAATTGTTTCGATGCTTGATGCAACGAGCAAGACGTTTTGGGAGATTCCCCCACTAACAGCATCCATCAAAAATGCTGTTAGTGAAATATTTCTATCCCACGGTTTTTGCAGTTTGGAAGTGTCCGGCGCAGTTTCTTATCGCGCGCGAGACGACTCACGTGGACGGTGAGAACGCTTATCGATGCTTGGTCACCGTACACTCGGTTCATATTTTCGGTGAGAACGCTCGTTCGTCGAGAGAACGAATGTTCGTCACCCAGAAAATGTAATAATAATAATATTTTAATTATAATAGCTTTACGATTTCGCATGGACGGTGAGAATGCTTACTGAAGCTTGTTCACCGTGCACTCTGATCGTATTGCGGTGAGAAGGT
Source organism: Diplazon laetatorius (assembly GCA_963662125.1). Lineage (NCBI taxonomy): Eukaryota > Metazoa > Arthropoda > Insecta > Hymenoptera > Ichneumonidae > Diplazon > Diplazon laetatorius. Next base: position 7,072,906 of record OY759165.1, on the reverse strand, counting down.
TCGTTCGTTGTGAGAACGAATGTTCGTCACGAAAATTATCGAATAATAATATTTAATTTTAATATTTCAAAAATAGTAATCCCCAAAAGAAAAATGATTAAATATGAGTAGTATGGCATGGTGTCGACCCGGACGTAACAATATATATATATGCTAAGGGCTCAAATTTCGAGAACTTTAGTTTTACGAGGTAAACTTTCGATTTCGGGGCGAAGCATTGAAATCGATTTTTTAACGAACACTCTAATATATATATATATATATATATATATATATATATATATATCTATATATATATGTATATATATTAGGGTGGGTCAAAAAAATCGACTATTTTTTTTTTTACTTCTTTACCCGATAAGTAGGTTTCTAGACACCTTTAGATAATTCACAGCAAATTTGAGCTTTTTATTTGAATGTTAAGATCCTCCGCCACGCAGTTTTTCATTTTTTTTGCAGTATCAGAAGAAAAAATTCATATCGCTATATCGACTGATAGTTTGTAATAGCCCTCCTTCTATACTCGTAGGAAATTGTCCGCTCTACAAAAAAGATCTCTCACAATTTTTTCGTAAACCTCACTGTTTTGAAGATATTTACGGTTCAAGTTTGATCATTTTTAGACAAATTCCTGTTTTTCTTATGAATTTTGTAACTCGTTAACAAAAAATCATTATGGAAGGCGCGATGCTTAGTTTTGTAGAATGTGCGCTGCTCTACAAAAATGGCCTCATATGAATATTCGATTGAATTAAGCGTTTCAAAGATATTTATCGTCGAACTTCAATGCACGCCAATTTTAACAGTTTTTGATTAATAATTCGGAAAATTTTAATTTAATTTATGAGTTTCAGGGAAATTTATACAAATTTGAGTTTCGATCGTAAGATTAACTATTATAGAAGTTCTTTGTTCGAAAATTTATTTGAAACTTTTGTTCTGATAATATTTTTATAAATTTTATCTCTAATAATTTAAAATGACGATCGTGATGTTATTTTATTTTAAAGCGTGTGTTCAGAACGTAATTCAAAACTTTTTTGTACATAGTATACATAGAATTTTTCGTTTTAGGGGATTTTTGCTTTGAATTCCATTAGAATCTAATTAGAATCTAATGGAATTCAAAGCAAAAATCCCCTAGAACGAAAAATTCTATGTATACTATGTAGAAAAAAGTTTTGAAATACGTTCTGAACACACGCTTTAAAATAAAACAACATCACGATCGTCATTTTAAATTATTAGAGATAAAATTTTCAAAAATATTATCAGAACAAAAGTTTCAAATAAATTTTCGAACAAAGAACTTCTATAATAGTTAATCTTACGATTGAAACTCAAATTTGTATAAATTTCCCTGAAACTCATAAATTAAATTAAAATTTTTCCGAATTATTAATCAAAAACTGTTAAAATTGGCGTGCATTGAAGTTCGACGATGAATATCTTTGAAACGCTTAATTCAATCGAATATTCATAAGAGGCCATTTTTGTAGAGCAGCGCACATTCTACAAAACTAAGCATTGCGCCTTCCATAATGATTTTTTGTTAACGAGTTACAAAATTCATAAGAAAAACAGGAAGTTGTCTAAAAATGATCAAACTTGAACCGTAAATATCTTCAAAACAGTGAGGTTTACGAAAAAATTGTAAGAAATCTTTTTTGTAGAGCGGACAATTTCCTACGAGTATAGAAGGAGGGCTATTTCAAACTATCAGTCGATATAGCGATATGAATTTTTTCTTCTGATACTGCAAAAAAAATGAAAAACTGCGTGGCGGAGGATCTTGACATTTAAATAAAAAGCTCAAATTTGCTGTGAATTATCTAAAGGTGTCTAGAAAACTACTTATCGGGTAAAGAAGTAAAAAAAAAAATAGTCGATTTTTTTGACCCACCCTAATATATACATATATATATATATATTGTAACGGTAGCGGCTACACCGAGCCTCACCCCCCACCCCACACAACGCTAACGCGCAGCCGTACTGCGATCCTTCGACATCCTTCGGCGACTGTAGCGACACCTGGAACAAAACAGCGAAACAAGGCCTGCGGGTGGCGGGAGAAACATTAAAAAAAGGACCAATGACAAATGAGAGCGGTGTCGTCAATGCACCCGAGCCAATCACTGCTCGTGCTGGTGGCGTCACTCTGAAAAAGCGAAAGAGAGGGAAGCTCCCGGTGGGGTATAAAAAACCACCACCGGAGGAGCCAAGGATTAGAATTTCTCTGTCCACAGCCCCAGGATCTCCAGCCAGCAGCCAGCAACCAGCAGCCGACCAGGAAAAACCGAGGAAGGACGAAGAGAAATTCATTGGGGTTCGACGAGCAACGGCGCACGAGTATCCAGAAAACGAACGGAGACACGAGAAGCCGAGGGGCCAAGAGGGATCCACCGGAGTCACACGCATGCCGGACAAAGTCCGAATTTCTTTTATTCGTCTGTTCCAGCGACCGAACAAAGAAACCGTGGGCGCGGAAGGATTTTTCCCATCACGAGACGCGAGGGTGGAGAAACAATAAATTGCAACAAAACTCGGGATCGCATCGCGAAGACAGCCACCGGCCACCGACCGTTGAAGCATCGAAACGTCGGCACCGAGCTGTCATAACAACGCCGCGCATGCGCAGACCGACGGGAACGAGATTTTACGACTACGGAGTCCTGGACGTCCGACAAACTCGAAAAATCCGATAGATCGACGGTGAGGTACACGGAGAAGCCCGAACGACCGAAAAAACACCCAAAAGGGGTGCGAAAATACGAGAAAACGCGAACGTCCGGTCTAGGCGCACGGACGACGAGGATCCGACCCGACACAGCCCCCGCCACAGTGGCGACTGTCGAATCTGCTCGTCACCCACGGGCAGTCACCGCGACGTCCAATATCACGACGAAAGCGCCCCGCGCCACGCGTGACCCGTGTCGAAAGCTCCAGCGAGGAGGGATAGCCACCGAGACCGAGCGTGACACCCCGTATCGCGGCGAAGGCGCCCCGCGTTACGCGTGACCCGCCGCGCAAGCTCCCGCGAGGAGGGGAGAGCCATCGAGATCGACCGCCATCGATTAATTGATCGACGAGGTACCGGAGGGCAGCACCGTACGGCGTCGAGAGCACGCGCGCGCAAGGTCCGCCGAGCGTATCGAGAGACATCTCTGCTGGGGATACGAACCCACGTGAGCGCGCGACGATATTGCGAGAATAAGCGCGAAAAGCCCGTGTGAGCGAAGCACGGCAAATTGTACGGGAATAATATCCGAAAGAGAGCGCGACGATCTGTCGAATTTCTACGGCACAACATATAAATGCGAGAAGAACGAGAATAATTATCTGTAATTTCATCTGTTTGGAGAATAAACCCTACTTTTACCTATTGCCCGTGTAAAAACATTTCTTGGCGTGCTCAAGACCCTATAAAAATTAAGTAACAAAGGAATACCGTTACAATATATATACAGGGTGTTCCAATAACTATTAGGACCTCAGATATCTTCGAAACTACTAGGTTCACAGAATTATTTGCTGAATCAAAGTTGCACAGCACGAAGGGGGCCATCCAATGATACCAAAGTGCCTACTCCCACCCCCACCCCCAGCCCAGGGGGTGGGGCAACTTCAAAATCTTAAATGGGAACCCCTATTTTTTATTGCAGATTCGGATTCCCCATAAAAAAATACGTAACTTTTATTTGAAATTTTTTTTTCGATTCGTGATAGATGGCGCTGTAATCGCAAAAAATCCCCGAAAGTACAGAAAGGCGATAATACTTACAGTTTCGGTGGTAAATCGAATCACTACGTTCATAGTAAGTGTTCGAAATGACGACCATTAGTATCAATGCAACATTGAATTCTTTTTTCGATTGATTGACCTGCAAGTTTTACAGCGTCGGAACTTATTGATGCACAGGCTGTAATTATTCTTTGTTGCATATCTTCACGTGTAGTTGGTACTTCCTTGTAAACGTTATCTTTTAATGTTCCCCATAAAAAGAAGTCTAACGGCGTTAAGTCTGGGGAACGAGCTAGCCACGATATTGGACCGCCGCGTCCAATCCAACGATTTCGAAATTTTATTTCTAGTTGCCTTCGTGCAACCAATGAATAATGTGCTGGACATCCATCATGTTGATACCACATGGCTTGTCGTGTAAATAAAGGCACCTCTTCTAGCAAAGGTCCCAATGTATCTTTGATAAAATTACTGTAGGTGTTGCGATTCAAATTTCCATTGATAAAAAAAGGACCAATAATTTTAGCACCTATGATTCCGCACCATACGTTCACAGACCATTGCCTCTGGTGTTCAACCTGCCGCAGCCAATGTGGATTTTCCGTTGCCCAGAAATGCATGTTATGCAAATTAACGTTCCCATGATTTGTGAATGTTGCCTCATCAGTAAATAAAACGGTATTAAGAAATGACTCATTGTGTTGAATCTGACGTTGAACAGTTCGACAAAACTCTACGCGATTCATGAAGTCGTTCCCATGCAATTCTTGGTGAAGACTAACATGGTACGGGTGATATTTGTGACGGTGCAAAATGCGGTGTACGCTGGTCGTGCAAATGCCAGATTCTTTTTGAATTTGTCGCAAACTAATGTGAGGATCTCGAAACACACTTGCGAGCACACCGATTTCCATTTCTTCATTCGTTACAGGTTTCTGGCGTACACTACTTCGGACACTTAAGCTACCGGTTTGCCTAAGTTTATCACACACATTTTTAAATGTTTGACACGAAGGCTGAGACCGACTCGGATATCGTTCACAATACAAGGTTCTTGCCCTTACAGAATTTTGTTGGCATTCGCCATAAATGAGAAGCATATCGACTTGCTCTTCAAACGGATACATTGTACTCGATTGGCCGATTTATCGATACTAATCGTATCATGTTTATCTTATCATGCAAACTATTTAAAGTGTCCTTGAAACAGTGTTTATTTTCAGTGAAGGAAGCCGTACGTATTATCATCTTTCTGTACTTTCTGTACCTGTCGAAGTAATGTGTACATAAATACACACTACCGTGCTACTGTGTTTACTATAAACGTAGTAATTCGATTTACCACCGAAACTGTAAGTATTATCGCCTTTCTGTACTTCCGGGGATTTTTTGCGATTACAGCGCCATCTATCGCGAATCGAAAAAAAAATTTCAAATAAAAGTTACGTATTTTTTTATGGGGAATCCGAATCTGCAATAAAAAATAGGGGTTCCCATTTAAGATTTTGAAGGTCCCCCACCCCCTGGGGTGGGGGTGGGGGTGGGAGTAGGCACTTTGGTATCATTGGATGGCCCCCTTCGTGCTGTGCAACTTTGATTCAGCAAATAGTTCTGTGAACCTAGTAGTTTCGAAGATATCTGAGGTCCTAATAGTTATTGGAACACCCTGTATATATATATATATATATATATATATATATATATATATATATATATAATATATATATATATATAATATATATATATATATATATATATATATAATATATATATATATATATATATATATATATATATTTTGTTGAAGAAATTTAAAATTGCGCAGATGAGTCGATGAGATTTGGAGTGAGGAGAGGAAATATATTCTCGGCGGAGAATAAATTAACCCGAACTTGTATTTATATTTAAACTTGATAATACTCGTTTTATTAATTACATAGTATGAGATTAACTTTTTTCTCGAAGAGAACTGTGAGTGACCAGAATGTTCGTTTTACCCGTGAACAAAAGATTGAACGTGAAGAATTTATGCTCGATTGTCTTTTTGTGTTTCGCACACCTCGAAAAACTTTCGCGTCCTCTCGTTGGCAAAAAAACGCCAGACTAGCGGTTGACGAATAAGCACCCTCGTGCTGAGAGCGGCCAGGGTGGGGAGACGGGAAGCGGACACGCTTCGAGAATATTTTGTCCGCTGCTCGCCTCCGATTGGCGACTAGATTTGAAGGCGGACCCGCGACGAACTACTTCAATACTTCTGCCGTTCTAGCGTGGTCCACGCTCTTTGATTCCGATGTCTTCTCTCAGCTTGCAGAATCGGTCTCTTGGCAAGGCCTTTGTGAGGATATCGGCCTTCTGTTCTTCTGTTCGAAGATACTCGATGCTCAGTTCTCCTGAGTGCACTTTTTCTCGGACGAAGTGATATCGGACATCGATATGCTTCGTCCTTTTGTGAAACTCCGGGTTTTTCACGAGTCGAATGGCACTTTGATTGTCCACATGAATCGTTGTTGCTTTCTCGCATGGGCACTCGATCTCGGAGAGAAGTTTTCGTAGCCACACCGCTTCTCGTGATGTGATTGATGCTGCCACGTACTCTGCCTCCGTCGTGCTGAGTGTCACCAATTTCTGTCGTTGACTTGCCCACGTTACGGGACCTCCGGCTAACTCGAATATGTACCCGGTTGTCGATCTTCTCGTCTCGACGTCTCCTGCGAAGTCGGCGTCTGAGTAACCCTCTAGGAACAAATTGCTTCCGCCGCTTCGATATTCGATTCCGTGTTCGATTGTTCCTGCAACATATAAAAAAATGCGCTTCACAGCGCGCCAGTGTTCCCTGCCATGTCGATTCAGGAACTTGCTCACGAGATTTACAGCGTATGATATGTCAGGCCTCGACACTATCGACAGGAACATTAAAGATCCAACAGCTTCCCTGTAGGGTACGTCCTTGACCTCTTCTTCCTCCGGTTGCGGTTGCAATGTCGAGCTCGGATCACTCGGCACACTCATCGACTTTGCGTCGACCATCCCGAATCTCTCGAGAATTTTTCTGGCATACGAGCTCTGGTGGATGAAGATAGTTTTTCTCGCTCTGTCTCGCTCTATCTGCATCCCCACGAACGAGCTAGCATCTCCGACTGTGATCTTGAAGGCTTCCTTCAGACGTTCGATAACCGTGTTGATTGCTTCGCTGTTTTCGGCTGCAACTAATCCATCGTCGACAAACAGAGCCAGGTATACGATGCTGTTTCCGATCCGTCCAGCGAATATGCATTTATCCGCGCTGGTTTCTCGAAATTCGAACTGCTTTAGAAACGAGCTGAACTCTCGATTCCAGCAGCGTGGAGCTTGCTTGAGACCGTATAGAGATTTATTCAGCCGGCATACCATGTCTCTCGATGGTCCTTTCTCGATGACCAGTCCCTCGGGTGGTTCCATAAAAATCTCTTCTTCGAGCTTACCGTACAGAAAGGCTGTTTGTACGTCGAACTGGGCCAGTTCGAGATCCTTCGAAGCGACGATCGCCAGCAGAACTCGCAATGAGTCGTATCTTACGACCGGAGAGAAGGTTTCGAAGAAGTCCACGCCCTTCTTCTGCATAAAACCTCTTGCGCACAGTCGAGCCTTAAAACGACGAGCCTCGCCGTCCTCGTTCTTGATCCTGAAGACCCATTTTGAGTCCACGGTCTTCATAGGCGCTTCTCTCTTTACAAGAAACCAGGTTTCATTTTCTCGGTGTGAGCGTAGTTCCGACTTAATGGCTTCTCGCCATTCACTCGCCTCCTGACTTCGAAGAGCTTCCTCGTATGTCTCCGGGACGTTGTATTCGACAACGTTCGAGTCGTATCTCGATGGTCTTTTAATCTGAGCTCGATCTCGAAGACTTCGACCATTGTTGAGACGCGTTTCCGGAGGATCCTCTTCTTGAGGTTGTGCTGGAGTTTCTTCAGCCTGTTCGAAGATTTCGTCGTCGTCGTTCTCTTCATCCGGCTCTTCTTCCGTCAGAACCGGAGCCGCTTCTTCGAGCTTTGGTAGAATAAATTCTTCCGTTTTTCCACCTGTTACGGGCACCGTCGGTCCGATCGTTTCTCGAAATGTCACTTCTCGAGACACTGTGATTTTCTTCGTTACCGGATCGAAGATTCGATAATTGGACGAGCTGCTCTCGTATTCCACGAGAACCATCTTCTTCGCACGTGCATTGAGTTTTGTCAGATGCTGCTTCGGCACGTTGACGTATGCTTCCGACCCGAAAATTCTGAGATGCTTCAGATTTGGTTTCACACCAAACCACATCTCGTACGGTGTTGCATGACTCTTGACACTTGATGCGCCGGCCCGGTTCATCAGGTATACTGCTGAGCTGCATGCTTCAATCAGCGTGCGATTATCCCTCTCGGCCTTCCCGTTCTGTTGCGGCGTATACGGAGCAGTGAATTTTCGTTGAATTCCTCGTGAGTCTGTGTATTCCTCCATGGCGCGATTTTTAAACTCAAGTCCGTTGTCCGACCGAAGAACTCGCATCACTCTGCCGAACTTATTTTCGACCAGCTTATCGAATTTCTTGAATTTTTCCAGCACATCGCTCTTGTGCCTCAAGAAATACACATGTCGAAAACTCGTAGCGTCGTCCTTGAAGGTCAATGAAAATCGAGCACCACCGAGAGACTCTACAGCTATGGGCCCGCACACATCGGTGTGTATCAGTTCGCCTGGAACCGTTTCTGCACGCACTCGAATTTTTCGAAAAGTTTTCCGATGCGACTTTCCTTCTTGACACGGACCGCAGAAGTTTTCGGCACTCTCGGAACACTCAACTCCACGAACCAGATTATCTTTGACAAGTTTGTTTATTGCGCGACCGTTCACGTGACCCAGTCTTTCGTGCCACACTCGAAAGTCTATTTTTCCAACGTTGGCCTCGTTGACGTTTTTCCCGCACTTTGTTTTAAATGCTATTCGATACATGTCGTTGCCTTGTGCCACGCCGTATCCCAGAACGAGATTCTTGTTTTTGATGCAAAGAAAATCCCCGAGAAACAGCAGACCGAGCCCCTTTTTCGCGCACTCACGGACCGAAAATAAATTTTTTGTCATTTCCGGGACAAACAAAACGTTTTCGATTCGTGCCGGTCTCCATTCGCCGCGCGCGTATTGCTCGATTTCGACCGTACCGACCCCCACCACGCGACACTCTTTTCCGTCCGCGAGAGACACAGTGCTGCCATCGTGTATTTCGCGAAAGTCTATTAGCCATTCTCGTCGGAAAGTAATATGCCGCGAGGCTCCGCTGTCGGTCAGCCAGCTGTCACCCTTACCAGCCGCCATCACTATTCGTGCCACGTCAACCGGTACACCGTCGATCCCGCTTTTATCGACACTTGACGTTTTTTCACACGAATCTTCGACCACATAAGCACAATCACGCGCGCCCTTGTCGCCACGATTACCTTCGCGCTTTTTATTTTTGCACTCACGTGCAAAATGTCCGAGTTCTTGACACTTGTAACATCGAATTTTTCCTTTATCGTTGGCCGATTTCTTTTTTGTTTTCACTTCTCGCAAATCTACTTTATTTTTACTTTTTGTTTTATTCGTTGCCACAAACGCACTCTGGACACTGTCAGCCGTTGACATGCGCGTTTCCTCTCGATGCAATCTCTCTTCTAGATTTTCCAGCGTCTGCATCTCCGGCGGAACATTGTCCCACGCTGTCTGGAAGTATGCATATTTCGGTGTGAGACTTCCGGGGATTTTTGCCATGATCGTCTCGTCCGGCACGGTCACTCCCACGTCGATCAGTTGCGCCGCCATGTTGTTCACTTTCGCAACATGATCCGTCGTAGAATCGTTCGGTGACATCTTGTACTCGTATAGCCTCGAGGACAGCAGCAGCTTATTCGACGACGATTTTTGCTCGTGTAGAGCCGCCAGCTTTCGCCACATTTCACACGCGGTTTCGCAGATGAGCAACGGTCTTCTGTGCGATGCCTCTAGCGTCGACGCCAGTAGAAACATCGCCCGCGCATTTTCTACTTCCCACGTTTCAAGGTCCGCTGCGCCGGTTGCCGGCCGCGGTTTCGACCCGTCGACGAGACCCCAGATACGATGGGCCACTAATAACATGCGCATTTGGAACTTCCATCCCTGATAGTCAGTCCCGTCGAATTTATCGACACTCTTTACCGAGATCGGCTCAGTCATCGCGGATTACTTTTTCTCCGCACTTCACGCGTGAACAGGTACTCGCGACTCGATGCCAATATGGCCGCCGTTCACCTCACCACGTGACTTGCACGCCTCGTTTCCCGCTCCACGAAAACTTCTTACCTCGTCGCTCTCGCTACACTCACAAAACCTCTCTCAACCGACTACCTTTGGTTCTACGCAATTTTCCCCGTCAGCGTGACTGGGCCCATAACCTGTTGAAGTAATTTAAAATTGCGCAGATGAGTCGATGAGATTTGGAGTGAGGAGAGGAAATATATTCTCGGCGGAGAATAAATTAACCCGAACTTCTATTTATATTTAAACTTGATAATACTCGTTTTATTAATTACATAGTATGAGATTAACTTTTTTCTCGAAGAGAACTGTGAGTGACCCGAATGTTCGTTTTACCCGTGAACAAAAGATTGAACGTGAAGAATTTATGCTCGATTGTCTTTTTGTGTTTCGCACACCTCGAAAAACTTTCGCGTCCTCTTGTTGGCAAAAAAACGCCAGACTAGCGGTTGACGAATAAGCACCCTCGTGCTCGAGAGCGGCCAGGGTGGGGAGACGGGAAGCGGACACGCTTCGAGGATATTTTGTCCGCTGCTCGCCTCCGATTGGCGACTAGACTTGAAGGCGGACCCGCGACGAACTACTTCAATATATATATAGGTATATATATATATATATGGGGGATTCCACCGGAACTCAATCAGGTTTGACCTTTGGGTCAAAATTTTTGGCTCCTAATTTTTTACATGAATACATGTTGGAAACAAAGAGACCCGTGTTTAAGGGTTTTTCATTTTGAGGCCCCGTTTTTAAGATACATTTAAATGAAGCTTTTCACCCATTGACCGTATTTGATCATTCGAATCGATATATCTCAGCAATGGTTAGTGATAAACGGAAAAACCGCAGGTGTTTTTTTTCTGTTTTCGCACGGTCTATACGATGAAAATATTCATGATTATGTTGCGCCGATGTAACTATTATTTATTAACAATTGAAAATTGAAAATGAAATAAAACAAAAAATGCTTAGTTTATTTATTTTATTTTTTTTTATTAAATTCCTTGATTTAAAACGAAAATTTTAAGACATCAGAGGAAATGGGCATAGACTTGGTTCGGAAGTTACAGCTTTTCAAAGGGGTTCACCGGTTAAACAAATCGATGTATCTCAGCAACGGTTAGTGATAAATTGAAAAACTATTGGTGTTTTTTTCGGGTTTTTGCACTCTTTATATGATGAAGTTATTCATAATTATGTTGCATCTAGGAAGCGATTGTTATTAACAATTGTATCGTTTAAAATTGTATAAAACTTAAAATACTCATTTTATTTTTACAAATTATTTTTTTATGGATTCTTTGAACAAAAACAAAAATTTTGAGACTTTACAAAGCTTGATCCGACATTTCGTTCGGAAGTTATGGTTTTTTTTCTCATGAAGAACACGTTTGATGTGAAATAAACACATTAAAGCTATAACTACCGAACGAAACATCGCATCAAGCTTTGTAAGATCTCGACATTTTTGTTTTCGTTCAAAGAATCTATAAAAAAATAATTTGTGAAAGGAAATGAGTATTTTAAGTTTTATACCATTTTAAATGATTTAATTGTTAATAACGATTGCTTCATAATTATGAATAACTTCATCATATAGAGAGTGCAAAAACGGAAAAAAATACAATATTTTTTCAATTTTTCACTAATCGTTTCTGAGATAGATCGATTTGTTTAACCGTTGAACACGGTTAAACAAATCGTTCGGTAGTTATAGCTTTAATGTGTTTATTTCACATCAAACGTGTTCTTCATGAGAAAAAAAACCATAACTTCCGAACAAAATGTCGGATCAAGCTTTGTAAAGTCTCAAAATTTTTGTTTTTGTTCAAAGAATCCATAAAAAAATAATTTGTAAAAATAAAATGAGTATTTTAAGTTTTATACAATTTTAAACGATACAATTGTTAATAACAATCGCTTCCTAGATGCAACATAATTATGAATAACTTCATCATATAAAGAGTGCAAAAACCCGAAAAAAACACCAATAGTTTTTCAATTTATCACTAACCGTTGCTGAGATACATCGATTTGTTTAACCGGTGAACCCCTTTGAAAAGCTGTAACTTCCGAACCAAGTCGATGCCCATTTCCTCTGATGTCTTAAAATTTTCGTTTTAAATCAAGGAATTTAATTTAAAAAAATAAAATAAATAAACTAAGCATTTTTTGTTTTATTTCATTTTCAATTTTCAATTGTTAATAAATAATAGTTACATCGGCGCAACATAATCATGAATATTTTCATCGTATAGACCGTGCGAAAACAGAAAAAAAACACCTGCGGTTTTTCCGTTTATCACTAACCATTGCTGAGATATATCGATTCAAATGATCAAATACGGTCAATGGGTGAAAAGCTTCATTTAAATGTATCTTAAAAACGGGGCCTCAAAATGAAAAACCCTGAAACACGGGTCTCTTTGTTTTCAACATATATTCATGTAAAAAATTAGGAGCCAAAAATTTTGACCCAAAGGTCAAACCTGATTGAGTTCCGGTGGAATCCCCCATATATATAGGTATATATATATATATATATATATATATATATTGTGACGTGATTTTCTGAATCACGGTCACAGGGATCTCGTTTGTACCGATGTGACCGTTGCGGTTGCGTGTTCCGTCTCTCTCTCTCGGTTACCCTCCAAAGAACCGACAGTTATCGAATGAATTTCGGATTCCGATGGGTCTCGTCATGAGTGTGACTGTGAGATGATTGGTTTACGTGTGTGTGGGTGTGAATGTGTTTGTGTTCGGAGCGCACGAAACTGTCGTGCGGAGTGACGCTCGAGGAAATGAGCTACCCGGCAGTAGAGTGCGCCCGACGAGGTTCGCTCAGGGATTCGTGGAGGTCGGGCTGCAATGCCTGCGCCCCATAAAAAGAGTGCATCATGCTGGAGAACGGGCGGAGGTTTTTGGTTTCGGGCAAGGGTGGGACCCCTTGTGCTGTGTATGTTTAGTTTTGTGGAGAAAGTGCCCTGTTCTCGCGTGATGCACCAGGGGATGCGATCCTGAGCGACCTCACAAGGATACCGGCATATTTTGTCATTATAGTCTCGTCTATGGTTCGGAGGTAACCCGAGAGAGAGGGCTGCGGTTATCGAACAGCTATCGAACGATTTCGCGAATATCGTTGATCGAGATTTCGCTAGTCAGTCTGTCTCGGGCCTTCGGTTCGAGCACAGCTCCCGTACGCCTCTCCCACCATCGCTGGCGCGCAAGCGATGGGTGGGGCGTGCGGATAGATCTCGATGCTTGTGTCTCTCTCCCGCTCTCGCGAGGTGTAGAGCTAGCTCCCGTTTTGTTATGTTCCCGGATTGTCGCGCTCCCCACACGCTGGCGTGTGGGCTTGCGTACGATTTGCTCTCGTAACTCACTAATGAAAATTAGTTGATTGTTACCGATGTTTCAGAAATTATTTCTGAAAATTATTGTTTTCGCGGTTGAGAATAAGGATCAATTATTCATCGGCCAAAAAGGATCACGACCCCTCTACCATAACCCACAGCCTGAGCGGCCGAGCATTTCAGTTAGCGTGCGGATCCGTAGGTCCCGGGATTCGCATCGCGGGTTAGTGGAGTCGAGCCAGGTCCCACTCGACTCCCAGTTTAGTCCGGTTTGTCAATACCGGCGATACAAAAATTGGCTGGCGCCCACCGGAAGCGCGGGTGCAGGAACGGAAGTGCGTGGCCGAAGGTGACGTGTGCATGAAATTGGGTAAGTTTTCGTGAGCTCTCGACCGTTATCGTTTGGCTACAAAAAAAAAAATACGTCACAATATATATATGAGGTATTCCACCCCATTTCGAACGGTCAAAAAGTTTTGCACTCCCAAAAAAATTGAAATTTGGTCAAATTATTCAATTATATAAAAAAAAAGTAGTGTGAATTTTTTCAAATTTTTTGGATCGCATTTTTTTGAGTTTTTCAACATTTCAAAATTTCCTAAATACCGTTATATATATTGAAAGCATACGATTAAACAGAAAAATGTTTCAGATAAAAAAGTTGCAGTTTTCCATTAACTTTGTGAAAACATTTTTCTTGGAATTTTTCGAGTTCAAAAATGACCATTTTCATAAAAAATATACGAAAATAATTTTTTTCGGTCGGAATGTCACCTTCGATTTATCTAAAAAAATTTCTGAAAATACTCTGAAATGTGTCAAATAGACACGTATTTTTTCTGTTATGGCTCGATTAGTTGTTCCAAAGCTATGCTTTGGTTTATTAATAATATTTTTTAAAGTTTTTTTAGAAAAATAAATTATTATGGAAAATCATAATCTCCCGAATTGTTTTTCTCAAATTTACAGATGAAAGAACATTTACAATAATAATATTAAAGTTTTGGAGCTTATTGGAGCATAGATAATCGATAACGTAGATGGAACTCCAGTGAACTCGTTTGAAAGCTACGCTCTATAACTCGATCCAACGGCAATTGTAACTTCACTTTTTCCCAGTTCTTACATTGTGATTCATGTACACAACAATAATAAAAAAATATGATGTTAGGACAGAAAACTATTCACTTAATCATTGAATTTTTTGAACGAGTGATTACAGAGCGTAGCTTTCGAACGAGTTCAATGGAGTTCCATCTACGTTATCGATTATCCAATAAGCTCCAAAACATTAATATTATTATTGTAAATGTTCTTTCATCTGTGGAGGTGGAACACCTCATCTGTGGGGTGGAACACCTCATATATATATATATATATATATATATATATATATATATATATATATATTGTAACGGTAGCCGTTACATCGAGCCCCAAAGCCCCACCCCACCCCAGAAAAGCGAGGGAAAAGACGCGCAGGCGTACGAGGCTCAGCATCCGCCAGCGAACAACATCCGTCAGCGACACCTGTAACAAAAAGAGGAAATAGGATCCTGCGGGTGGCGGGAGAAAAACATTAGAAAAGGACCAATGACGGACGGGAGCGGTGTCGTCAATGCACCGGAGCAAATCACTGCTCGTGCTGGTGGCATCACTCTGTAAAAGAAAAAGAGAGGGAAGATCCCGGTGGGGTATAAAAAACCACCACCGGAGGAGCGAAGGATCAGAATTTCTCTGTCCACAGCAGCCAGCAGCCAGCAACCAGCAGCCGACCAGGAAAAACCGAGGAGGAGTGAGGAGAAAAGCATTGGGGTTCGACAACGGCGCACGAGTAGCAAAAACGAACGGAGACACGAGAAGCCGAGGGGCCGAGAGGGATCCACCGGAGTCACGCGCATGCCGGGCAAAGTCCGAATCTCTTTTTTTTATTCATCTGTTCCAGCGAATGAACAAAGAAACCGTGGGCGCGGAAGGATTTTTCCCATCACGAGACGCGAGGGTGGAGAAAAAATAAAGTACCACAAAACCCGGCACCGCATCGCGAAGACAGCCACCGGCCACTGACCGTTGAAGCATCGAAACGTCGGCACCGAGCTGTCACAACAGCGTCGCGCATGCGCAGACCGACGGGAACTAGATTTTCTCATTACAGAGTCCTGGACGCCCGACAAACTCAGAAAACCCGATAGATCAACGGGGAGGGACACGGAGAAGCCCGACCGACCGAGAAAACACCAAAAAGGGGTGCGAGAATCCGAGAAAACGAGAACTTCCGGTCTAGGCGCACGGACGACGAGGATCCTACCCGACACAGCCCACGCCACAGTGGCGACTGTCGAGTTTATTCTTAATGGCCGCGTCGTTCGCAGCTAGACGGCGAAGCGAATCGTTTTGTTTTCGTGCCCTCTCACTCGCTCTCGTTACTGCGCATATGCGACTGAGAGCGTCGGCGTTCGTGTTTTTCTTACCCGCTTTATACTCGATGTCGAACTCGTGCTCGGAAAGTTTAATTTTCCATCGCATGAGTCGAGATCCGGGGTCTTTTACTCCGAACAGCCACGTGAGAGGCTGGTGAT
Source organism: Diplazon laetatorius (assembly GCA_963662125.1). NCBI lineage: Eukaryota > Metazoa > Arthropoda > Insecta > Hymenoptera > Ichneumonidae > Diplazon > Diplazon laetatorius. Next base: position 7,056,941 of record OY759165.1, on the reverse strand, counting down.
CTGTCACGACGGTGAATCGAGTACCGTACACGTAAGGCCGGAATTGCGTTATCGCCCATACGATCGCGAGCAATTCTTTCTCGGTCGTGGTGTAATTTTGTTCCGCCTTATTTAGTGTCCGGCTCGCATAACATATGGGCAAGTCTTCACCGACCTTGCCCTGTGACAAGATGGCGCCGATTGCTTTGTCTGACGCATCGGTTGTCACGACGAACGGTTTACCGAAATCCGGATATTGAAGGATCGGTGCCGTTGTCATTACAGTTTTCAGTTGTTCAAATGCAGCGTCTCGAACCGCGGTCCACTCGAACTTTGCGTCTTTACGCACAAGTTCGGTTAGTGGTTTAGCGATTTTCGAGAAATCTTTAATAAATTTCCGATAATAACCGGCCAATCCGAGGAAAGATTGTATCCCTTTCACATTGGTCGGGATGGGAAAATTTTTGACGGCGGCGATTTTTTCTGGATCGGCTCGCACGCCGTTTTCCGAAATTATGTGCCCCAAGTAGTGTGTTTCTTTCCTCAAGAGTTGACACTTACTTGGTTGCAACACCAATTTCGCCTCTCTCAACCGATGGAAAACTTCTTTCAGTCGACCATTGTGTTGAGCGAGGGTTTGACCGTAGATAACGATGTCGTCCAGGTATACGTAACACTTTATTCCGTCTAACCCGGCTAAGACTGAATTCATCAGCCTTTGGAAAGTCGGTGGTGCATTTTTTAGGCCAAAAGGCATTCGGTTGTATTCGAAATGGCCCTGGGGTGTGGAAAAAGCAGTTTTTTTCCTTATCGTTCGCGGCCATCGGTATTTGATGAAAACCGGACGCGAGATCGAGGGTGGAAAAATAACATGCTCTGCCCAGCTGGTCTAAAATTTCGGTGATATTTGGTAACGGATATGAGTCACCGACGGTTGCTTCATTGAGTTTTCTGAAGTCCACCACGACTCGCATTTTCCGTATACCGTTTGCATCGGGTTTTTTGGCAACGACGAGCAGCGGAGCGTTCCATTGTCTTTTGCTCGGCTGGATTATGCCGTCGGCCAACATTTCTTCCGTCTGCTTTTCGACTTCTTTTTTATGAGCCTCGGGCAGACGGTAAGAGTGGATTTTCGTGGGTAGAGTACCCTCTTTGAGATTGATTCGGTGCTCCACCATGTGGGTGCACGGGAGTTTGTCTCCGGGGAGATGAAAAATATCCTCGAACTCAGTAATTATGTGTTCGAGTGATTTGTTTTCTTCCGCGTTGAGGTGCGAACGGTCGATCTCATGTTTCAATCGCGCGAGACACTCGGCCCCTCGCACCGTTCGCACCGCGCTTACGCTCAAGGACTCGGCCGCGTTATCTTCCAGCGGCTCGAGTGTCACTATCGGTCGTAGTACTACGTCCACGTGGTCGCTGGTATTTACTACGCTGATAGTACAGCAGTTGCCTTGCGGTGTTGTGACGCAAGCTCCTACAGTCACGTCGCGGCTAACTTCGATTCTTTCGACGAGTCCGACGTGCTTGCTTTTTGTTCGCGCACGTATTATTGTCTCGCTTCGGGGGGGAAGATTTACTTTTAATCTTCCGTCATGGAGGACCATAGAATGACCGTACATTCTCAAAAATCTTCCTCCGATGATGTCGACGTAGTGCTCGTGGATAAAATCCATTCCGAGCAACCCATGTACACTTAAGGGTACGTCGTCTTGTACCACGTAGACCCAATAGCGAACCGCGGTTTC